>CM028133.1:247387500-247822500 GCA_016271365.2 Neoceratodus forsteri | reverse complement strand
TAGTGTACACTCCAGGCTATGGATAATGCATTTGTGGTTCCACAGTTGTATAAACAAGTGGGAGGTCTGCTGTAACATGCCTGTTCCAGGACCTGTGTGAATGAGTACAGCATCGGCTTTGACCCAGACTGAGTAGTGCAATGGCACCAGGACGATGGATCCACATGTGACTGCCTGAGGTGTATGGCCACTGGATGTCATCACCTGCATACATCTTGTACCTATGTATGACACATTCTAGCGTCCTACTGCTAGTGCTTCACCACCCAAAAATAAGATGGCATTTTTTCCATGAACAATCCAGGCTAAATATATAGCAATCAGGAGGCATATTCTAGGAAAATACATTGTAAAAATGTGTAAAAGGAAGACCACATTGAAACTGCCTCTCAGCAGATCTGCATTGTGCAAATTCATTAGCAATAATGGGTAAAATCATCCCAAAAGCTCTCCACAGCCATATCAGCTCTGACCAGAATTTGTTGTACTTGTGATAACATTTTTCAATTAAAAAAGTCTGTCAGTCATTCTTTTGATTTTTGTATTTAAATCCATTTCTATATGTCCATACCCCTTAGTTATAATATGCTAATGTAACCCACCTCTCAATATCAAGCGCTTACTTGTGGCCCTCTGGGCATCCTGCTGCCTTCAGCGGTCCCTGCACCATGTGGCCAGTGAACTGCTCTCAGCTTCACTCTCCAGGCCCTCACCTGGACTAATGTCTGGGCCAGGGAGCACTTCAGACAGTTATTTGATGCCTCCATATGCCCAGTCCATGCAACCAGTGAACCGCTCACTTCTTCATTCTCCCAGTTCTCTCCTTGATGGATTCCAGGGCCGGGGAGCAAGCGAACAGTTTTTAGCACCTCCGTGCAGCTGCCAATGCAGCCAGCAAGCTGCACGAATGTTGTGTTTCCCGGCCCCCTCAGATAGCTCCACAGTGGAGTGGGTAACAAGGAAGAGGCCTCCATTTGTTCTGTCATCTCAAAGCACCCAGCAGGTGTGGCAGAAGCACCACTTTAAAAGTTAATCTCCCCGGCTCCATCAGACACAAAAGGGGTCCGAGGGAACTGAAATAACTAAAATAAATGAAAACAGCTCCCTGACCCAATCCAAGCCACCAGTGAGTCAGGCAGAGACTGGGGAAGAAAATGGCACTGGGACTACATGGCCCATGATCCTCTGCGGCATGGGAGCCACTGACAGAGACTTGCTCCTGCTGAGGAGCCCTAAAAATGGAAATTCTGACAGAGCTCCTGTCCCCACAACATTCCCGCTTGCCCTAGCATCTACCGGATGGGACCAAGAGGGTCTTGACCCTGTAGCCAGAAGCTGCCAAAATATTAATTTGAAAGACATTTGATACAGCTGAACAAGACAGAATGGGGGCAGTCATGTTGAAAGAGGTCTGCCTGAAGAACAGTCAGGATCTTGTTGGCAGCTGCAGTAGTCCAAGCAGGAGTGGAGCTCGAGCCTCCCTTCCAGCCAATGGGACATCTAGACTTTGCAACAAAATTCTATGGTTTGACAGTTAACCCTGTGGTAGTCTGAAAGTGCTTCTGAGCAGAAAGCAACTGTTTTGACAGCTCTCCACACTGTCACTGACTGAAACTCTGAAGTTTAATGCCGAACAGACTTGGAAATCCCAGAAACAAGGGGATTTACCTCAGCTGACGTGAAAAGCCCAGATTTGTCTCCAAGAAAGAGCAAAGGTTGCTGTGAAAGTTACTTTTATTCTGAGGAAATGAACAGAGACTCCCTCTCAGATTCTGACACATCTATGCTTCTGACAGAGGACCAGTTCTCTGTGGTTCTGCCTGCCTGCCAGTCTGCATTGCCTGACTGCCTGTTGAGGTGGGTGAAGACAAGTCCATCTGTGGGATGAAGCTCACCTGCTAGCCCAACTTTTGAGGTGGGTAAAGGCCATCACCATCATCATCTTCAACTGCAGAACCATTTTACCTGACTGCCTGAAAGGGGAGGCACCCCCCAACGCCTGCACCACCTGGTTATCTAAAGGTCATGAGTATTGGGTTTACCCCACCAACTGCTATCTTAACTGTCCAGCAAGTGAGCTAGATAATTTAGCATCTGGGCTTCATGTGTGACCTTAATCTAAGCTCACAGCAACAGCTAAAGCCAGGAACAACTGTGTGTTTCCATCCACCAGTGTAATTTGTGTGAAGCAACTGCAGCTCCACCCAACTGTAACTGTACTGCCCCCAGTGTCCATTCATCACAGACCTGCAACTCCTCACTGTGTGCACACCAAGACCGTTTGGAGCTCCCACTGGGACTGTGGGATTAACTGGTGCAGTAGTGGGGGAAAGAGGGACTACTGTGAAAAAGGTCATACTGTGATGTGATTATATTACAGTGTTTATTTATTTATAGCTGATTGATTGATGGTTTTACTCCCTTTGTTTCCCTTGTACCCCACCTCATTCTCAAACCCCTAGAATAAACCCATCTGGTTATTTATTTGCAGCGGTTGAAGTATTTGCCATTATTGTGTAAGTGTATTATTTGCCTGTTTAGAGTCATAAGTGGGTTGGGGATTGTGTTACTAATCTATCTGTCACCAATTGAGGTGGCTATATTCATTTCCTGTGGGGAAGCACCCTTGCAGCACCCTGCTATAAGGATCCCCATAGGTGGAGACACCACACCATTTACTAGTCCAGTTCTCACCTGGAACCCCGGTGCCAATCTACATCTATTAGACAGCTGCACTTGCTGGTGGTTGTGCAGATGGTAGGAGGTTCTACCATGCCAAAATGACAACAGTGTTGTCGAAGTCTGGCATGGCAAGATCGCCAGTGTTGACAGGTGAAGTTTTGCCTGTCAGACATTGTGTGTTGTTTATCAGGGAGCTGTGCCCCCAAACCCCCCATGCAGGGGACTGTGACCCCTGCGCACCACTTTTAATATACTAGGAACTGGAAGGGGACAGGATCAGTTGTGTTCCAGGACAGTAGCTGCTGCTTGTTGTTTTTACAGGGTTCTTATGGATTTTACTTGGAAGAAGGTTATTTCTTTGCTTTACTTCTAAGGGGCTAGCAGGGTATTGTTGTGGGGGCTGTTGGAAGTTTGAAAACTGATTTGGTGGCTGTAAGAGGGCTCATTTGTTGGATGTTTCACTGTGTAACAGGCTGCACTGGTGGAGGCCTATTTCTTCTGATTTAAAACCTATTTGGTGGGATTTGTTGGGCCTGGGTATTTGGCTGCTGGGCTTGGAGGAGACACAGGGCTGATACTCTCGAGTCGGGAGTCTGCCTAAGACCCACCCTCCCCACCCGTCCCTCCCAGAGTTCTGCTAATTTATAGGGGAACACCTGCCCTGCAATTGGAGGAAAAGGCTGCAGGTGCAGCTCATGTAGTTCTAGCCACTGGGGCTTGGATTTAAAGGCCGGGAGAGAGGAGCTAAGGGAGTTGTTCATTTCCCTTATAAGTTTACTGTGTTGTACTGCACCTAGTAACAGGGTTACCGGTGTACTGTGGGACTGTATCTAAGATTAGTGGGTGACCTGATTAGGCAGTAGGGGTGTATCTTGGACTGGGGGGAACCTGGTGGCTCACCCAAGGAAACCTACTTGGAAGGGGATGGAACCACATGGCATTAGGGCCGGCATATTTGGGAGGGTGGTGGGGTGCACAGGATGTGGAGCAGACATGATACTGGACTGGGCTTGGAAGTTTGGTGGTTGCCCAGTGTGCTACCAGCTGGCACAGCTTAGGGAGGAGGTTGCGGGGATTAGGAGACAGCTGGGGGAAGGGGAGAGGTATGGTTGGGAAAGGGGGCTGGGGATCTCCCACAAGGTTGCACCAAGCACTGGGGGCAGTGGCATAGGGAAAGGAGTGCAGGAGAATACTAGGGTCACATAGGGACCCTGGCAGAGGGGTCCAAAGGACACTACCAAGGAAGCAGGCAGGTAACTGGGACCCTCACAAAGGAGGGACAACATTCTCAGGGAAGTAGGCAGATGGCCAGGGCTGGACAGAGAAGCAAGGCGGGAGGTGGATCAGATCTTACACTCAGTAACCGCTTCAATTCTCTTCTTCTGCTTGAGGATGAGGGGGGTGATGTCGCCATGACAGGGGTGGTTAGAGATGAAAAGGGGTCGAGGGGAAGGAGGCAGGGGCCAGATAGCAGGAAGAACAGGGGGGAACCTGGAATGCAGGAAAATGGGGGGAGCAGTGAATCAGAGGAGGAGGGGCAGGGGGAAGAGGGAGGAAAGCACAAGGAGAAGGACCAGTTGGAAGGAATGGTAAAGGAGAAGGACCAGAAGTACAAGGAGGATTTAGTAAAGGGAGCTGAGGGTTTAGGCCAGGGGAGCACAACAAGCAAGGAGGGACTAAATGGAGACAGCAAGGAAGAGAGGATGAGCCAGGCTAGTTTAGCAGATGGGGGTGAAGCACCAGTTGTGAGCAGTGAGGGGGGGAGTTAGCAAGGTACAGAAGGATACTCAGGAGGAGGAGAGGCATAGGATTGGAGGGAAGGGGGTGGTCAGGGTAAATAAGGAGGGGCATGGCATGTGGCACCCAGATAGGGGGAGAAACAAGGAGCCGGCTGGGTGAAGGGGCCGGTAGAAAGGATGAGAGTCATGGAAGGGGGGGAAATGGAGGAAAAGGAGCGGTCAGAGTGCTCCTGTTGGGGATCTATGATCACTGATCAGGGGTACCAAATGGGATAGGAAGGGAGAAGCCTGGCCAGTTATAACAAAATGCTTAACTGGACTAACGGTGCACAGGGCTAAGCACGAGGTATATTAGCTGGCAAAGGATTGTGGGGATTCCCCGGACATAGTGGTCCACTTGGGTACAAATGACATTGAGGGAAATAGCGAGCTAGAGATACAGGCAAGATTCAGGGAGCTTGCCAGGGTCTGTCATGACATAGGATGCACAGTTTCCTTCTCAGAAATCCTGCTGGTGCCAAGGGCTAGTGGGGAGCACAAAAGGAAGATTAGGGAGATAAACCAGTGGCTCAGGGAGTGGTGTGAGGCCAGAGGGTATGGGTTGATTGGGGATTGGGGGGAGACCTGGGAGGATAAGGAGCTGTATGCTAGAGATAGACTCCATCTCAATTTGGAGGGAAGGGGAATGATTAAGTTGAAAATAGAGGGGTTCATTGGTGAAAAGTGGGGTTTAAACTTGTGAAGGGGGAGGGATGGGAGAAAAGGCTGTCAAGGGGTGCCGATAAAGGAGGGACTCTGTCTTCACCCCCCTGGGGAGCTGGAGGATTGCGGGAAAAGGCCGACTGGTAAAGTGCAGACCAGGGGAAAACAGAATCCCCGTGGGAACACGAGCAGGGGAAATGGAAGTATAGGGAAAGGGTGGAAGGTAGTCCTGCTAAATGCCAGGAGCTTGGGAAATAAAATGCCTGAGCTCCAGGCGATGCTAATTGAGGGAGCAGTAGATGTGACAGTGGTCACTGAGACCTGGGCCACTGCAGGACATGACTGGGACCTGAACCTGGAGGGTTACCCTATGTTCAGGAAGGACAAGGGGGAGGGAAGGGGAGGAGGGGCAGCAATGATAGTCAAAAACTGCATTGGCATAGGGGGAGTAGAGGAGGCGGAGGGAACCATGGAAGCAATTTGGGTCACCTTGATAACAAGGGGGGGCAAGACAGTAAAAATAGGAGTGGTGTATAGACCCCCTGCCCTGGTGGAGGAGCTGGAGGAGAGTCTGGTGGCAGATGTTGGGAGACACTGCAGACTGGGCAGAGGAACGGTGGTCGTGTTGGGGGACTTAAACATGCCAGGAACAGACTGGGAGACTATGACATCTTCTGTGACCAGGGAACAGAGGTTGTTGGTTGTCTTTCAAGACGCGTTACTAACTCAGCAGGTGGGGGAACCGACCAGGGAGGCGTGGGTACTGGATGTGGTCCTGGCAGACAGTGACCAGATTAGGGCCCTGGAGGTAAGGAACCCGTTGGCGGGGAGTGACCATGCCACGGTCTGGTTCTGCCTGGACCTAGGAGGGCTAGAAAGCTGCACAAAGACGGAGGTAACTGACTTCAGGGGAACAGATTCTAAGGAAATGGGAAGGATCCTTAAGGAGCATTTGGATGGGATTGGGTCAGACATGGATGCTGATAGTAGGTGGGAAATCATCAGGAGATGGGTGCAAGATGCAACCAGCACCTGTGCAAGAGTAAGACGAAAATGCGGTAGGGCCCGAAAACCCTGTTGGTGGATCAGGGAGGTCCAGGAGGTGGTGCAGGGAAAGAAGGCAGCCTATAGGCAATTCAAGTGCTCAAGGAGTGAAAGGGATCGAGGGAAGTATGAGCTGATGGCTAGAAGGGCCACTAGGGTGGTGAGGGTGGCTAAGGCAAGGAAGGAGCAGAACCTGGCCAGGGAAATCAGGAGAAGGAACAAGGGTTTCTTTAGATACATTGGGGAAAAACGAAGGGTGAAGGGGCAGATTAGCAGGATTAAATCAGGGGAGAGATGGGCACAAGACCTGGGGGAGCAGGCTGAGGTACTAAATGAGTACTTCACCTCAGTTTTCACCAAGGAAAATGGGGGTGCTGCATCATACATGGGAGGAGACAGAGATACTGAGGAGGGGGGACCCTTACCGATTGGCAGGTCTGGGGAGAGGAGGAGGCATCACTGGCAGGAGGGGGGAGGGCTAAGCAGGGAGAAGAGGTACTGGAAGTGGAAATCACAGCAGAGAGAGAGAGGGAAGCCCTCAGCTCCCTTAAGGTGGAGAAAGCACCGGGGCCGGATAAATTACATCCCAGAGTGCTGAAGGAACTTGCGGATGTCCTGGTGAAACCCCTGGCGGAGCTTTTCACCATCTCTCTGAGGACAGGGTGGGTGCCCCAGGACACGAAGGTGGTGCATATAGTGCCTATCCACAAGGGGGGATCAAGGAAGGTGGCAGAGAACTACAGGCCTGTCAGCCTGACATCAGTGGTGGGCAAGGTGATGGAGGGCATTGCCAAGGAGAGGCTGGGGGGGACCTGGAAAAGTCAAGGTGCCTGGACGATAGACAGCATGGATTCATCTCGGGGAAATTGTGTCAGACAAACCTTATGGAGTTCTATGACTGGGTGACGAGTGCCTTGGACCTTGGTAGACCAGTGGATGCCCTCTTTCTAGACTTTAGCCAGGCATTTGACTCTGTTCCTCACATGGGCCTGTTGGATAAGCTGGGAGAAATGGGGGTGGGGAACCAGATGATCAGATGGATAGGCAATTGGCTCCAGGACCGGACCCAGAGGGTCATAGTTGGGATAGTCTCATCCCCAAAGAGGGTCATTAGTGGGGTCCCACAGGGATCAGTCCTTGGGCCCCTCCTGTTCAACACCTATGTCTCTGACATAAGGACAGGAATCAGGAGTGAGATGAGTCTCTTTGCGGATGACTTAAAACTGGGGGCGGTGGTGGATGGGTAGGAGGGGAGGGTGGCCCTACAGGAGACCTGGAGGCTCTGGAAAGATGGTCTAGAAAGTGGAAGCTGAGGTTCAATGCAGGGAAATGCAAGGTACTCCACCTAGGGGCCAGAAACCCGGGGCAAAGTGTACACCCTGGGAGGGAAATGCTACAAGTCTCGATGGCTGAGAGGGACCTGAGAGTGGTGGTGGATGTCAAAATGAACAACTTGGAGACTTGTAGGAGGGCAGCAGTCAAGGCCAACAGGATGCTGGGATGCATCGCTAGGGGGATCACCTCCAGAAGGAGGGAAGTGATGCTCCCTCTGTATAACTGCTTGGTGAGGCCACACCTTAAGTACTGCGTGCAGTTTTGGAGGCCACACTTAAAGAGGGACATTAAACTCCTGGAGAGGGTCCAGAGGAGGGCAACCAAAATGATTTGGGGCTTGGGGGACAGGACCTATGAGGAGAGGCTCGAAGAGCTAAATATGTACACATTGGAAGAGAGAAGGGACCGGGGGGACATGATAGAGGTCTTCAAGTACATGAAGAGGGTAAATTGGGAAGGAACAGTCAGGGTGCTTCGAAGGAAGGAGGAGGAGGGAGCCACTAGAGGGCATGGGTGGAAGCTGGAGGGGGAAGATTCAGGGGAGAAAGGAGGAGGTGCTACTTCACTGAGAGGGTGGTGGAGCTGTGGAATGCACTGCCTAGGGGGCTGGTGGAGGCAGAGAAGGTGGAGGGGTTCAAGAGGGGCTGGGACAGGTACAGGGGAAGGGTTCTGGAAGCAAAATCCAATGCAGCAAGAATATCCAGAACTGGGAAGGGAGAAGCCAGAGAAGGCGAGGGGGGCAGCAAGGTCAGCACCCAGGGTGGGGGCTGACCAATCGAGCAGACTCAGAAGACCGTTAGACCTATTCTGCTGGCATTTTAGTATGTTAGTATGTAACTCTGAGTCAGTTTTGTTTCAAAGGGGGTGGGCAAAAGACAGCGAAAGAGCAACATTTCACCCTCAGGTCCCTGACAGTGACAATCTCAAAACCTGTCAAGATTGCCACTGTGAGGGATTTTGCCATCCCGGAGTCATTGTCAAGTCAGCATACAATAGTAGGAGTAGGGGTGATTACACTGTATTTAAGTCATCAAGCATATTGAACAATTACATAAACGAACTAAGGAAAGCAAAAAATAATGAATAACAGTAACAAGTGATTTAATATTTATATGTTTAACATCATCCTCAGGTTATATGAACAATTCTTAATGGGAATTCTTTTTAATATCTAGTATGTCAGTATAGTTTGAGTTTCAGTGTACTGTGTTGCAGTATGGAACTCTGTGATGGAAATGCCTTCGCTATGTCCAAATTGTTGACGTTTAATAGTGGCTGCCTTACATTACAGTATTTCTTCATCAGTTATTACATATGTTTTTGAACACGCACCTTAAGCATTCTGCTTAATTTAAAGGCTATTAACATCCTATAACTTTCAAGTTTCAAAAATGTTCTCCTTGTCTCACATCATAGTTTAATGCAATGCACAAGTGTCTGCAAATACCTTTTTTCTAATTCATGGAGAACTGGGCTGAACATGAAAGTTATTTTTGCTCAGTAAAATATGTTTTTTGAATACTGGTTCCAATCCTGTTATTACTGCATCTACACAGGTCTATTAGTAACCCCTGTTGGTATTTTTGATTTACACACTGGTGGTAAGTACCATTTAAGAACTGTTAGTGTAAATCAAAAATACATTCTCAGATAACTACAGTAAGAAGCCTGTAAAGATGGAACAATTCCAGAACTGGAACTAGTATTTCAACAACAGCTTTTACTAAGAAAAATTACTTACAGATTCAGCTCAGTTCTCACTTAATGATGGAGCTTCGACTGTTCAAACTTTGAATAATACATTTCATAAATGATAAGAAAAACTGCCCCATATATTTTATTTAGGCATAGCTGGAGTAAGCAAAAAGGAATGTGTATAACTTGGATGCAAGATGGGACATTTTTACCATAGTACAGTAAAGTGTAATGTCGACTTCAGTACTACCAGTTACCTGACTCCTTGTTTAGGTTCTTGCCCAAGTTCTGTGAATTTAAAAAACATTATGAATTTTTGGTGGTGGTACTGTACTAGATGAAAATGTAATTACCGGTAAGTTTTGCCCAAATGTCTCTGAAAGAGCGGCACACAGCATTAAAGAGATGCACAGCATACCAGCACACTTCTTCATCTGAAATCATAAAAGACAAAGACAGTTTGCACTCTTATCCACATTGCTTTGTAGTTTTTGACATTAAGCACTTTAGCGACAAACTTTTTGCTGTGTCTGCCATCACTGTGTAATAGGCGCAAACTAATTCTGTAGATGGGTTACCCTGCTATATAGTAGTTTGTAATATACTCTTGTTTGATACTGTAATGCTGGATATAGTATAGAAAACATTGCCTTGGTTGTTAATTCGTGTTGTTCCTAACACTGAATCAAAACTGTCATTGATGGCACTGTTTTGATGCAAAGAATGCCAAGCTGAAATGTGTGTTGGAGGAGATGGTCATCTTGACATGCTGATGTAAATAAAATGAAGCACTTTGCTTTCAGCTTTAAAAATGACATTTGCAAATGTAAATATCCATTATAAAGACTTATCAACTATCATTGAGCTCCTCAGTCCTTTCTTGTTTATACATCTCCCTTCAAACACAAAAGACATTTGTATATAGCACTATATTTCAATCTTTATTCGGACAAATCTCTCACATTTTTTCAAAATGAGACGCTATAGGTAGCAGCTATATTTGTGGTCAGGATATTGCCTAGAACATATTATACATCTAAGCTTAATTTACTGAAAATAAAAGTATTATACAGATATGATTTAAAAACCAATGTAATAGTAAATTATTTTCATTTGTAAAGTCTTACCTTGAGTTCACTGCAGGGTAAATAACTGTATATTGATATTTCGGATCAGCTTATTTTGTGATCAGTGGGAGAAAAATTTGCCCACAGAGCTGAGAAGGGAAGATGCCTGAAAGAGTAACACGAGCTTCAGTTTCCATGCTGCAGTACCTTTCACCTGGCAACCTACTTTATATATATTTTTGATGGAACCAGTTCCTCGAGTGGACTATTTATGTTCTAATATGAATGGAGGGGTGTAAAAAGGTTCCCTCAAGGAAAAGATGAGGGTTGTGACATCACTGGGTCATGTTCCCTTACTGCCCTTTGCGCTAGATAGGTCATTTACAGCAGTCCAGCCAGAGACTGGGACACTTGAAAGCAGCATCACCAATTACTAAGGCTGAAGACAGCCTCTGAGATAATTATATTTCATTATGGCTTGGGCACCAGTAAAAGGCAGATCACTGAATAAAACAGACATCATTTAATAGGCAGCATGTTAACCTCATTATATTGTAAGTACTTCATTTTGGAGAAACTCAATAGCATAATGGGGGCAGCAAGTGAAGTTCCCCCCACCCCCCGTGAGCTCAAAACCAGCTGATATTCAGGCTATCTGTGGTGGTGCTGTATGCTGTTCTACTGTTGCCCTTCTATTCCTTAGTGAGGAAGGATGTGCATTCGAGCATACTGGTTTCTTTCTTTCACTGTGAATCTTGCAGAGGCTCCTATAGAACTGTAGTTTTTTAATCCAAAAAAGTTACACTATTTAACAGTGTTCAACTGTTGGTGGGGGCAATGGCAACATGCTAATAACATGATAAAATTCAAGTGCCTTTCATACAGTACATGAGTACTTGCTGTATTACCAATGCGCTTTACAGACGTGTATATTGGCCACTAGGCAGATGTGCTAAAGAGCTTGTGTGACATCCTGGGGTGGTCAAGTGTGTGTAGTTTAAGCAGTTTCTAACTAAAGCCTTTTATAAGCAGGGCTGTTCTTCATGCTCACTGTTCCTGGGTTCATTACAACTCTGTTTATCTTGCAGTTCTACGCCACGGGACCCATACCAATAGTGGGAGTGTTAACTGTGAGTCTAAATGCAGGAGAGGGAAGGGAGAGAGTGGAAACCACTGATACACCTACAGAAAAAGAGAAAACAGTGCAGTGGGGAAGAGGGAGGGAGTGAGTGAGAGAGAGGATACCAACTACTGATATAGCTGTACAGACACAGAAAGAGAGAGAAACTGTGGAGGGGAGGGCGAGATGATAAATAAGGAAGAAATAAGCTGTAGGTTAACTAGGCTCTGCAGCTTATCCATTAGGTAGAGAAATGGACAGACTAGGTGGGCCAAGTGGTCCTTATCTGCCTTCAAATTCTATGTTTCAATTTTTTTTTATGAAAACTGCTGATACTGCTATAGAGAGAAAGAGAGAGAAAATAATGCAGCAGGGGGAGGAAGAGAGAGAGAAAACTGTGAATACAGTTAGAGAGAGAGAGAGAGAGAGAGAGAGAGAGCAGTGTGGCCGGGGAAGAAGAAGAACACACATTATAGTGAATGGAAAGGACATGGACAGAATTGCAGTAAGTTGTGCTTCGATTCCACTCTGCCATGACAACACAGCTGTACTGTGTTATGAATTCCGGTCAGACCCCTTCTTCTGACAGCAATATCAGTATAGCTTTGATGTACTGGAGCCATAAAAATTAAGATAAGTTTAACAGTGCTGTTACTATCACTGCGTTGGAACCTTCTCAACCAATCAAGAAGCAGAAGTTTCCCTACTTATTTTATAAAGCAATGTTAAAGGGTAAGGAAAGTGTGCCAGGGTCCTTCAAACAAGGTGTTGGTCTTACCTGCAGATATATCTCCTCATGTATCATACATTTTTTTTTTTACTTTCTTTTATTTAAGGAAACTTTTTATAAAAACAATACAATACAATACACAGTCAGTAACAATAACCATAACAGAATAAATTGAAGATGTATCGGTAAATATTCTAATGTATTATGACCGTTAACTCCATTTGTTCCCCTCACCCTTCCCAGCTAGTTGTCTAGAAGACTGGTGTCTAAATTCAAAGTCTGCAAGGATAAAATATGGCATTAACTTAGTTGTCACTATAAAGGTGAAATAGGACATTCAAACTCAGAATCACCTCAACTAGACACATTTTAAATTGGGCTATAAGCTATCTTAAAATTAATAAATTATACAGTTTACTCATCATAAAATAAGTTGAGCTTATTACAAAATAAATATATTAATCTTGTAATTTGTAAATTAAATATAACATTCACCATTCATTCTTTTATGCAGAAATCATCCTTGTCCAACCAGTGTTTTGCCAGCAGTTGTTTTGTGGAGAAGGCTAATAGTGATAAAATGGATTTATCATTTAATCCTTTAACTGTATTAAGATTGCCCAAAATACATGTCTCAAAGTTTATTGCATTATGTAATGAAAGTGTCAACCCTAAATTGTTTTGCACTTTATTTCAAATCTTTTGTGCATTTGGACAATACCAAAAGATATGTGTGATTGTTCCCTCTTCTACCCCACATGTTGTGCAACTATTTGACTCAAAAAAACCAAAAGCATGTAATTTTTGTGGAGTCAAATATGCATTATGTAAAATCTTTTTTTTTTTTGTAGACTATTTTTATCCTCCTTGTGGTGGGTTGACCTCAGCATCTGCCGAGCCTACTGAACTTGGAGTCTTTCTGGGGCTTCTAGTGCCATGCGCGCCCCGGCAGATCCCCAGAGTCACTCCGGGGGTATCATCCATGTCAGCCCCCACAGTTTCCTTTGTTTTCTCCCTTGAGCTACTCCAGGATCCCCAGAAGCAGTGGCGCATGTGCGTGGAGATGCACATGTGTACCGCAGCTACGGACCAAGTCTCCTCAACCCTTCACATCGACCTATGTCAGAGCTCCTCATGGCACCATCCCTCCAGCCTCCACCAGAGGGCAGACAAGCTCTGAGACAGCTGGATTCCACCTCCTGAGGTGTAGTGCTGCCTGCTGGCAGTTTCTCACATCCTCTTCCCCCTCCCGACGGCCTCCGACAATCCTGGCTCATTCCCGAACCTGGGTTGCCGGCGTGGCACGAGGTGTGGTGTCCAGCGCCTCAACCCTCAGTGCCACCGGGCCAGTAAATTGTGTAAAATCTTGAACTGGATCAATCTTAAATGAACTAGGGGAACATATTTGTAGATGTTACTTCAAAGATTGGACCAGTTTTGGGGGGAATTTTTAGTCTCTGTACCAAAAGGAAGAGATACTGATCTGATATGCAGCATACATCTAAACCCACTAAAAACACCACCACCAAGAGCTTTCTGATTCAGTCTTGTCTGTTTACAATTGTATCTCACCCCCCATGCCAGTACAAGGCTGAAATAGGCAAAATAGCTTAGTCCTCCTTTCCCAGTCAACAGATACCCCCCCCAAACACCACCACCTCAAAAATCACGGACAGAATATCAATCAATCAGGGATGCAGTGGTGTACCAGTAAGAAGAGATTCAAGTCTTCAAAAAGCAAACACACATGCACACACACACACACACACAGTCATTCATTGCACAAGAAAATGGTAAACAAGTATCCTGAGGCATGTTGTAGGCAGGAGGCAAAAGGTAGGGACTACATCAGAATACTTGGTGAATAAATGACAGAAATCTACTTTATAAATCCAGAGGCGATATTAATTTCCTTGATTAGTCTTGCTCTGAAGAAGATGTCACCAGCTGACATTGGTACGTAAGCACTGCAGGGGATCTGTCTAGTAGTCTGGAAATGGTTTGGTGGTCTGTGGCACATGTGTTAGATTTACAAAGTAAAGTGAAAGTGAGATTAGTAGAATTTTGGGAATCTAATGGATTACAGGACAATACACAACATGGGTTTACCAGGAGAAAGCCATGCCAGATGAATCTAATAGAATGTTTTGACTACGCAACAAGGAAGGTGGACAGAGGGGAAGCTGTTGATGTGGCCTGGGTGAGAAATTGGCTAAGGAACACAACCCAGAGGGTAATGTTAAATGGAGACTTCTCAGGGGGAGAGTTACAAGTGGAGTACCCCAGGATATGGTACCGGTCCTGTACTCTTCAATATCTTCATAGGGGAGATAGGGGTGGGGCTAAAAGGGAAAATAAATCTGCCTTGATGAAGACAGTCAAGGCACCAAGATCTGCAATAGAGTGGAGACAACAGAGGTAGTGGGGGTCATCAGGAGGGACCTGGAAAGACTAAAAGGGTACTTAAACATTTGGTAGTTGCCATTCAATGCCAAAAAGTGCAAAGTCATGCATGTAGGACATGGAAAACTCCAGGAAACAGTACAGGATGGGAGGGGAGGTCATGGCACATACTGCAAAGAAAAGGGACCTAGGGGTTATCATTATAGATGATCTGCAAGTAGCATCCCAGTGCTCAACGGTGGTGGGAATAGCAAATAGGATGATATGGCGCATCGGGAGGGGAACAGCAAATAGGGAGGAGGGAGGTTATAGTCCCTCCGTACAAGTCATTGGTTCACCCCCAACTGGAGTACTGTGTGCAGTTCCAGGGCCCAGGGTAAAGGCTGTGCAGAAGAGGGCAACTAAGATGATTCATGGGCAGCATGAGAAGCCCTATAAAGAAAGGCAAAAGGACCTCAATATACAGAGAAAGGGGTAGGTGATGGGTCAAAGATAAGAGACAAGGGCATTAAAGGAGATCTACTGGGAGCAAAAACTAAGTGATTGGATAACAGTTTGGGGCTCCACATTATACATTTGCAAATAGAAGTACCTGATTACTCAAATTTGGAGAATTACAGAGGTGCACTCAGCATTTTCTACTAGCGGATGCTGACTGTCGGAGATCACACTGAAAATACCATGATATGCTGACATGGCTTTGCCCCTTCCTGTAGTGTGCCCCTATGTATGGAGGTTTAATCATCTCCGTATCTACCATGTCCAGTGCTAATTTTATAGAATTAGCCTAAATGCCAGGCATACACATGGCATTTATGCTAATTCTGTAAAAATAGTGCTGGACATGGTAGATAGGGAGATTAGCCATGCCAGCATATCATATTTTCAGCGTGATCTCCGGCAATCTGTACCCCCTAGTAGAAAATGCCAGCTTCACCTCTGCAACTCTCCAAATTTTACAAGTAATCAGGTACTTCTGTTTGCAAATATAGAATGTGACTATGGGGGGATGGAGAAATTGGGGTTCTGCAGACCTGGGGAAGGGTTGCAAGATTTTTTGCACCCTAGGATACTAAAGTAGCTCAAGGAGGTGCTGGTTGCACCACTGACAGCTCTGTTATACCTATCACTAGAAATAGTGGAGGTTCCAGGGGACTGGAGGAGTCAGATGTGGACCAACTACACAAAAATGGAAATGGAGGTGGAGGCAGGAAATTACAGGTCTGTCAGCCCAACTTTGGTAGTGGGTAAAGTAATGGAATTGCTACTGAAGGAAAGGATTGGGGAATACCTTGTAACCAGTGGATTACAGGATCCGAGGCAACATAGTTTCACAGGGTGGAGGTCTTGCCAGACAAACCTGATTGAATTCTTTGACTGGGTGACCAGTAAAGTGGATCAGGAAGGAGCAGTAGATGTGGCCTACCTGAATTTCAGTAAAGCCTTTGACACCATTCCACATGGAAGGCTGGGGAGCAAGCTGGGCAACATAGGAGTGAGTCCAAAAGTAGTCAAATGGGTAAGAAGTTGGCTAAGCAGTAGGAGTCAGACGGTGGTAAATGGTGTCCACTCTGGAGAAGGCAATGTGACCAGCGGGGTGGCACAGGGGCAGTATTAGTCCCGGTCCTCTTCAATGTCTTTATAAGTGGCATTACAGAAGGGCTGGCAGTGAAAGTATGCCTGTTCACAGATAACAGAAAAATCTGCAACAGACTAGACACATCAGGGGGGTGGAAAGAATGAGGAATGATCTGAAAAAGCTGGAAGAATGGTCAAGGGAAAGGCAGGTGGGTTTCAATGCAAAATAAAGTGCAAAAACTTGCACTTGTAGCACAGAACTCAATCGAGCAGGGAGGTATTAGCAACCACAAAACAGGAAAGGGACCAAGAGGTAACCATTTTTGATGACCTGCCAAGCAGTGTGATAAGGCAGTGTGGAAGGCAAGCATGATACTCTGGTACATAGGGAGGGGCATCACCTGCAGAAAGAGGGAGGTAGTACTACCTCTGTATAGATCACTGGTAAGACCCCACCTCGAGTACAGTGTCCAGTTCTGGAGGCCCCACTTCTGAAAGGACATAGATAGGGTAGAAGCGATACAAGGGAGAGCTACCAAAATGGTGCAGGGCCTGGATCAAAAGCCCTATGAGGAAAGACTCAAGGAAATAAATGGTGTATGCTCTAGAGGAAAGGAGGGAAAAGGTGGATATGATAGAAACAGAGAAATGTAGAAGCACAGATTTTGACGGCAGATAAGGACCGCTTGGCCCACCTAGTCTGCCCATTCCCTACACACTGGATAAGCTGCAGATTCTGGTTAACCACAGCATGCTTCCTCCTACCCTTCACTATAATTGTCTTATGTCTCTCCCATACATTCTTAAATTCCCTCACTATTTTTGACCCCACAACCTCCTCAGGAAGGTGGTTCCATGCGTCCACCACCCTCTCCATGAAAAAATACTTTCTGACATTGCCCCTGAGCCATCCCTCCACTATCTTCAGACTGTGCCCCTTGTTCTTGCACATCTCCTTCTCTCAGAGATGCTTCCATCTTGGACTTTTTCGATTCCCTTGAGGTACTTGAAAATTTCTATCATGTCCCCCCTCTCCCTCCTTTCCTCAAGGGTAAACATATTAAGCTGCTCTTTCAGTCCCTCCTCATATGGCTTCTGTTGCAGACCCTGCACCATTTTAGTTGCCCTCTTCTGGACTGCCTCCATCCTGTCTATGTCCTTGTGGAGATCGGAGCTCCAGAACTGCATACAGTACTCCAAATGGGGTCTCACAAACTGTTTGTACAGAGGGATAACAACTTCTTGTTTTCTACTGGTGATACCTCTCCATGTGCATCTCAGTATCCCTCCAGCCCTCTTTCCTGCCTTCTCACATTGTTTGCCTACCTTAAGGTCATCTGATATGACTACCTCCAGGTCCCTTTCCATTTTTTGTTGTTGTTAGTGCCCCCTCCCCCACTGTGTACTCCTCCCCTAGGCTTTTGTTTACCAGGTGCATTACTTTGCACTTTTTTGCTTGAATCTAAGCTTCCATACTTTTGATCATTCCTCCAATCTTGCCAAGTCCCTTCTCATCCTTTCCACCCCCCTTGTGTATAAACCCTGTTGCAGATTTTTGTGGAGAGAAGGGGACTATGCTTGTCATTGGCTTAGGTTCGGGATGGGGGGGGCAGGAGTTGGGTGGTGGGGCACTACCTGCCAGGGTGGGAGGTCCACTAGACAACCAGAGATAGTTATCTTTATATTAATACAGGCAGATCAGGGATAGAGAGGGGGGTCCACTAGACCACCAGGGACTGGATATCATTTTGATACAGGGGCTCAGGGATAAGGAGGTGGTCTGCTAGACACTGGTGAATGGTGGGATGTTAGTATACAGGGGATCAGGATGGGGGGGGGGACTAGGCACCAGGGAATGTTTATTCAGCAAATTGGGCCAGTGATTGGCAAGGGAAGGGACTAGAAAGACACCAGGGAAAAGTCTACTTTATATTGGGTGGTTGATCAGGTGGGGGGGGACTGCCGGACACCAGGGAAAATGTGGATGTGATCTCGGGCTGGCGATCGATTGGGGGGAGGGAGAGAACCACTAGATACCAGGCAAAAGTCTTCATTATATCGGGTAGGTGATCAGGTTGGGGGGACCACTGGACACCAGGGAAAATGTATATGTCAGTTTGGGCTAGTGATTGGTAGAGGGGCAGGGAGCACTATACATCAGGAACATAGGCCTGAGTATGAGAAAGGGGCTGGGGGCTGGGGGGCCCATTAAGCTCTGGCACAGTCTATGTAAATAGGCCCATAATGGATATGCAAGTGGACACATGGTGCCTTACATGTCCAATGGGTTCATTTATATGGCTGCTTTAGTGAACTGGAAATAGCGCACCTGCCTTACTCATTGCATGGCCATATTCCTGGCTGCATGTCGTGTGGCACTTGTGGGATAGTGCTAGCATAATGGGGTTACCACTAACTCAATGTAGCCCTGTTCACAGTTGGATTGTGTGGTGCGCTATCTGTCTATGAATAGCAATTTTTGACACCTGGGCAAATGCAAAGCACAGTGTAGAATTTTGCAACAGAATCAGTCAGATACAATCTACTATACTGCAGTAAACAGTAAGTCAAAAACTATGCTTTTATGGAAACATAGAAACACAGACTTGGTTGGCAGATAAGGACTGCTTGGCCCACCTAGTCTGCCCGTTTCCCTACCCATTGGATAAGCTGCAGATCCTAGATAGCAAGCAGCCTACTTCCTCCTAGCCCCCACTATAATTGCCTTTTGTCAGTCCCATGCATTCTTGAATTCCCCCACTATTTTTAACCCCACAACCTCCTCAGGAAGGCTGTTCTATACATTCACCACCCTCTCCATGAAAAAATACTTTCTCACGTTACCCCTGAGCCATCCACCCTCTTTTTTCAAATTTTGTCCCCTTGTTCTTCGGCATATCTTTTTCTGAAATATACTACCATCTTGGACTTTGTTGATTTTCCTGAGGTATTTGAAAGTTTCTATCATGTCCTCCCCTTCTCCCTCCTTTCCTCAAGAGTTTACATAAAGCTCTTTTAGTCTGTCTTCATATGACTTCTGGTGCAGACCCTGCACCATTTTGGTTGTCCTCCTCTGGACTGTCTCCAACCTATGTCGTTTAGGAGGTGGGGTATCCAGAACTGCACGCAGTACTCCAGATGGGGTCTCATCAACTGTCTGTACAGAGGGATAACTTTCTGCTTTCAACTGGTGATGCCTCTTCCTATGCATCTCAGAATCCCCCCAGCCCTACTTACTGCATTCTTACATTGCTTGCCTACCTTAAGGTCATCTGATATGAGTACCCCCAAGTCTCTTTTTATTTTTGTTATTGTTAGTACCGCCCCTCCATTGTGTACTCTTCCCTTGGGTTTTTGTTTCCCTGGTGCATTACTTTGCACTTCTTTGCATTGAAACTAAGCTGCCATACTCTTGACCATTGCTCCAGCCTTGCCAAGCCCCTTCTCATTCTTTTCACACACCCCTTGTGTATCATCCCTTTTACAGGTCTTTGTGTCATCTGCAAAGAGGCATACTTTTCCTTCCAGACCTTCTGCAATGTCACTTATAAAGGCATTAAAGAGTACCGGTCCCAGTACTGAACCCTGCAGTACCCCACTAGTAACTCCCCTTTCTCCTGAGTATGCTCTATTCACTATTACCCTCTGTGTACTGTTGTCCAGCCAGTTTGTTACTCAGGCTGCCACCCTGGGACCTACTCCCAGGGTGGCTACCTTGTTTATTAATCTTTTGTGTGGTACAGTGTCAAATGCCTTACTAAAGTCTAAGTAGGCCATATCTACAGCCCTTCCTGGTCTATTACTTTGGTCACCCAGTCAAAGAAATCTATTAGATTCATCTGACTTGACCTTCCTGCTGTGAATCCATGCTGCCTTGGCTCCTGTTCCCTGCTGACCTCTAGACACTCGGCAGTTCTTTCTTTCAGAAGTGATTCCATAATTTTCCCTACCACTGAGGTCAAGCTAACAGGTCTGTGGTTTCCTGTCTGCCTTACTCCCGCTCTTGTGAATGGGAATTACATCCACCTTCCTCCAGTGCTCGGGTACTACACCATCCTCCCATGATTTGTTAAAAAGGGTTGTCAGTGGTGCCACTAGGTCTCCCCTTAATTCTTTTAGAATTCTGGGGTGAATCCCATCAGGTCCCATTTCCTTATCCACCTTAAGTTTTGAGAGTTCATTCAGGACCCTTTCTTTTGTGAATTAACTGGTATCAACCTCCCCTGCCCAGTGTGCTTCTCTTGTTTGGTTTAGGTACCTCCCCCTCTTCTTTAGTGAATACTGAGCAAAAGTATTTGTTCAGTATCTCTGCCTTCTCACTGTCACTCTCTGCCCACCCCTCCCTCCCCTTCATTAAGCCTCACTATCCATCCCTTGGTCTTTCTTCACCCCCTAATGTATCTATAAAAGGTTTTATCCCCCTTCTTAGTTGAGCAGGCTATCTTTTCCTCAGTTTGGGCCTTTGCTGTTCTGACTGCCTTTCCTGCTTCCCTCTGCATTAACTAATACAGGTCTCTGTCCTGCTCCTTCTGTGAGTCCCTATACTTCCTGAATGATGTATTTTTCTCTGTAACCTTCCGTGCCACTTCTTTTGAGAACCATAGTGGTTTTCTACTTCATTTTGTTTTCTTTATTTGTTTAACACAAAGGCTTTTTTGCCTTTATGATGGCAGTTTTGATTGTTCCCCATTGTTCTTCCACCCCTCCTTCCTGCCCATTTGCTAATGTGTTCCTTAAGCATTCCTCCATTTTTCCAAAGTCACCCCTTCTAAAGTCCAGCACCCTCACTTTTGTACAGCTTGACTCTACAGTTGTGTTTATCGTGAACCACACTGTGTAGTGTTCGCTTGTTCCCAGATGGCTACCCATTTCCAAATCTGTGATCCTCTCCCCATCAGCATTTGAGAGCACAAGGTCCAAGACTGCTCCCTCTCAAGTGGGTTCCAGCACTAGCTGCCTGAGGCATGCCCCCATAGGCATCGAGGATGACCCTACTCTTGGATGTGGTTGCAGTAAATGTGCTCCAGTTAACATTCGGCATATCCAGGTCCCCCATCAGCAATACTGTATTTCCCCTTTTTCTGCCATTCTGATGATGCCTTTCTATCATTTCCTTGTCCATTTCCACCCCCTGAGATGGGGGTCTGTTCTGTATACAACCCCTGTGCAGATTGTGGTGCCACTACCCATCTCCAAGGTGACCCACAGTGCCTCCTCTCCTCCCCATGTATCCTTTAGTTCTGTTGCTTTGATCTCTTCCCTTATGTTGAGAGCTACTCTTCCTCCTCTGTTGCCCTCCCTGTCCCTCCTGTAGATTGTGTACCATAGTATGTTGATATCCCAGTCATGGTTCTCTGTGTACCATGTTGCTGTCACTGCCACAACATCCAGGCGTCCCTCTTCCATCAAGGCCACTAGCTCAGGAAGCTTTTTACTCAGACTGTGGGCATTGGTACTCATTGCTTTCCATTTTATGATGGCTTTACCCTTATTTGCTCCATCCCTGCCCTTAATGCCTTTGCCTCTTTCTCCATTTACCCCGTCCTACTCCTTATTGACCCCTGTACCTTGGTGTTTTCCTTGCTAACTACCCTGTTTTGTTGGGGGAGGCTGGGAATTTCCTGCATTATATCAGTGCCTCCCTCCTTGGCTAGTTTAAAGTGGGTTTGTTTAAAGGTGTTTTTTGCAGACAAACTGGTGGGACCAGCCCCACACTTGGGTATGGGGCACTTAGTGCTGACTTTTCCCCTTTAAGCTGTTGTTTGGCAACACTGGCTGCTGATGCTCATGAAAGGTGAAATCTTGTAGTATACTCCGTACCTATTCTAAGTTATGTATTCACTACTGATGTCACTCTTGTGTATCAGTGTTGTTTATACCTGTTTGTTACTGACGTGAAACCTTTGGAAAAGAGCACTTGTGCTCAAAGGTGTTATCCAAATTTCAAGTGAATGAAAGAATAAATAAATAAAGCACTGTGATAGGTGTGGCTGCATCCTTCATATCTGAGATGCTTCCTCCCATCAGCCAATGAAGCAACATCCACAGTAGCCTTGTCAGCATTGAGTGTTCACTCACACATCTCCTGGAGGCTGAGCTCCATTGGCTGCTACAGCACACACCTCCCTGACCCCTCCACTGTTGTGGTGCATGTTCTAAAAGTGTTGCTTTCAGTGATTAAATTTTGAGAACAACTTTTTAGAAACACAGCAAAAGAGTTGCTTAGAGTGCATCATAGTACTTTTATTAAACTGCCCCAGGAAATCTGTAGGCTGCACTGGCACCTTTGTGTCCAGTTAACACATGTTCTGTATGTGGGACTGTAATGTAAATGAATGCATGCATGGAGGAGTATAGGGCTGAGTTTGGGGTCTTTCTAAAATTCTAAAATTAATGCTAATCTGAATGGTATTACCATGTTTCATATTACAGCTAATTAATGAACCAACAAGAATTAATGCAAGGAATAGTAATAACAGCACACTACTTGATATCATGCTAGTGAATAAACCACATCTATTCACACACGCTGGAGTGCTTCTCTGCGATATAAGTGATCACTGCCCCATCGCAGGGGTAAGATCCACCAGCATAACAACAAGCCCGGCAAAATTCCTCATGAGGAGATCCAAGAAAAACATCAATATTGAAGGATATTTGCATGATCTAGCTTACTCTCCACACTGGCAAGAGTTTTATCTTGCCCATTCTGTTGAAAAAGCTCAGCAGGTGCTAAATAACATTATAATAAATGCCCTTAACACCCATGCCCCAATCTCTAGTATCCGAATAAAAAACAAATCCTGTTGTTGGTTTACAGCTGACCTCAAAGCTGCACTGCTTGAGAGAGACAAACTCTGGAAAATGGCAAGAAAAGCCAAGAATGCAAATGACTGAATGATCTTTAGGAAAGCCAGGAATAGATGCACCAAGAAAGCTAGGGATGCAAATGCTGCCTTCTACTTGGCCGAACTTGACTCTTCCTACCATAATCCTGCTAGGTTTTGGGGCACCATCAAGGGTATGGTGGGGCAGGATGCTAACACCCCCCTTCCAACACAATTACACAACAGTTATGGCCCTATCACTGGCAAAATGGAAATTCTGGACGCCTTCAATAACCACTTCACAACGGCTGGCTTTGCCTTTGACACCTCTCCAGCTAACCTGCTGAGGGAACAATTAAGCTCCCATTACACTGGTGATCAGAGAGTTGACTCTTCCTTCAGCTTCAAATCTATACTGTTGAACCAAGTAGAGGATCTATTATGGCAAATGGATACCAAAAAAAGCGCAGGGGCAGACTCTCTAGACCCCTACTTTCTAAAGATTGCATGCCATGTACTTGCAGTCCCCCTAACACACCTCTTTAACCTATCCCTAAACTCTGGCTCTATTCCCACACCGTGGAAGACAGCCCAAGTGGTTCCCTTTCTAAAATCAGGGGACCCTATGGATCTTAATAATTACAGTCCCATTTCCATTCTACCAGTGCTATCCAAGATGCTGGAGAAATTAGTGAGTAATCAGTTAAGGGAGTATCTTGACAATGCTAACCTCCTAAACCCAGTTCAATCTGGACTCAGGGCCAAGCATAGCACTATCACTGCACTAGCCAAGGTCACAAATGACTGGCAATACGAATTAGATAAAAACAATAATGTCTGTGCAGTGTTCCTGGACCTGAGCAAAGCATTCGATAATGTGGACCACGAGCTACTACTTTCATCTCTGTACTCCATTGGCCTAGATCCATCCTCCCTTAAGTGGTTCAGTTGCTATCTCACTGGTAGGTCACAGCAGATAAAAGCTGAAGGTGACCTATCCCCATTAAAACCACTGTCAAGAGGAGTCCCCCAAGGTTCTATTCTGGGTCCTATCCTTTTTGCCATTTATATAAATAACTGATTCAACCCTTACCAATTCCTCTGTACACCTCTTTGCTGATGACACTGTTCTGTATGTCAGCAACCCTTCGCCTGCAGCTGCTCGTGAAATCCTACAAACAGAATTCTCCTTGCTACAATATCTGTTACTCGAGAAAAAGCTTCTGTTAAATGCAAAGAAAACTAAAGCAATGATGTTCACAAATCAAAGCTCCACCAGCACATCCTCTCCAATCATTCTCCCCCAGCTATGCACTATACTTGGAGAAAAGCTGGAGTATGTAGAAAACTTCAAATACCTAGGTGTGTGGATTGACAACAGACTTGACTTCACTCATCATTTAGAAGAACTGTTAAAAAAAGCTTTGCCAAAGGCTTGGCCTTCTCTATAGATTAAAACCCTTCCTAAACAGAGACTTAAAGATGAGGTTAGTCCAGGCCATTTTTCTATCAGTTGTTAACTATGCAGACTTCCTTTATAGTCACTGCCCCATCTCCTACCATCACAAGTTGGATACCTTATATCATAGAGCAATAAGGTTCATTACAGATCTGCCATCTAATACTCATCATTGCTCTCTTTATGCTGCAGTTGGGTGGGTTTCCCTTCACCTCAGAAGGAACAGAAATGCAGCACTACAGATTTACAGAGTGTTGTCAAAAAAACTTCCAAACTATATCCTGGACTGCTTCACCCAGACCTCTCCTAGCTCCTATGCCCTAAGAAGCAACAACATCATCCTGCTCAAATTGCCCAAATTCAACACCAGGCTAGGGAGGGCAGCAATCAGCTATTCTCTAGCTATAGCATGGAACACCCTACAAAAATCCCTAAAACTGTCCAATATCATTCCATTTGCATCCTTTAAACAGCACTGTACAGTCTTCTTCAAAGAGAAATGCAATTGCTACCACTAGAGCTAGCATTGTCATCTCACAAATCTCCCTTCCAAACCATATATGGCATATTCCTTCCAGACAGACACCCCATCTTATGGCACCCAGTAATACCTTCACCATCCTAGTATTACATTATGTTGAGTGTCTGCCATGCCCCCACTGGGATATGTATATACTGTACATACTGTAAATATTAGCTTAACTTTCCTGTAACTGTTTTTTATCATGTGAATTTACTGTACATCACTGTGTTTATAAACATTATTTTCCCCTGTATGTATAACTGTCTTATATAAGTGCATGATGTATCTGTTGTGTATCAACTATTGAACCTTGACCTTATCAGGTCTATCTTGTAAATGAGCCTTGCTCAATGATGTTCGCCTGAATAAATAAAGATTTGATGATGATGATGATGATGATGATTATTTTTAAAGGGGAAGGAAAGTGTGCTGGGACACTCAAACCCCTGACAGCCCTTGCAAAGTTTTCCAGATATGGTATTGGGCTTCCTAGGGATAAGCCCCCTACTCCTCCATGCATGGCCCACTGGCACATGTGATATGCAATACTGTCCTATGGTTGGGGTTAACATGCTCAGCCACCACATTCCATGCCACATCCATCCCTACCATAGGACACACTTGTGCAGCTGGCTACCCACTTTCCAACATTCCACCCTTCCCCCTGCAGTGCAGTGTGTCTGCATCGTATCCTTGACCTTACCAGACCAAGGAGGGGGTGGGGAGTCACCCTTGTGACTCAGACCTGGGGACATTGGTAACAAAACCAAAAAACAAAACCAGACCAGATAGGTAAAAGCCAGACTGGACCATCTGGCCAGAGTGACTGAACAGCAATGTTTGTGCAAGTTATGCCTGGTCCAACCAAACCTGTCAATCTGGATTTTACTGATCTGGTCCAGTCTGAGGGTCTGTTTTTTACCAAGTTCCTGCTTTTCTTGGTCTCCCACACAGCAGAACAATGTGCCAGCAGCACCAAGTTTGGGGGTGGGTGGGTGGTAAGACTTCTTTTTTTATTTATTTATTTGAGGAATTTTGTTGCTGGGGGGAACGTGACTGGTGCTCTGCAAAGGTAATATAAAAATCCATCAAGGCACAAAAAGGTGTCTCTGAGCACTAGCAGAATCCCAAGCTTCAATGAAAGTGCTGCATATTCTTTATTTCAATTAACACTTGTGCAAAATGGTGTTCGGGGAGAGTGGGCCTCATACCCCAGCAGCGGAGAGGTAAAATGCCTTTGGGTAGCTTCAAGGCCTGCTTTCACTGAGTATTGTTTTACACAAGTGTTTGAAATAAACTATATGCATCAATTTACTGATGATACCGTCCTCTTTGCCACTGACTGTAACCCCACTTCCCTCCAGGTCTCCCTACAAAGGGCCTATGATGGCGCTGAAACTTGGCTTAAAGAGCATAGGTTGGTCATAAACCTTAAATAATCTAAAACCATGCTCTTCGCCCACCCTCAAAACAAATCATCCAACTCCCCTCTCCGTATCCTCTCCAGCTCTAAACTACAACTGGAGCAAGTCCGATCCTATAAGTATCTAGGGATCTTATTTGACTCAGCCTCCTACCATACCCACATCGACGCACTCACTTCTGTAACCAATATCCAACTCGGTCTCCTGTACCATTACAAAAACTGTCTCCCCCCGACGCCCTCCGGCTTGCAGTTACATCCTCCATACTATCCCTGGTGGACTATGGGCTACCTGTCTATGGTGCTGCCAACATGACGGCCCTCAACAAAATCCACCTCCTCCTAAATAAGGCTTGCAGGCTAATCACTGGGGCCCCTAGGCTCACTCATACCTGCCAACTCTATGACCTTGCAACAATGCTTGACCTAGATGAACGCCTGCTTTACCAAACGTGCCTCATTTAAAAAAAAACCCTGCTAGGACTTTCTCCTCCCAGGCTGACTTCCTCCCTCCTCCCAGCACAGCCCCTAGTCAGCACCCGGACCTCCTGCAAAGCAACCTTCCTGGTTCCTCGTGCTAGGACCTCACTTGGACAGAGATCTTTCTGCCATAGAGCCCCTGCTTGGTACAACACTCTTCCTCGGGCCATCACTGAAATCCCCACCATCTCCACTTTCAAAAATGCCCTTAAAAGCGAGCTATTCAGCAAGCGCTGCTGCTCCTGTGCCTAATGGATGCTCAAACCCCCCTCTTCATGACAATGCCCTCTGGGCAGCTCCATCCCCTCACTTCCCTATTTCTAACAACTTCACTACTGCCACGATTCCCACTGCCTACTGTACCACCACTGTCTAGAATGAACCACGTTCCATTCCTTATGCTGCTTATGCTTACTTACTTACTTACTACCCTGTTCCATACAGATCATACCTCCATTCTGTACTACGCCTGTCTCAGGCCCTACGCTGCTTGTAATCTGTTATCATGTGACTGGTGTGACTGCTTTATCGATTTACCTGTACTGTTCCTGTCTCATGCCTTACGTTCCTTGTAATCTGACACTGTATACCTGTTTGGCTGTTATCACACTTCCATGACATACCGCTATGCTGCTAAACCCTGTTATTCTCCTGTTGTCAATTATACCATATTTTGCTCTGTATTACACTACCAATGTTTGCTGTAACCATGTGCCATTCATGCCTGTCTGTTTATACCCATGCTCTTCTTTTGTATGTACCCTGCTTTCTGTATTATCTGTATTATCTACCATTGTTGACGCGGTACCTTTGGAAATGAGCCCCTGGCTCAAAGGTTGTAAACTGATTGCAATATAAAATAAAATAAAATAAATAAATAAATAAATAAATTTAACTGAGGCCAATTCTGTGTGTGCTGACTGACCACAGTTGTTGTGTTTCGGGTTTGAACCCTGCTGGTCCAGTCAGGTGGTGGACTTTTATCCTACATTGTGAATTTCAAAATCTGTTTATACAGAACTGTCTTTCTTTCCATTTATAGGTTCATCACCCTGTACCCTGAAACTTTGCTTTGGTGACACAGTGGATACCACCCCCCCAGCCCACCCCCGGTGTTCCTGGGTCGGGGAACATGGCATCTTTTATCTGCTGCATGGGTGCATGAACTCAGATTGTGACCTCAAGTTTGCAAATAATTAATTAAATGATATCTGTTCATAAACAGCTGGGAATGAAGTTGAAAACCTCAAGTAGCCCTGTTTTGAGACAAACCTTTTAATTAATTAAATCGTAATAAAACATGTTAAACAGGAATGGAAATGGAGAGAGAGAGAGAAGACACTCCAATCATGAGAAATTTGTAATGATATTTAAAATGAGTTCTTACCCCAGGTGTTTTTCCCAATCTTTGTGTTGCCTAATCAGGTGTGAGACAGACCAAGTAAGCAGCAGTTCAGTGTCTCTTCTGACTAACAGCTGGGCAGGAATCTCCTCTCCATCAGCTGAACAGAGTATGTGGCTACAGGGGTGGTGTGTGTGTCCTTTTGTAAGGGCAGTGCTGATCACATGATCCAGGGATTGTGGAATGTGTCTGACATCTCCAAGGTTTTGTTTGGCAACTACATTAGCTTTTCAAAAGAAACTGAAAAAGTCATGTCATCATTGACTGAAATTTGAGTGTCCTCTTCCAAAAAACAGGTTGGTCAAGAGTTTTTTTTTAAGAATCCACTTAAATTAAAGCTGCTGGTTTGGGAACCTGCTTGGTGACATTTAGATTAGTGTAGTCTTGAACATTCTTGCAGTTCTCTAGGGTGGGGCCATCACTAATGAGCAGGACCCTTGACCACACATTAACTCTTAACAAAATAATATAGCAAACAATATGCATTTCAGAGGTCAGTTCTAGAAATTGTTTGAATTACATTACATTACACTGCTAAACTACTAATTTGCTCTGCCTCTACCCCCTTCTCTGTGACTTCACAACTCCCTCCTGCAACTGTCTCTGACCCCAGACCTTGGTGCCCCCCCCCACGGCTTGATCCAACTGTGATATGCTCTTTGTGTTTCCCCCTGTACCACTACACCCTGGTTGGAGTTGTCCCCTGTGCCTGTCCAAGTGCAACTTTATCCACCTTAAGCACCTTGTCCTGTTTTACTCCGCACGAAACACTGGTTTGCACATCTGTAATGTATTGTACTTTGCACCTCTTTGTTGCACTGTATTACTTGAGTTTGACTACTCTTGCTGCATCTTAATGTTTTAATAAACTTCCTCCCTGTTGTACTATGTTCCTCACACATACACATGCACACGCCCAACCTACCTGGAAATGAGCTGGTTATCAGCTCAGTATGGTTTTCCTGCTAAACTTTTTTCAAATACTTTTTATTAAAAGTTTTGAACATTTTCCCAGATGGGACGTACACAATAATGAAGACACACACGTTTGCCAAAATACATACATCCTGGGAACAGCATTTGATATTGGATATTACATTCTGGTAAACACATACTGTATTTCATTACATAGCCTACATTTGCAGCTGTGAGAAACAAACAACATCAACATTTGACATATACTACATTTTGCAGTTCATAACTTAATTAGCCCTAGCTACTATATTAACAAGAGAATTTGAATTGAAAAGGAAGCCCCTTCAATTTTAATCGTAAGCACAGCCAGCAATGTAACCCTAAAATCCACATTCTACATCCTCAGTTCATTCATCAGAGGTGCAAAAACGTTGTTCTTCTGTTGCACAGTTCTGGAGAAATCCTGGAAGAAGAAAATGTGGCTATCACCTACTTCCAATGTGCCACCTTTCAGAAAGCTTGCTGTATTTGCTATTAATCTGGGAAGTGGTAGAGTCATAACACAACCTGTCTCGGGGGCGCACCCTCCAATGGCTTCAGTCCTGCTCTTGGGTCAGTCGATTTAAAAAATCTGGGGTATCCACTTCTCCATACACTTTGACATATTAAGAGCTTCTTTGCTCTCAGGCGATCACCTGATCTGGATATTACTGCAACATTGATTATCTTCCTGCATGTCCAGCTGCTCCCTAAGCTCTGTAAGTTTTACTGTTCAGTTTGGCCATGCGGCCTGGTACTCCATGATAGTCATCCTCCAAGGCTGAGACCCGATTCTCCATGACTGTGACTCTGGCTGCCTGCTCTTCATAGCACTTCTCAGGAGCATCCAGCTTAGTTGTGACTTCTTCTAGTTTGGGGGAAAGTGGTACAAGGACTTGAACCAACATCGACCAGTCCAGTGCCTCCATTGCCTCTTTCGAGGCCTCCTGAGATGCATGAGTGTCTGGCATCTGCCCAGCTCTGGTTTGCTTCACCTCTTGCTTCAGCAGCACTGTTGCCTATTTCAGGCCAGCAGATGTCAGGTACATGTCCATAGTTGAAATAGCTCTCACCAGATTCTTTTTGCAGAAAAATTAATTATGGATGGATGCTGATTTAATTGTATATTATTGCAGAGGGCTGGTATCTCTTGGGAGCAAGTCTGTCCTCAGTTGGTGTGTATGCACACTCCAGATAAACATTTTTAAATGTTTTTATTCAGGTTTACATATCAGAAATAAAGCATTTTCATTTTGCTAATCAATCTGTGTGTGTATGAAATGGTTAGGGATTGTGGAAGAAAACCGGATTTCCTGGTGCATTTGGGAACTAATGATCTAGAGGGGAAATAGCATTTTGGAAATCCAAGCAAGGTTCCAAGAACTTGCCAGAGTCTGTCGGGATAATGGATGCAACATTTCCTTTTCGGAGATATTGCCAATACCAAAGGCCTCAGTGGAGAAAAAAATGAAGCTCACAGAGGTTAATGACTGGCTCAGGAAGTGGGGTGAAGAGAGTGGGTTGGGGGTGTTAGGGAACTGGAATGGAGTTTGGGAGGATAAGGGACTATATGCCAAGGACAGGTTTCATCTTGCCCCATTAGGGAAGGAAGTCCTTAAACAGGGGATGGCTGACTACATACAAGAAAGGTGGAGTTTAAACTTGTGAGGGGGGAAGGGATAAGGGAGGGGCTGACCAGAAGCCCTCTCCTCCAGATGAGGGGAGTAGCCTTCATGCCCAAGGGGGGAAGGGGGAAACAGATTGGGGATGGAGGTTTCAGGAGGAGCAGAGGGAGGATGGAAGTATAAGGAATCTGGGTGGGATTCGACAAAGAGAATCAGGGATAAGGGGTGGGGGTTGGTGTTACTAAATGCCAGGAGCTTGGGAAACAAGTTGCCAGAGTTCCAGGCCATGCTGTTCGAGGGGGTGGATGGCAGGCGGTCACGGCATGGGCCAACAAAACCATGACTGGGACCTAAACGTACAGGGGTACACTATGCTCAGGAAGGATAGAAAGGAGGGCAGAGGGGGTGGAGTGGCTATGTTCATTAGAGATGACATAGAAATTGCTAGGGTAGAAGAGGCAGAGGGAAACGTGGAGGCCTTATGGGTCACTTTACGATCCTCAGCAGGAAATAAGGTCAAGCTGGGTATAGCATATAGGCCCCCCGGGATGAGTGAGATTCTAGAGGATGGTTTGCTGGACAACATCATTGCCCAGTGTGGACCAAAAGGGGAAGGAGTGGTGTTGATGGGGGACCTTAATATGCCAGGTACAAACTTGGGAACCATGTCCTCTAAGGATAGCCAAGGAGCAGAGGCTGCTGGATAGCTTCCAGGATGTTTTCTTAACACAGCATGTGATGGAGCCCACAAGGAAGGGGCATGTCCTGGATGTGGTTCTGGCAGATGGGGATCTGGTAAGGGACATGGTTGTACAAGACCCCCTGACTGGGAGCAACCACAATACTGTCTGGTTTCAAATAAGCATGGGGGGTGGGGGGGAGATCTAGGACACTGGCAGTGGACTTTAGTGGGGCAGACTTCATGGGCATGGGAAATATTCTCAAGGATCACTTGATGGGGATTACCTCAATGACAAGTGTGGAAAGGAGATGGGAGGTCATAAATGGGGACTCATGAGGCAGTCAGGATCTGCACTAAGTTGAAACGTAAGGAGCAAGGTCACATAAACCATGCTGGTGGTCCAGTGAGGTACAGGTAGCAGTCAGAGAAAGAAGGCGCCTACAAAAATATAAAACAACAAGAGGGGATAGGGATAAGGAAATGTACCAGCTTGCATCTAGAAAAGTCACCCGTATGGTGAGGGAGCAAAGTCCAGTAAAGAGCAGCGGCTGGCACAGGGATACATGGAGGGGAAAAGGGTTCTTCCAGTACATTGGGGAGCAGAGAAAACTAAGGGCCATCTCAGCAGATTGAGATCAGAAGGAGGGTGGGTGGAAGAGGCGAGGACCAGGCAGAGGTATTTAACAGTACTTTGCCTCTGTGTTCACTAGGGAGGGATGGGATATCTACAAAGCAAGGCATGAAGGGATAGAAACATCAGTAAGTGGGATCAGGGAGCAACAAAATGGAGCAAGAGGAGAGAGAGGTACCCCAGGGTGTCACATCTGGGTAAAGATAAAAGGCCAGTAAGTGGAGGGATGGATGATGCTATCTCCACCAAAAGGTGTGGTTAGCCCTCAAGGCCCTAAAGAAAGACAAATCTCCTGGGCCAGATGGCATTCATCCGAGAGTACTATGGGAATTGGCGGACATACTGGCTGCCCCTCTGGCGGAGCTTTTCAGCAGGTCACTTGAGACAGGGAGGGTACCTAGAGATTGGCGAGAGGCACATGTGGTACCAATCCATAAAGGAGGGTTGAGAGAAGTACCAGGTAACTATAGACCCATCAGTTTGACCTCGGTGGTGGGAAAATTAATGGAAAGTTTACTAAAGGAACGATTGAGGGTGTACTTGGAGGAGGTGGGAGGTCTGGATAGTTGGCAACATGGGTTTGTGCCAGGTAGATCATGTCAAACCAACCTTGTGGAGTTCTATGAATGGGTAACATCAGAACTGGACAGGGGTAAGCCTGTGGATGTATTATTCTTGGACTTCAGCAAGGCGTTTGACTCTGTCCCCCACAATGGTCTGGTGGAGAAACTGATGGGGTTAGGAGTAGGCCCTTTGATGGTCAGATGGATTGAAAACTGGATAGCTGGACGCACTCAGAGACTAGTGGTCTGTGGGGAGCTCTCAAACCCTAGAGAGGTTGGTAGTGGGGTACCGCAGGGCTCAGTCCTGGGTCCGATCCTGTTTAATGCATACATATCGGACATCAGGGAGGGTATAGGGTATGAAATGAGTCTCTTCGTGGATGACTCCAAGATGAGAGCAGTAGTTGAGGGAGAAGAGGGGAGGTTGGCCCTGCAAGGGGACCTGGACACCCTGGAAAGCTGGGCTCACACATGGAGATTAAATTTCAATATCACCAAGTGCAAGGTGTTGCATCTTGGTCGGGGAAACCCTAAACACAGGTACACCCTGGGAGGGGAGGTGCTGGAGGCCTTAATAGGGGAAAAAGACCTAGGGGTCATGGTGGATGCATGTATGAATAACTCTGAGCAGTGCAGGAGAGCGGCTAGCAAGGCAAACAGGATGTTGGGATGCATCATAAGGGGGATCACCTCTAGGAGCAAGCAAGTGATTCTGCCGCTGTACAATGGACTGGTTAGAGCACACCTTGAGTACTGTGTACAGTACTGGAGACCACACTTAAAGAGGGACATACAGCTCCTAGAGAGAGTACAGAGGAGGGCAACAAAGATGATATGAGGGCTAGGGGATTTGACGTATGAGGACAGACTTAAGGAGCTCTGCCTGTTTTCACTGGAGGAGAGGAGAGACAGGGGGGACATGATTGAGGTCTTCAAGTACCTCAAGGGAATAAATAGGGTAAACATGGAGGGGATCTTTAGACTAAAGCAGGGACGTATCACCAGAGGGCATGGTTTGAAGTTGGAAGGTGGAAGGGTAAGGGGGGAAAAGAGGAGGAGGTTTTTCACTGAGAGGGTGGTGGACCCTTGGAATGCACTGCCTGGTGAGCTAGTTCAGAGATCCACAGTGGAGGGCTTCAAGAGAGGATGGGACAGACACAGAAAGTAGATGTATCAGATGATGTCCTGTCCCAGGGGAGTGGGGATGGATGATATGGGTTTCTGGAGCACAAGGGATGGGAGGGTCTCAGCACCCAACTAAGGATCTAAAGTTCGAGCATACTCGATAGACTGTAAGGCCTAATTTGCTGGCAAATAGTATGTTAGTGTCATGTGCTATGCAGTCTCATAACCCTTGCCTCAGTGCTTGCACACAGAAGTTCTTTGTCTTTTAAATTGTTTTTTTGTTTTAATTGGGTTCACCACAACATAACCCAGACAGACCATCTTAAGGTAGCTGATTAATTTCACTGGGGTGCCAAACAGATGAGGCATACTGATGAGTCCTGGTAGGACGAAACACGTGTCTATGTCTTCTGTTGGCATCCTTTGCAAACTGTGTGAGAGGCCTTTCGGCACCATGCATTTCCACTTAAAGTTGGACCAGCATAATATTCTGTGGTGATTTGCATATGCAGCCCATGATGCTTTGCATTGTGGGGGCACGTGTGATTTTGTATTTCTTTGAAACTTGGCGTCCCGGCCAAATGCCCTTTGGGGTAACCCTAGCCTCAGTGCTTACGCACAGAGGTTCTTTGTCTCATAGTTGATTAGCACTTTCACATGCAAAATTCCCAACCAACATTTCTAGGTTTAGTTTTACACTCTGAATACCAGCACACACTGCTTTCTGTTCTTTAATGTGATTATGAAACACACACACTGAGCTTTTGTACTTGTCAATGTAATTGACACTCACAGTTTAGCACTGTACTTTACTGTATGGGTATATGGTTCTTTTTTCTTTTGCTTAATAGCTTTTAGTATTATCCATAGTATTTGAATGTTTGGCTTTAATTGTGTACTGTTTTGTTATCCTAAAATGCTGTAAAAGTTTATGATGGAAAAAAAAAGTTGTCCACTCTGAATACCAGCGCACACTGCTTTCTGTTCTTTACTGTGATTATGAAACACACACATTGAGATACACAAACACACACATGTACATATATAGAGACACTTACACAGATACCTACACAACCCATACACACACACACACACACACACACACACACACACACACACACATCACATCCACATAGATCACAGAGTGGATGAGTTAGAATGATGGGCTCAAGTAGTGGAGCCCAATTTTCCCACAGTAGAGCAAGGTCATACACTTCTGGCCCCGTTACTCTTAGCTGCACTGGGTCAAGTTATAGAAAGCAGGATTTGGGCAGACATGCACACCAGCCTACTCACCTGATGTTTTCGGAACACGAGCCTACTCACCTGATGTTTTTGGAACACAAGCCTACTCCCTTGATGGTTTTGGAACCTGATCTGTCTTCAACAATACGCTCACAACAAGAGCCATCCAGGAACAGAGTGTACGGTGTTGCAAACCCTGCCTGGGGGATGTATTATAGTTGTGGATGTGAAAAGGAACTGTCAAAAGAGATTTTATCTTTTGTAAAGTATACCGTGGGACCCGCAGCAAGTATGTGCTCAACAACTGATAACAAAAGTTCTGTTGAAGGGTATCATTGACTGATGCATGCTAAGGCAACAGTAGTATGACAGGGCATGTGCTGTTATGGGATTATTTCACACCTGGGGTGCATTGCGAAGCATGAAATGAAAATGCATTTATTCATCTGTTATGCAATGTTATCTCATTGACAACACATGCTGTACCTGGCATTGTGCAATTGATGCCCGGTGTTTGGAAACAATACTGTCTCCATTTCATTTATTATATTATTATATCAGTGTCAGTGGCTCAGTAGGTAGCACACTTGTCTCTGAGGCTGGGAGATCAGAAGGCTGTGGGTTCAGTTCCCACATCTGGCACTTGGGTTAATATCCCAGTACTGACACTGTAGTGCAGCATGAGAGGGGTGCTGCACTTCTGAGGTGCTGTCTTTCAGATGAGATGTTAAACCGAGGTCCCATCTGCCTGGATTGGTGGTAGTTCAGGTGGATGTTAAAGATCCCGTGGCATTTATCGAAAAGAGTAGGGGAATTTTTTTATTGAAAACAGAATACATAACATCAGGCAAAAAAAAAGGTGCTCAAAAGGAAAACAATATTAGATCAGCAATAATCACATTTGAAGAAACAGATATATACTCAAAAAAATCAAACAAATAAGAAAAATATAAACAAGCTCAAAACTATCTTTCAGAGGCTTTTTAGAACATACATAATTACCCCAACCAATTTACATGTCTCCAGAGATCATTAAACTTCCCCCTATCAAAAACTCTATGTTCCCTTTGTTTTATCTGGGTCAGTGAAGCCTCAGTGCTGGCTAATAATACTGATGATAAGGTATTAATGTGCTGTAATGAGAATTTGCATCTGGCTTGCCATAAATGGTATTTAAGGCAAGCGAATATAACATTCAAAGTGCTTGAATGGAACTTCCTGTAAAAGCCTGTATATTCACCTAAAACTAAACATCAATATTGAAGATGTTGTTTAGGACCCAATTCTACCTGATGGAGCAGTTTTCCCAAAATTGTTTCGCATAAGTGCATAGAAGCAAGAAATGTTCTATAATTTCCTCCTGCCCCTTGCAATCAGGCCTCAAACATTGCCTTTCCATCAAAGGTTTGTGTTTCCAATTACCCTTTACCCCCAATCTACCATGGCAGCTGTCCACTGTAGGGGTATGAAATGTTGTCATTATTGTGATATATAGAGCCTTCCTTTGTGAGTTAAAATAATCAAACTTGCTAGGTCCCCATAATCTAAACTTTTTAATTGTAGTGGTAGCATAACCTGGAACTGAAACTACCCCACAAAGTTTAGGAACCTCTGTAACCCAGGCTTCCTCAAATGTCTGAAAAAGACCCCTAGTCCAAGGGTCCCATAGTGAGGAAACATTTGTAATTGAAGAAACAAAAGTAGAAAATATGAAAAAAGAATGAAAAAACACTACTGGGCTAATCATGCTTAAACCTCCCTGTGAGACCGGGAGGTATGTAAAATCTCTTTTAAAGGGATTTAGCCAACTACCCCAAATGATCTGAAAAAACACACTAAAAAGCCTTCTTTCCAAACTGCTTAGAACTGGGTACACAAAAGCTAAATACAAAAACAGTGGAAGTAAAAATTGTTAATAATCTGGATTCTTTATAGTTTTCCAAATGCCCAAGACTTCCGTAGTGACACTTTTTGCTCTCCCAAGAGCAATTTAGTGTTCCAATTATGGAAAGCCATGTCTCCAGCACCAAAAAAAAAAAACTCCTAAAATCTTCAGAAGCCCCTTCTGTACTGTTATCCCAGCAATAGAATCGATTGGAGTAGAGCAGTCAATCTGTACCGCATTACTTTTACTATAATTCAAACTAGTCCCAGACAGCTGGGCAAAATGATCAAATAGCTGAAAGGCACGAACTCCAGAGTGTGCATTAGCCACAAAAAGACACACATCATCAGCATAAGCAGAACAGTTTCAGAATAGGGATAGATCTTGAGGGAGATAGACCCACAATATCAGTATTATTCAAAATTACTCTAACCAGGGAGTCAAGACTAAAAATATACAACAGGGGGCACTCTTGCCTAACCCCTCTTTGTAATAAAACTGGAGTACCTAATACATTTCTCACTGACAGATAAGTATAAGCCTAGGTGTATAAAAGTTTAATCCAAGTGACCAACTCTGGGGGAAGACCATACCTAAATAAAACCTCAGATAAGAAATCATGTGAAACAGTATCACAGGCCTTGGCTTGATGAAGTGCCAAATCAAAACCATTTAATTTACCCTGGGATCCATATTCAAAGACCTCCCTTAACAACCTTAAATTTTATTGGATGTTCCTACCAGGGACCGAACACATTTGCACCAGATGAATAAGTTCCTCAGCCACTTTCTGTATTTGTTTACATAAAACATATGACAACATTTTGTAGTCAGTGTTTAACAGACTAATCGGCCTCCAATTGATAAGGAGTCTTCTATCACCTCCTTTATATAAGTAGATCAAAATGGCATTAGTAAAACCATGTGGTGTAGTGCCAAACATTATCAAGTCATTATAAGTAGCCACCAATATTTCACCCAACACATCTTTAAATGTTTTGAAAAATTCATTTGTGAGTCCGTCATCCCCAGGGGAAACTCCATCTTTTAAACTAGAGATAGCCTGTAAGACTTCATGACTTCATAGGTCCATTAATAGTGGAAACAATGTGATCTGAAAGCTGAGGAATAGGACAGGTTACCACCTGATCCCAAACCAGCAGAGAACAAAAACCACACCCTAAAGAATTCATTAGAGCTTCTTTAATGATTTCCAGAATTTCAACTACTGAAGTTTTTAGAACCCCAGCTGAATCGAATAACCCTTCCATTACTTTATGTCCAGTTTTACTTTTAACTGCTTCAAAAGGGTCAGAAAATGGTTGGAGGGTCCTACCAAACTTAAATTCAGCATTTAAAAAAGCAGCTCTGGAAAAATGATATGCCCTCATTTTCTCTTTAATATTGTCAATTTAAGATTTAATCCTACAATCACTAACATTCGGGAGGTATGTTAATTTATATAACTGGTCTCTATAATACAAATACTGGATATATGCAGCGTTTCCAGTGTGTTTCCCCAATTTAAAAAAAAGACTTTTAAGGTCAGCCTTAGTGTCCATCCACCAACTGCCCCAATCCTCATAGATATCTGCTACAGATTTTCGAAATAGAAGGCACCAAGAAACCTGTAACTAAATATTAATATCCAATAGTACTGAGGAGTTCAGTTTCCAACGGCGTGGGATGGCAGGAAAACACGGTGGAACAAATCCCAAACCCAGTGTGCAATGCAAAAGATTGAGGTCAGTAAATTCACTTCATGTTACAAATGTTTTCAGGACCTGCAAAAATCTAGAAATGAAAAAGTAATTAATCCTAGTAAAATATGCGCTTCTTCTATAAGTAGTACTCCCTTGCTTATACAAAGAACGATAGACGTCCTTTAACATAGCTATGTCTAATATACCTTTTAATGTGTGACAATCACAATAGTTTTTTTTCTATACCATCTTTAAATTTAACATCCAGACTGCAGTTCATATCCCCTCCCCACATGACAGATCTAGATGTAAATAAAAAAGGTTTAATGTGATTAAACAACTCAATCCTAGTACTCTTGCTCTGGGGAACATATGTATTAATAAGGCATATAAAAAACCTTGAAAAATACAATCCAGAACCATAGCTCTTCCTGGAACTAAATCAATAAATATTTGTACCCTGATGTCAAAAGTACGAAAGAGGATATCCAGACCATCCGCTACATCAGACCCAAAAGACCAAAAAGAAGGTCCCCATGGCCAGGAGCGTTTATACTGTATAATACCAGTAACAGAATTAAATCTGGTTTCTTGCAAAAATATTATATCTGCCTGTAAGGTAGTAAGACAATTATACCATGCTAACCTTTTTATGCTGCATGTATTGCATGAAACCAGATGTACAGATGCCAGGTTATAGGTGGAGAAAGGAGAGAAAAAAAAACTATCCCATTTCAGGTAATTTTTTCCTTTTCTTCTTTTTTTTTCCCTGACTGAGGCCCAGACACTTCCTCTTCATAGTCCATTTCTGACACAGCCCCAGAAACAGAAGAAGTATCAGACTCCAAATCATCTTCAGCTTCTAATAGTACATCAAATGTTTTTTTGTGGGCACAGGTATTGGAGAAGGAAGCATTTTACTAGATCTAGTAAAATGCTTGGCAGGAAATTCAAAATCCACCGAGGGGAGACATGCTAGACCCACCTCCTCATCCTCCATTTTATCCATGGGTTTCACAGAACTGACCTTAGGACGGGTTTGACCATAACAGCCTTGTCCTGGACCAGAATCTATCTGCCCTAGAGTTGAAGATGCTGAGACGAAGAAAGGTGGGGTGGGTTGAGGAGTCAGGCCTAGAAGGCCTATATTTATCTCTCTGCGTCTGAGACCAAATCATCCTTGTAGAGGGCACCCTGCCTATTTTGGCCTGCCCAGTGACACTGATGGTACGCATGACCCCTTTCCTCACAAAGATTACATTTGTGCACATTCCTACATACATTACTAGTGTGGTCATAGTCCCCACAAAGTGCACAAATCACTCTATCGCAAGTATTGCTTAAATGTCTACGACTCCCACACTTATAGCAGGCCTTGGGTTGTCCTGGGTAGAAAACCACCCCTCTATCTTTCCCTAGGAAAAAACTATTTGGGATATGTTGGATATCTTCCCCTATCATTTGTAACTTTACTTTAAAATGCCAGCTGCCCGTCCAAATCATTTCCGAATCAATGATAGCTGAAGGGGGGCCCAAAACCTGACATTTTTCTCTAACCAAAAATAAATGTCCCCCACATTTACCCCTTCATTCCTGAACATAATGTTTATGGTTTTGTAAAGGGGTTTGGTCAATGGAATAGCAAAAAATGGGGTCCAGAGAGGTAGAAATTTCACAGTCTCATACTTTCTCCAGAAGGAGTCCAAGCCTGAAAAATTCCGAAAACTGGCGTCAAAAGTATCTTCGCCTCTAATGTTGATAAGAGCATAAATGTCAGAAGCAATAAAACCCATTGATTCTTTCAGTAAATGTTTTGCAACATATTGTCTGTCTGGGTGATCTTGCAGCCCGCCCCAGTAACGGAGATGAACTACATTTCTCCTCAGTGCTTGAGCCACTCTGTTATTTGTAAATAAATCTGAAAAGGTAGGGCCCCTCCATTGATATTCCTGTCTGGGAGAGGGAGGGGGTCCCCATCAGGAATAGAAGTAGGTTGAGTAGTGTCAGAAATCCCTTGCGCACTGACCGTTTGGACTAGGGAAACAGTCTCAGGTGCTGGTTTGTTGGACAAACTGTCAGGGCCATCCAACGGCTTACTAAACTGGGCTGGAATGCTTTGCTGACTTGAAAAAGATGTCCAGTCTGGGTCAGGTACCCATCTTCCTTCTGCTGTTCTCATCCAGCCTGAATGGAGCAATGAATCTTCTGTAGACCAGTCTTCAGCAACAATGGGATTGCTTGGTTCGACTAGACAAAGAGACTTCTGCATTCTTTCCGCTGTGGCAGCACCGACATCAGCCCAAAACAGCTGAGACACTACCCGCGGATTGTCAGAGCCTGAAGCAGGAGTTGTCAAGGAAGAATCTACTGCATGTCCCTGAGCAGCAGGACCATCTGCACACTGCTGGTCAGCATCTCACACCTGAAACTCAACTTTCTCTATTGTCTGCTCTACAGATACACTGGATACCACTAGTGCAGAATCACCAGATATAAAAAGTTCACCAATAGGAGTATCTTGATGCTTTATTCCGGCATCTTGCACTGTTCCCATCGTGAATGCTCCCGAATTCTCCATCGGTTCAAAACGAGCCTCAGACTGTGGCTCCATCTCTAAATGGCAACCATTCCCTTCAGTTGCCAGCCTTAGACTGACTGTGGCTAGTCCATGCAACAGCAAGCCCCCTGCAGGAGAGCAGGAGAATTTCCCCAGTGTCCAGGCCAAATTTCCCTCATTCACTAAAAATACCACCAACAGCTTAATCTGGTTCAAGGTCAGTTGGCATTCATCTGTATCCCCTTCCCCCAGGTCGTGCCTGAAAATAGGTAGGATTTGTCTAGTGCACTTACCCGGTCAACAAAAACTAAATAAAAAATGGTAAATAAATAAAATAATATTGTAATATTGCTCTGTATATTTTAAACTGGTTGTATGTCTCTATTGTAAACTGCTCTGAACTGCTGGGATATGGCACCATATAAAATAAACTGCCTTGCCATATGTATGTAGATAGATACTGTATATAGATAGATACTGTCTGTAGATAGATAGATACTGTCTGTAGATAGATACTGCCTGTAGATAGATAAATACATAGATTGATAGATACTGCCTGTTGGTAGATAGATACTGTCTGTTGGTAGATAGATAATGTCGATAGATAGATATTGTCTGTAGATAGGCACGATCTGTAGATAGATTCTGTCTGTAGATAGATACTGTTGATAGGTAGATAGATACTGTCTGTAGATAGATAGATACTGTCAATAGATAAATAGATACTATCTGTAGATAGATAGATTCTGTCAATAGATAGATAGACACTATCTGTAGATAGATAGATACCGTCTGTAGATAGATAGATAGAAACATAGACTTTGACGGCAGATAAGGACTGCTTGGCCCACCCAGTCTGCCCATTTCCCTACTTAACGGATCAGCTGTAGATCCTAGTTAACCAACAGCCTTCTTCCTCCTACCCCCACCAGAATTGCCTTATGACTGTCTCATGCATTCTTGAATTCCACCACTGTTTTTGACTCCAAAACCTCCTCAGGAAGGCTATTCCATGCATCCACAACCCTCACTGTGAAGAAATACTTCCTCACATTACCTCTGAGCCATTCCCCCTCTATCTTCAAATTGTGTCCCCTTGTTCCTGCACACCTCTTTTTCTGAAAGATGCTACCCTCTTGGACTTTGTTGATTCCCTTGAGGTACTTGAACATTTCTATCATGTCCCCCCTCACCCTCCTTTCCTTGAGGCTATACATATTAAGCTCCTTAAGTCCCTCTTCATATGTCTTCGGGTGCAGACCCTGCACCATTTTAGTTGCCCTCCTCTGGACTGCCTCCATCCTGTCTATGTCTTTGTGGAGACTGGGTACCTAGAACTGCACACAGGACTCCAGATGGGGTCTCACCAGCTGTCTATACAGAGGGATAACAGCTTCCTGTTTTCTACTGGTGATGCCTTTCCCTATGCATCCCAGTATCCCCCAGCCCTCCTTACTGCCCTCTCATATTGATAGATAGCTAGATCTGTTAAAGCACCAGTACTAGATAAAACAAATTTGATCTTTTGCAACATTTTGTTTCCTGTGCTCTGTTGAGTACTTACCTGGTAATATTTCTTGGTTATGCTGTGCTATTACCCCATAATTTACTCAATTTTTTTGTTTTGATTTCTCCCACCCATCATGTTGAATTGGAACCCTCTGCTGTCAATTGCACATATGCATGATTCGCAGTACTACACAGGTAAAGTGGGAACGCACAGCACAGGGTCCCATGGAAGTAAAATAAAAATTGTGATGTGATGTGAGGGGGGAGTTTGGCTGCAGATTAGGCAGGAGCAATATTTACTGTGGACCCACAACAATAGAAATACATTTTAAAAAGCTAAAAAACTAAAGATAGCTAGAAAAAATATTTATAGATGTGGAAACCATGGTTGCATGCTTCCAGCCAAAAAGCAGAACTTTGATAATCACTTTCTGATTATCTAGTACTGCTGCTTTAAGGTTCAAGTGCATTAAATAGGGAAACCAAAAGTGGGGGGATTCCCTATAATGTATTATATAGTATTGTTTAGATGTAAAGAGTAGCAATGCACTTTATCCCTAATAGACGCAGTAACATACATTAGTTTTTTTTTTCAGTTTATTTCCTTGCTGTTTGTAAAAGATATGTATAAAAACTGAAACCATTATCTTTCTTTGGACAGAACCCTGTGGCAGAAGACCTGTCATGAATGGCACCAGACAAATACAGTAGCTTGCTTCTTGCAGGGCCCAGAGGCTCTACACAGAACCACAAACCTGTTAGGAAAGATCGTAGACCTATAGTTGGCTTCATGCTGGGCACTGCAGACCTCATGCACTATAGCAGAACCATTGGCCATTGTGCCATACTTATATCTTGCTTCCTACAAGGCCTGTGGGCCCCTTGTGAAGCAGCAGGCATATCATGCAGTCCCCCCCATAGCTTGCATTCTACAAGGCCCTGCAAGCCTGATGGGAAACAGCAGACATGTCATGCAGGGCACCCTTCCCCCATAGCTTGCCTCCCACAAGGCCTGCTGGCCCCATGTGAAGAAGCCAGGCATGTTATGCAGGACACCCCACTTATAGCTTGAATCACAGAAGGCCCATAGACCCAGTGTGAAGCAACAGATGTGTCATGTAGGACACCTCATGTGTAGCTTGTATTCCACATGGCCTACAGACCCTGCATGAAGACAAACAGTCAGGCTAAACCCCAGGAGGCAGACATATAGAACAAAGAAACATAGTGGTACTAGACGATTCTATGGTTAAATATACTTTTTTATTTATTTATTACAGACTCAGAATTTGTCATATCTTTGAGTCAGAGACTGTTTTACAAGGGGTATCCAGTGAACACAGTGACTGTGCACTTTCAAAAAGGGTGACTCAGTCTTGATGACTGTCTTCAGGGCTACCTGGCAGGGTAGCGACTGGATACCTGGGTGGGCGAGGTAGCATGACGGGATGTATGTCCATAAACGTGTGCAGAGGGGAAGAGGAAGGGGGAGGGGAAGGGAGGTAAGTGGGAGTGGGTGTGGCAGACAACTGCCGAGCTGGTCCACTAGGGTAGTGGGGAGGGTGGTCATTTGGGAGGTGCAGGGTACAGGGTTTGCGTCCGGTGTGGAGTGGTATGTTTTTTGCCAGCAAGTGGCATTTAATTTTTTTAAGTATTTGCCCCCCTCCCACGACATGCACCCCCCTGGAGCTGAGAATCCTTTAGTAGGGGGGTGCAGGGGGTGTAGCCCCCTACATTAAAAAAACTACAGCAGATCTCAGGCGCCCTCTTCTCATTTGTCATGAGTGTGCATCACCAGAATTTATTTTGGGCGATGTACATTCGCCATATCAGCGAGCATTGTTCTGTGATTGTTGTTATCACAGAGAACCTTTTGAAAGGCTCCACATCCAACATACTGATCAAATAATATGTAAGGATCAAAAGGAAAATACCAAGGTCAGCACATTGCCAGGAGCTAGGATTGGGGACGTTAAAAGCATGCCGTCTGGTCTGCTGAAACATTCAGATAGACCTGTAACAACCCTACATTTTGGGGTAAATGATGTGGGAGGAGGAGAAAGGCAGTGGACATCCAGAGATATTTTGAAGAGGTAGGACAAAAACTCGGGGGGGGTGTGATATACTTATATCCAAAATCCTTCCAGTTCCCAGAGGTGGGGCAGCTAAAATCAGGAGCATCATACACTTTAATGGGTGATGAAAAAGATGGTGTCAGCAGGAAAGATATACATTTATACATCACTGCGAAGATTTTCAAGAAACCAGACTGTATGGGTGAGATGGACTGCACTTGAATAGACAAGGGACAAGAATACTGGCACACAAAATCAAAGACGCAATTTCCAAACATTTAAACTAGGAAAGGAGGGGGAATGAGAGTGGCAAGGAAACATTAAAATGGCACAACACAACAAACTATTGCCCTTATAAGAACAAGGATAGTTCTGATTGGAAATGTATGTTAATAAATGCAAGAAGTTTGGAGTGGAAATTTGATGAGCTAGTATATACATTAAATATTGAGGTTATCCAAATATGTGCAATCAGAGAGATGTGGTGGGGCAATGAAGATGTTTGGGATAGACACTGTATTGCAGGGACAGGTTGAATAAAAGGGGTGGTGGGGTGGCAGATTATGTATTAGACTGCATCTTGTCAGAATAAATAAAACTGAAGACTAATACATCAGACCAAGTCTGGATTACATTAACCCCATTAAATAGTGCATAAATTACCCTCAGAGTCATATACAGACCCCCATCACAAGCAAAGTAGGATGACAAAATTCTGTGTTAGCAAACTGAAGACCTATAACCATCAGAAAGAAGCACATTGCTGGGTGATTTTAATTTGCTGGGTATTGACTGAGTAAATCATAAAACTACTACAAACACAGTGACAGAGGCAAGGATGTTGGACACTTTAAATTTACTGGTCTTGAACAATATGTGTTACAGCCAGCTAAGTCAAACATATATTGGACTTAATAATAAGTCACATGGGAGCTGATTTTCAGGACTGCAAGGTAACCATACCTCTGGGGTCCAGCGACCATGCAGTGGTCGAATTTGCAATTGTGGAGGAACTGGGAAGAGTAAATGGGGACACAATTATAAAAAAAACTTTGACAAAGCTGACTTTCAGAGCATGAGACAAGAACTCAATGGATGGAACTGGAAGGGAGAATTTAGTTCTAAAACATTAAAGGAGATATGGGAGCGCTTGAAGGGGAAAAGCCTAGTAGCAGAGAATGTCCCTGAGAAGGGAAAGTATAACAGGGCAGGTAAAATCCCATCATGGATGACACCAAAAAAACACAACTTATAAATAAAAAGAAAAAGGCTTATGTAAAAGCTAAGAACAGTAATCACATCCATAACTGGGATACCTACAAAATGTTATTAAAAACAACAAAACAACTCATATAAAGAGCTAGGAGGCATTATGAACTGAAAATAACTGTTAAAATGAAAGAAAATTATAAGTCCTTCTATAGTTACATTACCAATAAAAAAATGAGGAATATCAAAAATTGGGATGCTGATGAATCCACAGGGAAAATTGGTCACTGATGTAGTCCAGATGTCCAGGTAGAAGGACAACTGGGAGCCAGCAACCACCACATAGTGATCTTTAGCATAGGGACAGAGACACAATCTAGTCACACAAAGGCAAAGAAAGACCTTAGATTTTATGCCTGCCAGAACCTATATCCTGTATAAAGGAGGCCCTGGCAAAGAGGGAGATAGGACGGGGAGTTGAAGAGCAGTGGGAGTACCTGAAGGGAACCATAGAAGAGGTGATGAACCAATGCATCAGGATGGAAAACAAAGTCAAGAGAAGGAGGACAACACTATAGTTCTTGAGAGAGGTAGCCGATAAGGTAAGGGCCAAAAGGGTGGGTTTCAGGAAATACAGAGAGACTCAAAGGAAGGAGGACAAGGAAGTACACTAAGGAATCTAAGGAAGGTAGGGAAGGCAGTAAGGAGTGCAAAGGTGCAGAATGAGGAAAGAATAGGGCAGGCAGTGAAAAAGAGGATGACATTTTATAGGTACATCAGTAAAAGAAGGAAAGATGGGGGGGTTGTAAAGCTCAGAGGGGATACAGGGGAGTGTAAGGGATGTAGACCTGGAAAAGGCAGAAATATTGAAAAAATACTTCTGTTCAGTATTCACAGAAGAGAGGGAGGGTCAGAGAACCCAGCTGGGTAACGGACAAGGTATGGGGGAGAGATAAATACAATTGCATTCACAGTGGAGAAAGTCCTGGAGGAGCTCGCAGAACCGAAGGTGGACAATGCAATGAGGCCAGATGGCACACATCTGAGGATATTAAGGGAGCTGCAAAGAGAACTAGCAGCACATCTGGTAGCCATATTCACTAAGTCACTCAACACAGGTGTGGTTCCAGAGGACTGGAAGTAGGGTAGTCCCTCTACAAAAAGTGGTAGTAGGGAGGAGGCAGGGAACTATAGACTGGTTAGCCTCACCCCAGTTGAGGGTGAGATCATGGAGGCACTGCATAAAGAAAGAATAACAGGACACTTGGAATCCAATGGTGCCGAGGATCCGAGGCAGCATGGATTCACAGCAGGAAGGTCATTCAGATGAATCTGATAGACGTTTTTGACTGGGTGATGAAGGAAGCAAATTGGGAGGGGGCAGTGGATGTCGCCTACCTCGACTTCAGCAAGGCCTTCAACAACGTCTCACATAAAGGGCTGGTTAACAAGATGGGTAAGCAAAACACCAGAGCACACTCACCAAACAGCAAAAAGATCAACAAGTTTGAACAGAAACTGGTTTCAGCATATGACATTTTTTTGAAGAGGGCCTGGGGGGAAAAACATTCTCAGTCTTAGCTCTTCATGTCTACCACATGACGCTTCGTTAGGAGGTAGAGTTACAACTCTATAGGCTGCTCTTAAATAGTGTAAGTTTTAAAGTGACAGTATACAATTTCAGTACTTGATATGAATAAGCCCATACTAAAGTTCTATACAATTATACTAATACTAACCAGCAACTCATGAAAAAAAGATTTTATATAAATAATTATAACAAAAATAGTGTAACAATGAAAAATTGTTGCATGACTATTGTTTGTTACACTCATAACAAAATCATATCATTGCAGAAAAATTGTTAAATTCACTAGAGCCTGCAAACAGAATCTTGAAAAGATTAAAAGACCATCCTTATGTTAAATTGAAATGCAGTGTGCTTTTTCAAGCACTACATCGTCCAACATTTATTGCTAATTAAGCTTCAAAATACCTTAGAGAAATATAGGCTGTCTGAGTCTGTTCAAAATAATATAATACCTAGTGGTAACAAATTTTATCTAGTTAAGTTATTAACACGTACAAGCAAACTCTGTCAGTCACACAGGCAAAAGGAAAAGAGGGGAAAAATGCTATTAGATACATATTAAGCTAATAATTCACTGAAATCGCTAGTCGAAAAAAAGCAAAAATCACAGAGTACAGTTACAAATAAGAAGAGGTAATATTCATTTGAGCATACATACAAAATCTTGAAAAGACTAAAAGATAGCCCTTATATCAAAAATATAGTACAGTGTGCTTTTTAAAGTGCTACATCTTCCAACATTTATTGTTAATTAAGCTTCAAAATAGCTTAGAAAAAAGGCAGTCTGAGTCTGTTCAAAATAAAATTTATACTAAGTGACACATTTTTTTGATTAAGGCATTGCTATAAGCTAACAGACTATGTCAGACTCACAGGCAGGGAAAGAAAAAAAACAAGCATTTGTCAATGCCGAATGTTGCTTGCTTCTATGTGCTGTTTAGGTATTTGGAAGTCATTGGAGTGCAAATATTGAAAATTACCTAACGTATTTAGGCGCAGTATAGAACTGTGCAACGACGCCGTAAAACAGTCATTTTTAGGAATTTTTTCACCAAATTTTCAACATAACCATTTTAAGACCTCTGCTCATGAACAGTGTCACTGTGATTTTGTTAATGTGTCCCATACATTGAGTTTGCACACCGACTGCACCATTGTGTGCTACATGGGCGGAAACACGTTTTGGGCAGGATGTGAAAAATGACAGCTGTACTGCTCATAAGAAAGTGTGGTAAAACAGCAATGTTGAAAATCTGGAGTGAAAATATTGACAATTTGTGAACTTACGAGCCTGTATATAGAACTGCCGCGCAACGACGCCAGAAACAGTCATTTTAGAATTTTTCACCAAATTTCACATAGCCATTTTAAGACCTCTGCTCATGAACAGTGTCACTGTTATTTTCTTAATTTGTCCCATACATTGATTTCGCACACCGACTAGCGCCATTCTGCTCTACATGGCGGAAACACATTTTGGGTGAGATGTGAAAAATGACAGCTGTACTACTCATAAGAAGGTGTGGTAAAATGGCAATGTTGAAAATATGGAGTGAAAATATTGAAATTTAAATGAACTTCTGACTTGCGTAGGAACTGTAATGCACACTAAATGAAAACAGTCATTTTGGAATTTTTGGCGCAATTTTCAACATGTAGGGTTTTAAGGACCCTTCTCATGAATGATGTCACTGGCATGGCAGTATTCAGGTCTGAAGGTTGATTTCACAGTCACTGTGCGAAATCACCCTTCGGGCCCGAATAACGCCATGACAGTGACATCATTCATGAGAAGGGGTCCCAAAAACCCCGTGTTGAAAATTTGGTGCAAAAATTCCCAAAAATGCCTGAGATATGCAACAAAGTTGAAACCCCCCTGCTAGCCCATTATACAGCTTACCGGCATTTCCTCAGTTCGCGGTTGGCTTTGAAGAGTGCAAACGTGTTCCCGGTCAACCAAAGATCATCGCGCCAGAGTCCAGAGGTAAGTATGGGGTGAGGGCGTGGGGAGGCTGGGTGTACAGTAGGTAGGTGCAGGTTGTGGGAGAGGTCAGGAGGCGCACATGATACCGTTTTTGTTTTCAGGTAAAAATAAAAAAAGATGTCGTGGGACCGTTTGCCATGCTAGGGTGGGCTCAGCATGGCACAAGGACATTGGGGCATTCAGCCGACAGGGATTGGGCACCCCTGCGCCAAAGGACTAATTGCCATGCCGGGTGGGCTCCCAGCGTGGCACCTACAACTCGGGGGGGAGACGCAGCTCAGCCGACGGGGATTGGGCACCCCATCGGCTACATAGTAGGTGCGGGGGCGTGCATGCCTGCATGTGGGGGGGAGCTACGCTTCTTATCTCTGCTCACTGAAGCGTAGCTCCCCCTTTCATCTGTATGCCACTGCATTTTGGAGCATGTCATAGACAGCTCCAAAATGCATTGGCTTACAGGGGCCATGCCTGCCATCTCACTGACTGAATTGGAGGAGGAGGTGACACACCTCCGAAATCTCCGATGATGGCACTATGTTTCTTGCACATCCGTGCAAGCAACATAAAAAGGGTTGACTGTTACTATTAGATACAGATTATACTGATAATTCATTAGAATTCCTAGTTAAAACAGATCCAAAGGTCACAAAACACAGTTACAGATGGAGGTAATATCAATGATATTACTGTTAAGTCCTAATAAAGAATAAGCCCTTAAAGTGAAACTCCACTTTGCTTCCTGTTGTAACAGTTTACCCTTTCTGTTGACTCCACAGAGATCAACTGGAATGTGCACAAGTCCAATAAAATTAAAGCATTCCACATTACCATTGTGAAATTCCACAAAGTGCAAACCTACTAGACTAACTTGTTCTTTACTGATAATGGAACGCACATGTTTTTGGATGCATTCCTTAACAGGTCGTACTGTGCATGCAACATAAATTTTTGGACATGGGCATGTTAGGACATAGATTACAAATGGAGTGGTGCAATTTATAAACTGATTAATGGTGTATTTTTGTCTAATACTGGGTGTTCAAAATCATTTTGCTGCACACAAAAGTGACAGATGTTGTATCTGTGCATCTGTATGCATCCATGTAGGTCTGATGGATGTTTTTTTGACATGTATAAGCTTGAAGTTAGCTCATCCCTGATGTTTTCCCCCTTCAATGGGATATTCATGATGTATTGCCCACTTCTTGATTAAGAAGTGGGCCCCCTCTAAGCACCTTCCAATGTTTGTGAATATCAGAAGCGTACTTAGTAACTCTGTTGTACGTAGTGACGAATATCACTGGCTGCTTAGTATCACTATTGGAAGGTTTTGATGTCAAAAGATCTGAACTTTCAAGATTTTTAGCTCTATTAAGGGCTTAATCCAACAACCTTTCAGAATATCCTGTCTATAAATCTACATTTAAATTCAGTGGCCTGTATCATGTACTCCCCCACATCAGAACAGTTTCACCTGATTCTGGTAAATTGACCAAATGGTATCAACTTAATAAATGCTGTGGGTGTACACTGGATGCAGACAAAGCAAGTTTCAGCGGTTGATCTTCTGAACTTTTCACTATTTGATTATGTATGCCTGTTAAAGTTAAATCCAAAAGAAAATACACTCAGGATCAGGTGTGGTTCCAGAGGACTGGAAGAGGGCATATGTAGTCCCTCTACACAAAAATGGTAGTAAGGAGGAGTCAGAACTATTAACCAGTCAGTCTCACCTCAGTAGTGGGTAAGATCATGGAGGCACTGCTTAAAGAAAGAATAGTGGCATACTTGGAATCCAGTAGTGCCCAGGATCTGAGGCAGCACTGAATTTACAGCAGGAAGGCCATGTCAGATGAATCTGATATACTTTTTGACTGGGTGATGAAGGAAGCAAATTGAGGGAGGGAGGGTAGTGGATGTCCCCTACCTCAACTTCAAGCAAGGCCTTTGACAATGTCCCACATAAAGGCTGGTTAACAAGATGGGCAGTCTGGGCATGGGGCACACTGTGGTAAATTGGGTTGGGAACTGGCTAACAGACAGGAAGCAGAGTGGTGGCAAATTAGGATTCAATCCAGGAGAGGGAGGTGACCAGTGGGGTACCTCAGGGATCAGTCCTTGAGCCAGTCCTGTTAAATGTCTTCACTAGTGACATTGCAGTAGACCTGAAGGGAAAAATCTGCCTGTTTGCTGATGACACAAAAATCTGTAACAGGATGGTTACTCCAGATAGGGTGGAAAGAAGGAAGAGGGACCTGGAGAAGCTTGAAAAATGGTGTGAGATGTGGCAACTGAGGTTCAATTCCAAAAAGTGCAAAATAAAGCACCTGGGATGCGGGTAACCTGAGGAGAGCTACAGGATGTGGGGGAGTTGCTGATGATCACCAAGGAAGAAAGAGACCTAGGGTTGTCATTTGTGAGGACATAAAGGTGTCTAGCAGAGTACAAAGGCTGCAGGGAGGGCGGTGACATGCTGGGGTGCATAGGCAGGGGTATCACTAGCAGGAGGTAGTGATGTCATTGCATAAAATGCTGGTGAGGCCTCACTTAGAGTATGTACAGTTATGGATGCTGCGCCTTCATAAGGACATTGATAGGGCGGAGGCGGTCCAGAGAAGGACAACTAAGGTGGTCCAGGGCTTGCACCAGAAGGCTTATGAGGAGAGGTTAAAGAACCTCAATATGTACTTGCTGGAGGAGAGGAGGGATCGGAGGGACATGGTGGAAACATTCAGGTACCTTAAGGGTATAAACAAGGTGCAGGAGGGAGATCTCTTCCAATCTAGGAAGAGTACAAGAATGAGGGGGCATGATATGAGGTTGGAGGGGGCATGTTGAGGACAGATGTGAGGAAGTTCTTCTTCATGGAGAGGGTGGTGGATACATGGACTAGTTTGCACAGAAGCATGGTGGAAGGATTTAAACATACTTAGAACAGACATAGGGGAACATTGGAGGTGGGAAAGAGCAGCAAAACATTGGTAAATAGATAGTCAAAGGCCACAAACAAGTGTAAGGCTTACAGGTAGACAAGATGGGCCTAGTGGTCCTTATCTGCCGACAAGTTCTATGTAAATAGCTGAGTTACAAAATTTATATTTTACATCGGTATATAAGGGTAAAACTAAGCACACAAGAGAACATCTGGATAGTAACAGGGATGGCACGTTAATACCTGGAGTGGAAAAATTATTATTTTTTTGTAATTCTCTTTTATTAAATTTCAACTGCAGTTACAGCAATATACCAATAACATCTGGGTATAATACAAATATCCAATATAGCCCAGAGTAGAGTATACTTCAGTAGCCTGATAAAGAAAGGAAAAGAGAGAAAACTAAATGCATCAAGAGAAGCTAGAAAACATTAAGCAGGATAAACCAGTCCAACAATCCCACCTCCCTCCCCAGTGAGGGCATTACCACAAGGAGAGAGAGATGATAAACTAACCTTCGTAGTTAGGTGTTATAAAAATTCTTAACCTAGGAAACTAGCTAGGAGATTGCTTTCTACAAACTGACATGGTGAGAGGTTATAACTTAATATAGGAGAAAAACAGAGGGAAGCCAGGAAAGTCCAAGACAGGAGGGGTGTATTTCTTCGTTCAGTTTCCTTATATATCATGGGGTCACTATCAATGGAGATACAGAGCATATAACTTGCCCCATTTCTTCTGAAAGGTCAATGGGGAGGATCTAAAATTAGCAATCAACTTCTCCACTTTGAAGCATTGGGACATTTCTTCCACCCAGTCTAGGTATGAAATTTCTAAACTATCTGTCCAGTGTCGGAGGACCAGCCTCTTCACCGCCATAGAGTTGAGTGCCATATGGTATTTCCTCTCCTAACCCTGATATTTGCATAATCCCTATGATACAAATCTCTGGAAGAGGTCTTTCAAACATAGTATGGGGTCTAGTTTATCCTCAATTATCTTCCAGAGTGGAGCAATTTTAGAGCAAAGAAAATGTGAGGAGGTCACCTTGCTCTATCCCACACCTGAAACATTTTGGGGGGACAGAGGAGTCAAATTTTGATTTCCGGACTGGTGTGATATACATATTATTGATTATGAAATATTGAATCATCCTATTTCTATCTAGAGTGTTGTAAATGTATAAATCTTTTCAGATTTGACCCCATGGGAATGGAGAACCAGAAGGAGATAACACCCAGGATTGAGTGGAAAAAATTAGAAGCAGGCTATTAAAGCTGGATCCCAGTAAGACCCAGGGGCCAGATGGGTTATACCCGAGAGTGATTAAAGAACTGGTAAATGAATTTGCAGAACCACAACTGCAATTTTCCAACAATCATTGAATGAAGGAAACATTGTGGAGGTCTGGAGGACTGCAAACATAGTGCCAATATATAAGAGAGGCAGTAGGAGGAGGCACCAAATTACAGGCCAGTGAGTTTAACCACAGTTCTAGGAAAGGTACTGGAGAAAACAATAGTAATAAAAGATTATACAACTAATTTTACACATCATACATAAGACTCAGCATGGATTCATAAAGGGCCGTTCATGCCAAACAAATTTACTGGGATTTTGTAGCAATGTCAGCTGGATTCTGGATGGGGATGTATTGGTGAATGTGCTAGTCCTTGATTTTATGAAAGCTTCTGCTAAGGTACCACATGAAGAATTAATTGACATACTCATAGAAAGACAGATACATGGGAGCATTATCAGATGAATTGCATCCTGGTTGGCTGATAGGAAACAGAGGGTATGCATATGGGGCCTATACTCTGGTCTGGGGTGACAAGTGGAGTCCCCCAGAGATGTGTACTGGGGCCATGTCTTTTTAATTTATACATACAGTCTACTGTATGCGTCAGGGTGAAGGCACATGGGAGGTGAACTTTGCCAATGGCACACACATTGGAGCAATTATAAATATTAATGAAGATAACAAAAAACTTCAAAGAGCATTATTAAATTTGGAGAGTTGGGCAAATGAACATTAGTTGGATTTCAATATTGATAAGTGTACAGTTATGCACCTGGGGAAACATGATATGAAGATGCAGTTCTCACTCAAGGGAAATAATTTACGAGTAAGTAGTATTGGAAGAAAGGACCTAGACATTATGGTGGCAAATGACTTGAATTTTAAATACCATTATAATACAAAGGTCAAAAAAGCCAGTGGGATACTAAATAGCACTGGAAAGCATATTAAAAGCAGGAGGATAGAGGTTCTGGTTCCATTGTATGTATCATTGGTGAGACCTCACATGGAGTATTGCACACATTTTTCGTCACCAGGAACTAAAACTGAGATTAGGGGCCAGATATTCAAAACTTTGCCCCAGGGCAAAATTAGCATTGCCTGACATGCAAACATTGCCCAGACCAAATAGCCTGCCATATTCAAAAGGAGTAGCCCGGTGCTAATCCTGCTGAGTATATCATGCTAAGGAAGCCGGGCAAACTGGTCTGGGAGTGCAGGGCAAAAAGAGCCCAGGAATAAGACGGCACTGAATATAGCAACAGGGAAGTGCAAACTGTAACAGAAGCTCCATAGACACTGAAGCAAGCCGAGTGTTGCAGGTGGAGAACATTGTGTGTTATTGCACAAAGATGTCTCACATCCACTGCAAACAACAGTGCAAGCTACACACTGCAGAACCGTGCTGTGCTGCAGTGAGGTTTGCCTGGGGCTAACCAGATTGCACAGTATTAACACAATTGCCCAGTGCAAACTGGTTAGCCTGGGCGCAAACAGGAGCAGTATTCAAAGCTCCCATGCAAATGAGCCTGCTTAGGTAATCCGTGGGCAAGCAAGCACATTTGCATCTCATTATGTGCTGCTTAGCATACATTACCATGCAGTTTGCCCAGTGCTCCTGCATGGAGCACAAAGCTCCACCTGTTAGTCAGAATGACAGTACAGGCTGGATGCTGCAGGCCAAGGTGTGCTCACAGCATCCCATTTTGGTCCGAATGGACGTACAGGCTGGATCCTGCAGGATATAGGTGCTGGCAAGCACAAGCAGTACATATAACTCATCATGCCGCACTGCCAGCAGTACAGACCAATAAAGAGATATAAAAATATATATGTGTGTGTATATATATATATATATATATATATATATATATATATATATAAGTGTGTGTGTGTGTATATATATATCTATATATATATATATATATATATATATATACACAGAAAGAAAGAGAGAGACATACTGCCTGCATCCAAACATGCCCTGGAGGACAGTCCCCAACACCAACATTGGCATCCCACAGCAGTTGTGGTGCATTAACAGTGGGGTGATACAAGAATGCTTGGGACAGGCATGAGACAAGGGGAGGACATAGGCTGTAGGCCTATTAGGCCGAACAGCAACACCATACTGCAGGGAACTGGTAGACTGTGTGGGCCAAGCAGTCCATCTTGACTGTCAAGACCTCTGTTCCCATATGGAGAGACAGTCCCTGGTAGTCTAGGTTCCCCCATCATGATCCACACCTCAAGACTGCAATAATATTATAGTATCCATGGTGGTCTAGTTGTCCCCACCCCATCGTGATCCCAGACCCTGTAGCATCAAAAATATGTACATTTCCTGGTGATCTAGAGCCCACACCCCGCACGATCCCGACCCCACAGCACTGCATAATCTGGTGGTCTAGTGGTCCCCACCCGGCAGTGACAACTCCTGTTAGCCCCAAATACATCCTACAACAGAGTCCTCCTCTCACCACCACAGCTGGCCACTGACTGCGGTATGAATGGGCATTACTGAAATGAATGAGCGCATCCATGCTCAGTATAGTGCTCATGTATAAAGCAGCAGCTGTTGTACAATATTTACAGGAACAGTGTTTCCATGTCAGATCCTAGGGTTAGAATACATTTATATACAGATGATACTGTGGTGTACGTAGAAGGAGTCTTAATAGAGGATATTCAACCTACACTCTAGCAGGCTTTTATTGAGATACAGGATTACCCTCTGAAGTCTAGATTGATTTTGAATCCTAAAAAGTTCCAGGTAATGATTTTCTCTAGACAGCAGAAGATGTTTAAATCTAATCTGCAAATTAGAACTCTTGCTAATACTCTTTTAGATCAAGTGTACAGCTATAAATACTTGGGAGTTCGTTTTGGCTCAGCTTTGAAATGGAATTTGCATACAGAGTTAATAGAAAAAAGGTAGGGAAATGTCGAGGATGCCTACATAAAAACAAGTTCTACTTGAACAAAGTAACAAGAAGGCATTTGGTCAATTCACTGATAATGCCTCTAATAGACTACTGTGATTTAGTTTATGCAGGTGCTACACAGAGCAGTTTAAAGTTTGACACTGTCAGTGTCAGTGGCTCAGTAGGTAGCACACTCACCTCTGAGGCCAGGAGATCAGAGGGCCGTGGGTTCAGTTCCCACATCTGGCACTAATATCCCAGTACTGACACTGTAGTGTAGCATGAGAGGGTGCTGCACTTGAGGTGCTGTCTTCGGATGAGACGTTAAACCGAGGTCCATTCTGCCTGGATTGGTGGTAGTTTAGGTGGATGTTAAAGACCTCAAGGCACTTATCGAGAAGAGTAGGGGAATTTATTCAATAAAGAAATCAAAACATCAGTTGTAGAAAGGAAACAATCAAATTAGGAAAGAAACATGTCACCAGACATCAAAATGTACAAAAAATAGCATACAGCTTGAGGAGAAAAAATACATCATTAAGGAACAAAACAGCTAGGCATACTATCAATGCAGAAAGGCAATATTTTTTCATAGTAATTGAAAGCATTGTGGAGAAAGCGTACAATGTTCAAGGTCCATAAGGTGTAACAGTGCCATTTCTATTGACAGAATAACAGTCTGTGGCAAGGTTGAAATCTGTTGTAAAACAAACTGACAGTATGCTTGCTATAAATAATATTTACACATAGACAATATGACCCGTAAAGTACTATAATGAAATTTGTTTCAGGGGCCAGAGAAATCACTGAGAATTAAAGTTTTATATGTAATTCTGCTTAGGAAAGGCCATTTCCATTTATTTGCTAATGTCTTCCAGAACAAACGGAGTCCTCACATTCAAAAAAGAAATGGGTCATTGTCTCCTCTTTCTGTAAGCAAGAAGGTTTAGGACAAAATCGCTCTTGCAATGATTTATGTTTTAGATCACCCCGTACATTTAGTTTGCCATGACAGCAGAGCCAGGTGACATCCCACATATGGAGCGGGAGACGTTTATCTGTAAGAGACAATAAAGCATGTTGCATACGGGAAGGGGTACATTCTGGGAAAAGCAACATTGGTCTCATAATACCGAGAAGAGTGTGATAAAGTTGTCTGTGAGTTAGGGGCAGGAGAGATGTTTTCCGTAATTTCCCAAATCGCAGTCTACGTATACCATCTATGGCATATGATGGCATATATAAACCACAAGAATGTTTAGGTGGTATAGTATCCCATTTAGTCATAACAGACAGTATAGTGGTGCTCACCCAAGTATCACAATTGTGGGTAGTGTAATGAACACTGTGAAAAAGATGAGAAAGAAAAAAGGAGAGAAAGAAAATTATGGGGTGAATCATTCCAAGACCTCCTTCCTGTATAGGTAAATATGTAACGTCCCTCTTAACAGGGTTAAGATGACTATCCCATATTATTTGAAAGAAGATACTAAACAGTCTAGTGTCTAAGTGTTGTGGAGGGGCATAGATATGACTGAGATATAAAAAAAATAGGTAGTAGAAACTTCTTGACAATCAAAACTCTTTTTCATTTCCCTATTTTCCAATTTTTCCACTGCTGTACCTTGCTTTCCCCAATAAGAAGTCTCTTTTCCCAATTAAATGTTACATTGTCTGGAACATTAAACCAGATGCCTAATATTCGTTTTGGGTCAGTGCTGGTTCTAATCCCACCGACTTCCGAAATAGATGTGGATTCTATATCCAAAGGAATAGAGATACTTTTTTGCAAGTTAAAGGTCCCCCCGACACTGGTGTAAACTCTTGAAAAATATGGATTGCTCTATCTCTAGTGTCTTTATCCTGTACAAATAAAACTACATCGTCTGCATATGCAGAAGTTTTCTCTGGAAGTAGAGAGGGATGGGGAGCTAACCCAATAATCTGTGTATCCCATTTAATCTGACATATGATGGGGTCCAAGGCAAAAGTATACAATAAAGGACTCAATGGACAGCCCTGTCTAACACCAACTCTCTGTGTAACAGTATTCCCTAAGTATCCGTTAATTAAAGGAGTAAAATGTGCCATAGAAAATAAATGCGTAATCATGTAAGAAATAATTTCGGGATACCATACAAGGCCATAACCTAAAAAGAGGTACAGGTGACGTACTGAGTCAAGTGCCTTTGCCTGATCCAAAGAAAGACCAAAACCAGGAATGTTCGGCCTGTTTCGCTTCAAAATTTCTTGCAGTAGAAACAAGTTTGTGTGGATAGAGCGACCTGGAACAGCACAGGACTGTGAAAGGTCAATAACATCAGGTGCCATCTGTTGTAACCTAGAACTAAGAAGTTTTACCAGAATCTTATAATCAGTATTAAGGAGGTGTAGCGGTCTCCAGTTATGTAGAGAATGCTTGTTTCCCTTTTTATATATAAATTTCAAAAGGGATAAACCAAAGCCAGAGGTCTCTGTTCTGCCTTGTAAAAGATAATTATAAATGTGTCAAAACTTCTGCTAGGTCTGTCTGGAATGTTTTGTAGAATTCATGTGTAAGGCCATCCGGCCAGGGCTACTCCTGTTTTCAGCTGTAAAATGGCACAAGTCATTTCTTCTTGGGAGATGAAAGCTATAGCGTCTGAAGCATGATGTGCTAAGACAGTCAGAAGTGGTGCTGTAAAAACAGCAGACAGGTCTGAGGTACATTGGGGGCTACACCAAATTGGGACTGTAGATGGGAATCAACAATCAAGAGCATTCCTGAGATATAGTAGTCATAGAGACCCTGCATGACCATGGCTTGTAATCGCTTTGTACACACTAAAAAAGGGTTAGCAGAGGGGGAGGCTGACGTACCCACCCTCATCATAAACTCTAAGGTGCGAGCACTATCATATTGATGGGAAAACATGCAACTACGTAATTTTTTGATTTGAGAAGTGTAATCTACAGAAGAGGAAACAGAAAGAGATAAAAGTTTATACAACTGGTCCCTATAGCCTAAATAAGTAATGTATTTGTCATTGGCCATGCATTTGCCAATAGTCTGAAAAAAAATCCTTAAATCAGATTTTGTGTCCTGCCACCAATTCCAGACAGAATTGTAGCAACAAAGGACCGACACACATGCTCGAAAAAAATAATTGATACGTGCACCAAAACAGTAGAATGTGAAAAAAACGAGTTATTAAGTTTCCATATGATGTTGTGTGAAAAAATCGGAGGAGTCGATCCCAAAGAAAAGATTCCAGTTAGTAAGGCATGGTCCTAAAGCTCAGAAGGTTGAACCGAAATCCGATGCGGGATACAATAATGGGAAGAAAAAAGATAGTCAATTCTAGTATGATAGTCTGACCGGTGATAAGTATAGCCAGCATCAGATCGTAAGACACGGTAGGCATCGGTTAAACCGGCATCCTTCACCATGGTACATAAGGCATGAGCATCACAGTATACTTTCTTTCCCTCCACAGTTCTGCGCCAAATATCTATGGAACAGTTGAAATCGCCACCCCATAAAATATGTTTGCGAGTACAGAGAAAAGGTTTAATTAAGTCTAGTAAACTAATCCTGGCAGCTTTAGTCTGTGGAGCATATATATTGATAAGGCGAAAAGGGTGGCCTTGAAAGGTGCAATCCAATATCAAAGCTCTACCTGGGGAAGGTCAATACTACGTGTAATGGAAAAAGCAGTGGAAGTGAACAAAATAGCTATACCATCTGCGACATCCTCACCAAAAGTCCAGTAAGAAGGACCCCACATCCAAACCCTTTTGATCTGCAGAATTTCAAAAATAGACTTCAGACAAGTTTCTTGTAGGAAAAGAACGTCAACATGGAGTGAAGTCGCAAAATGAAAAGAGGCGGTCTGTCTTTGTAGTTCCTGAGACTACCGACATTAAAGGAGGAAAGCGCAGATTAGCCAGAACCAGGAATCAAATGAACCACTCCCGTCCGTAATGGTCATATTTTTACGTTTTTTACTACCCTTCTGTTTACTGCTAAGTTGTTTATGAACAACGTCTGGCAGTTTAGATCCAGAGACCTCCATATCAGAAGGTAAGAAGGACGTCTCAGAATCTCCATCAGAATCCTCACCTCCCCCTTTCAGCAGATCAAAGGAATTGGAAATGGGTATCTCACCTAATTTTTGTGATTTATGTGCAGTCGCCCTAGTAACCCGTCTACACTGAATAAATCCTTCCAGATCCCCAACAGGTTGTTCAGGGAACCCTTTAGGACTAGGGCGAGTATAGGCAGCACATCTCGAATGGACATGATACATCATTAGCAGTGGAAGGTCTAACTTCTACTTGGGGACAGTCACGGGGATGGTAGGAGCCAGTGAAGGAGTGTGGGGGGGTAGACTTTTGGGGATCTGGAAGCGTGACAGGCAGTGGTAGCAGGTCTTGTGTTGTGTTCTGTGCCTTATCCTGTGCCTTTTGTATTAAAGTATCAGTATTCCATCCCTCATTACGATTTTTGCTAGCCCATGGGCATTGATGATAGGCATGACCCTTCTCATCGCAAAGATTACACTGAAAAACATTTTCATAAGCCATACTTGGATGTCCATAACCCCCACATAAACCGCATTTTAACAAATCACAGGTGCTACTAAGATGGGTATGCGCACCGCATTTGTAACAGGCTCTCGGTTGGCCTCCATAGAAACAAACACCTGTATCTCTACCTAAAAAAAGCTATTAAGAAGATGTATGACTTCAGAATTAACCTGAAAGAGCATGACCCGGAACTTCCATCCCCCAGTCCACAAACCCTCAGTATCAATAATAGCCTCGGGGGGATAAAACCATACACCTATTCTGCAGCCAATGGTAAATGTCACTAATGCTCACGCCTTCATTACGAAACATAACAGTAACCGCTCATGCTGCCGGTTTTGAAAGAGAGATGGCATAAAAGGGCATCCATAAAGGTGTGGTCTTTAAAGCAGGGGTAAATGGAGAAAGTGACAAAGGCAAGGACAGGGATGGGGCAAAAGGGGGTAAGGCCATCAGGAAATGGAGGGTAATGAGTACCAATGCCCGTAGTCTGGGCAACAAGCTCCCTGAGCTGGTGGCCTTAATGGAAGAGGGATGCCTGGATATTGTAGCAGTCACAGAAACATGGTACACAGAGAACCATGACTGGGATGTTAACATACCAGGGTACATAACTACAGGAGAAACAGGCAGGGGAGAAGAGGGAGGAGTAGCTCTCATGTAAAGGAAGGATAAAAGCAACTGAACAAAAGAGTAAACAGGGAGGAGAGGAGGCACTGTAGGTCACCTTGGAGACTGGAAAGGGCACCACAATCCGCACAGGGTTGTGTACACACCCCCATGTCAGGGGGAAGGAATGGACAAGGATATGATGGAAGGCATTCTTAGAATGGCAGAGAAAGGGGAGATACTGTTGATGGGAGACCTGAATATGCCAGATGTTTACTGGAGCACATTTGCTGCAGCCACATCCAAGAGCAGGGCCATTCTTGACTCCCTACAGGTGGCAGGCATTAGACAGCTAGTTTCAGAACCCACTCGTGAGGGAGCAATCTTAGACCTCATACTCTCAAACGGGGGCAGTGAGAGGATCTCAGATCTGGAAGTGGGTTGCCATCTGGGGACAAGTGACCATCAAACAGTGTGGTTCACGTTAAACTCAGCTACAGAGTCAAGCCATACAAAAGTGAGGGTACTGGACTTTAGGAGGGCTGACTTTGGCAAGATGGGAGAGTGCCTCAGAAAAGCACTAGCAAACAGGCTAGAAGGAGGTGTGGAGCAACAATGGGGAATTATCAAACTGCCATCACAGAGACAACAAGCCTTTGTGTGAAGCAAATAAACAAATCAAAGCGAAAGAAAAGCCACTATGGTTCTCAAGAGAGGTGGCTGTGAAAGTCAGGAAGAAAAGATAGCATTCGGAAGTATAAGGAAACACAGAAGGAGCAGGACAGAGAGCTGTACCAGTTAAGGCAGAAAGAAGCAGGGAGGAAGTCAGAATAGCAAAGGCCCAAACTGAGGAAAAGATAGCCAACTCAGTTAAGAAGGGGATAAAACCTTTATAGGTACATCACCGAGCGTAGAAAGACAAAGGGAGGGATAGTGAGGCTGAATAGAATGAACGGTGGGTGGGCAGAGGGGGACAGTGAAAAAGCAGGAATACTAAACAAATATTTCTGCTCAGTATTCACAAAAGAGGAGGGGAAGTGCCTAATCCAATTAACAGAAGCACTCTTGATAGGGGGGTCGATCCCAGTCCTTTCACAGAAGAAAGGGTTCTGCAAGAACTCCTAAAACTGAAGGTGGACAAAGCAATGGGTCCTGATGGAATTCACCCAGAATTCTAAAAGAATTAAGGAAGGAACTAGTGAAACCACTGGCTACTCTTTTAATAAATCATGGGAGGATGGTGTGGTACCCGAGGACTGGAGGAAGGCGGATGTGATTCCCTTCACAAAAGTGGGACCAAGACAGAGGCAGGAAACTACAGACCTGTCAGTCTGACCTCTGTGGTAGGGAAAGTGATGGAGTCACTTCTGAAGGAAAGAATAATTGAGTACTTAGAGGTCAGTGGACACAGGATCCAAGGCAGCATGGGTTCTGGCGGGAAATTCATGTCAGGCAAATCTAATAGATTTCTTTGACTGGGTGACCAAAGTAGTAGACCAGGGAGGGCTGTGGACATGGCCTACCTAGACTTTAGCAAGGCATTTGACACAGTCCACACAAAAGATTATTAGTCAAATTAACCAGCCTGGGAGTGGGTCCCAGAGTGGTAGCCTGGTAAAACATTGGCTGGACAATAGGACACAGAAGGTAAATTGTAAATGGAGTCCACTTGAAGAAAGGGCGGTTACCAGTGGGGTACCGCAGGGTTCAGTATTGGGTCCAGTCCTTTTAATGTCTTCATCAGTGACATTGCAGAGGGACTGAAGGAAAGTATGCCTTTGCAGATGACACAAAGATCTGCAACAGGGTTGATACACAAGGAGGCATGGAAAGGATGAAAAGGACTTGGCAAGGTTGGAGGAATGGTCAGACATATGGCAGCTAGGATTCAATGCAAAAAGTGCAAAATAATGCACCTGGGAAACAAGAACCCAGGGAAGAATACACAATGGGTGGGGAGGTAGTAACAACAACAAAACAGGAAAAGGACCTGGGGTAATCATATCTGATGACCTTAAGGTTAGCAAGCAATGTGAGAAGGCAGTAGGAGGGCTGGGTATACTGGGATGTATAGGGAGAGGCATCAGCAGCAGAAAACAGGAAGTTGTTATCCCTCTGTACAGACAGTTGGTGAGACCCCATCTGGAATACTGTGTCCAGTTCTGGAGACCCCATCTCCCAAGGACATAGACAGGATAGAGGCAGTCCAGAGGAGGGCAACTAAAATGGTGCAGGGTCTGCAAGAGAAGCCGATGAGGAGAGACTAAAGGAGCTTAATATGTATACCCTTGAGGAAAGAAGGAGAGGGGGACATGATAGAAACTTTCAAATACCTCAAGGGAATCAACAAAGTACAAGAGGGTAGCATCTTTCAGAAAAGAGACTTGCAAGAACAAGGGACACAATTTAAAGATAGAAGGAGGGCAGTTCAGGGGCAATGTGAGGAAGTATTTTTCACAGAGAGGGTAGTGGATGCATGGAACAGCCTTCCTGAGGAAGTTGTGGGGTCTAAAACTGTGGGAGAATTAAAGAATGCATGGGACAGACATAAGGCAATTCTTGTGGGGGGCAGGAAGATATAGGCTGTTGGTTAACTAGGATCTGCGGCCTATCCTATAGGTAGGGAAATGGGCAGACTAGATGGGCCTAGCGGTCCTTATCTGCCATCAAAGTCTATGTTTCTATGTTTGTATATTTGTTCCAAAACCTATCCAGCCCCACAGTAGTCTTAAAACTGATGTCAAAAGTCTCCTCACCTGAAATATGAATTAAAGCATAGATCTCTGAAGCTTGAAAATGCATGGAATCTTTTAGTAAGGTTCTGGCAATATGATATCTATCTGGGAAATCATCCAGGCTGCCCCTATGTCGAAGGTGGACTGCATTGCATCTAGGGGCTTGCTCTAATTTATTTTTAAACAGGTCTGAAAGAACCTGACCCCTAGTGGAATGCTGAGGTTGAGGAGGGGGTGGAGAAATGCTGAAGGGCCTTCCCCTGGGTCATCCAACAGGGGGGGTAAAACATCAGTAGATTTTGGAGGAATATCTGAGTCTAAATCAGGCTTTGAAGTCAGGATGGGGGGGTACGTGGGACAAGGGAAGATCAGTCCATGACACAGGCAGAGTCAGAAAAGTTACTGGTGTATGGGTGTGCTGAACTGAGGGGGGAGCCGTCGTGAGGAGGTTGTCATTATGCACAATACCACAACCTAAAACCCCCTGTGGAGAAGCAACCCCCGAATACAGTAACAGGTACAGAAGCAGACACATGAATCCCAGAAGCTTCAGTATGTATAGTATCTGCAGTGTCTATAATATCCCCCCAGTCTTTCTTTGGTAAGTCAGTATCAGGTAAAATAACTTGGTCAGGAGAAGCAATAGTGTTCCCAGAAACAGGTACCTCGGTGGTGCTCTTGCAGGACGGTGCAGGCCTGTTCGGTGAATATAGGACACCATATTTCTCTGAGTCCCAAGAAAGATCCGGAGTCCAGGAACCCGTGGCAGTACGAGTCCAGCCCGTGTGAACAAGCGCATCCAAAGTATTCCAGTCAGTGCCCTGAGTCTCAGAAGGTGCCTGTAAACCAAAGCGTGAGACAAGGATAGCAGAGGTAGTCGGTAGACTAACTGGTGCCTGTGGAACCTGAAGAACACCTGAAAGAGACTCTGAAGCCGCAACTGCACTCATAGATCCCTGCCCGGAAATCACACTTGTAACACAGGGTTACCCCAAAGGGCATTTGGCTGGGAAGCCAAGTTTCAAGAAAATACAAAATCACACATGCCCCCACAATGCAAAGCATCATGGGCTGCATATGCAAATCACCACAGAATGTTATGCTGGTCCAACTTTAAGCAGAATTGCATGGTGCCGAAAGGCCTCTCACACAGTTTGCAAAGGGTGCTAACAGAAAACATAGACACGTGTTTCGTCCTACCAGGATTCATCAGTATGTCTCATCTGTTTGGCACCCCAGTGGAATGGAACTGCTACCCTTAAGGCACTGTGCCTTGGATATATTGTGGTGAACCCATTAAAATAAAAAACTATTTAAAAGACAAAGAACCTCTGTGCGCAAACACTGAGGCAAGGGTTACCCCAAAGGGCATTTGGCTGGGAAGCCAAGTTTCAAGCCTAATAGCTGTCTGAGTAGGAGGTCACGATTTACTATGTCAAATGCTTTGGCGAGGTTGATGAAAGCCGCCCACACCAAATGCCCATGGTCTAAGGCCTTGTGTATGAAGCTTGTAAATTCAACTAGTGCTATGATGGCACTGTGCATAGTTTGAAAGCCATGCTGTTGTGGGCACTGTATCTGGTAACTGTGGAGGTAGTCCACAAGTTAGACAGCTACAATCCTCTCCAGGGCTTTAGAAAGTGGTGGGAGAATGGACATTGGGTGGTAGTCAAAATGGTTAGTTCTGTCACCACTTTTATGGATTGGCATAACTACAGTGGACTTCCACTTCTGAGGAAATGTTGCAGATCTTAAGGACTGGTTTAGTATTTTCATTGGGGGGGGAGTATTTCTTCTAATGTGAGGGCAATTAGTTTGAGGTCAAATGTGTCACTACTAAACCTTTGGTGCATTGTATGTACTTTCTTGCTTCCTTTCTTGTGATAACTTTAAAGTAGAAAGGGGGCATTGAAGATAGTTTTGTACCTTGTACAGGTTACTGGTAAGGCTGCATCTAGAGTATGGAGTTCAGTACTGGTGCCCACACCTCAAAAAGGACATTAACCTGCTGGAGAAGGTACAGAGGAAGGCTACAAAGATGATAGCCAGTCAGCAGGGCAAGGCATATGAGGAGAGGTTGAGGGCACTGAACATGTACTCCCTGGAAGACAGGTAAGAGAGAGGGGACGTGATGGGGCATTCAAGTACTTGAAAGGGATAAATAATGTTGATAAGAAAAGTCTCTTTAAGCTGAGTGGCAACCATATCACGAGGGGGCACAGTCTTAAACAGAGGGTGGAAGGTTTAGGAGGGATGTCAGGAAGCACTTCTTCACAGAAAGGGTGGTGGACAGTTGGAATGCGCTGCTGGAAGAGGTCATCTTGTTAAAGACAGTGAGCAGCTTTAAGAGAGGCTGGGATAAACATATGGGGAAGATAAGAATCATGGGTAGGGAGGATGAGAGGAGTGGGGAGGGAGGGCAGAGACATTAGCTCAAGCTGTGGACCCTGCAATATGAGCAGACTTGATAGACCAAATGGCCTTCTTCTGCTGGCTTGTTTGTATGTTCATATGTTCAACACCGCTGTTGTGATTGTCTGCTGTCTCAAGGTGGCTGAGGGGCGTACAGTAGTAAGGTCAGTGAAGGCAGTGCTAAAGGTGTCTGCTATGATTTTCTTGTCTTTTGTGGTAACACTATTTATGTTTTGCATGGACGGTGTGGTTATACTTCCTTTGCTGGTCAAGGCCTTCAAATTATTCCAGAACATCTTGTCATTCCCCCAGGAATTGATGAGTTCTTCCTTGAAGTGCTGACTTTTTGCTTAGTGGATTGCCTTTGTACAGGCATTCCTGGCCGTTTTACAGTTTTGTATGTTCAACGGGTTGCCTGTTTCATGAGCCTGGTGCCAAAGGTTATAGCTTTCTCTCATCCAGTTAATGAGGGAAGGAGAGATCCATGGGTTACATGCTCCCCTGAGTTTTCTTTTCTGAGCAGGCAAAGATGTCACATGTTGCGTTAAACTTGCCAATTAAATGATCAAGGGCTTGGTCAACATCTTCAGCTGTATCGAAGGAGGACCAGTCTTGCTGTCTCAAATGAGATTTTAAAGGCTTGAGCGACTCCTTTTTTCTAGATATGCCCACTGATGGTTTTGGCAAGAGGCTTTGTAGCTTTGTTGGACCAGGTACATATGATTGGTGAATGATCACTGATACAGTCCAGGAGGACTGAAGTACTAGTTATTCTTTTTGGATGATTAGTGAGTATCCAGTCCAGGAGCATACTGGAACCTGTCCGGTAGTTTCTCATGGTCGGGGAGTCTATCAAATGTACTATGTTTATAGCAGTGATAGCATCTTTGTATAGAGCCACCTCTGGGGACAACCAGATAATGTTGAAATCCCCAGCCATTAACACCTCAGAGCTAGGATGCAGATTTTTTAGGTAGTCTGTTATTGCTTTGAATCCATTGACCTGCTCTTTGGAGGGGATATATACAGAGGCAATAGTGAGACCCTTGTTGCATGCTCCTAGGAGGATTTTAACCCCCAGGGTTTGTACATTGTGCCTTGTATCCAAAATGGGAAGCACCTGTCCTTGCAGATAGTCTCTTAAGTATAGTGCACCCCAACCCCCATGCTTAGCAGTCCTGTCTTGTCTGAAAACCGTTCACCCATATATCAAGATTGCATAGTCTGGGACTTTGGGTGTGAGCCATGTGTCGAGTATGTGGTGTCGAATAACACCATGAAACAGTTTAAACATGCTTTTTTCCCCCCAATTGTTTAACCAGGTGAGACACACTAAGCTGAAAGCTTGTTTACAGGTGCAACCTGGGAGCACAGGGAAGTTAAGTGACTTGCTCAGGGTCACACAGTATGCAAGTGGGGGCTGTGGGGTCTCCAGATTTGCAGCTCAGAGCCTTAAACCACTGTGCAATACTGCCTCCTGTATGTGCATTGTATTGACATCAGGAATAAGTATGTAACTTAGATGGAACAGGTCTAGAATGGCTAACGCTATATGACCTGATATCTTATGAATCTATGAATCTTATGAACCTTCTCCAACTGAAGAACAAAAGGGGTAATGCAGAGAAGGCTGAGGAGCTGAAATATAGTTCATCGAAATCTATTGCTCATACTTGCATCTATGTCCCATACTTTGTACCTGTAGCCCATACCTTTTATCTCTTACCTATACCTTGTACCTATTGCCCATACTTTGTATCAGTTGCCCATACATTGTACCTACTGCTCATACTTTGTATCTATTGCCCATACTTGTATCTATTGCCCATACTTGTATCTGTGTCCTATACTTTGTAACTGTGGCCCATGCTTTGTATCTGTAACCCATACTTGGCTGTGCCTGAATCTTGTCCCCCCCAGACCAGCTAGCAGGCTCCTAGCCCTTTACCAGGCTCCTTTGCTCCGTGGCAACTTGGCTGTCTTCTGCTGGCCGTCTGCACCTGAACCTTGGCCTGCCAGACCAGCTAGCAGGCTCCTAACACTTGACTGGGCTCCTCAGCTCCACAGCATCCCAGTTGTCCTCTGCCAGCTGGCTGTGCCTGAACCTTGGCCCGCCAGACAAGCTAACAGACTCCTAGCCTTGACCGGGTTCCTCTGCTCCAAGGTAAGCCAGCTGTCCTCCGCCAGCTGGCTGTACCTGAACCTTAGCCAGTCAGACCAGCTAACAGGTTCCTAGACCTTGCCTGGTCTCCTTGGTTCCAGGGCAGCCTGGCTTTCCTCCACTGGCTGGCTGTGCCTGAATCTCAGACTGCCAGACCAGCTAGCAGGCTCCTAGCCCTTGACCGGGCTCCTCTGCTCCACGGTGACCCAGCTCTCCTCTGCCGGTCAGCTGCACCTGAACCTCAGCCTGCCAGACCAGCTTGCAGGCAGGGTAAACACTCTAGGGACTACTGACCTCTGAGTCTGTGCAGCAATTGGATACGGGCTGCTAATCCATGGCTGCTATTGGCTCTCTCTGACCTAGCTTTTCTCTCATTGGTCTGCTCCTCTATTTCATTTTGCTGCTCTCCTGACCTGTTTTTGCTGAAACTAGTAGCTTGAATTTTGCAGTCTTTTAATCTGTTAATCTGTGCTAGCAGCTTGAATTTTGCAGCTTGGATTTTTATGTAATGTTTATGTTGTATTTCCAGTTGCTTTTAATCACTAGAGCCAAATATTAGAGATGTTCCCTGTGCGTGATTGAACTTCAAGCTAGTGTATCCTTTTTCATATTTCTGTGTGTCCCTCTTTCTCCCCGATTCCCCCCCCAGCCCCCTGCTACTCAGTCACTGTGCCTGACTGAACTTCAAACTAGTGTTCTTTTTTCTCAACATTCCTGCCTGTCCCTCTCTCTCTCCTCGAGTCTCCCCTGTCCCCTGCTAATACGCCACTAGAGCTTGATGTAAAGTTGGCCTATCTGCTTTTTCTTTTTGCTCTTCTGCCAGTGCACCCTTTTTCCCCTGGCCACTAATCTACTCTGAACATTTAAAATGTAATTTTCCTTGGCCCATCTGGCACCAGCCCCCCGGCTTTCTCACTGTCTACCCTCTTTGACTCCTAGCTACCTCACTCTCTCGTTTTGTCCCCGCCATCCCACCCACTGATTAACCTAGGCTTTGTTTACAATAGCGTATCACTGACCTCTACCTTCTTCTCTGTCCCTTGGACTCCTAGCCCTTGACCTGGCTCCTCAGCTCCATGGCAGCCCAGTTCTCTTCCACCAGTCAGCTGCACCTGAACTTTGGCCCACCAGACCAGCTAGCAGAAATGGTGAACAATCCTTGGTCTGCTGGCCTCTGAGCCCGTTCAGAGATTGCATAAGGGCTGCTAAGCTGCTGCAGCTATTGGTTCTCTCCAACCCGACTTTTCTCTCATTGGTCTGCTCCTCTATTTCATTTTGCTGCTCTCCTTGTCTGTTTTTGATAAAACTAGTATTTTCTCCTGCCCATCCACCCCCGCCCCAACTCTATTTAAATCCACTTTTGTACAGCACCATACCCACACTTTCTCTTTAACATGCCTAACGTTGGGACAAGCATACTACCTCTTAAAGAGGCCAATCACTTGCCTTAACTAACACTTTCCAGCCTGAGTGCTACAGGGACTGCCACCCCATGCTGCATATATGAAGAGGGATAAAGGGATTTGAAATAAAAGGCTGAGATGGAGAGGCCTAGCACCTACCTCAGTATCCACACAAAATGAGTCTGCACCATGTACCTGGAGGTATTGTCATCCACTTGCTTCTACTCCTGGCACTAGTCTGGACAAAGAGACACCCAGCCATTGTGACCATCACCTACCACCTAGACTACCCTACCCCTTATTGTAGCAAAAACATACCGTGGGAGAACAGCAGTAGTATGCCACCTCCTGCTAGTCACACGCAACATCTCTTTGGGGCCCCTTCTACCACAAGGATCCCAATCCTGGCCTTATGGTTATTTCCTGGCCTCCATAGTGTGCTTGGCCCCCTGACTACCAAATGCACTCACCAGTACCAGCACAGGATGGAATTGAAATGCCTGTTCCCAAGATTAGCCAGAAAACTCATCCTACTCTTTCTGCTGATCTCGAGTAACATCCATCCAAACCTTGGTCCCCTGCCAACCCACTCTCCATCCCAGGCAACATCGGGGCAATCAAGGATTGTGGCTATGAATATTGGTAGCCTCCTAGCTAAGCTGGCACAGCTTGAGGCCTGGGTGGCACATACTCAGCCAGATGTAGTGCTGACAGAAACCTGGCTCACCCCACGAACTGCTGGCTGAGTGGTCTCCATCCCTGGTTATAACCTACATAGGGAAGACCGGTCTGGGGAAAAGAGGTGGCGGTTGCATAATCTACACCTGCAACCACCTACTATCCCAAAGAGTCCAACTGACTGCTGCCAACAATGAATTCGAATGCCTAGCTATAAAAATCCTACTGGGTAAGGGGCAGAAAGGCCTGATTGTAATGGCAGTTTATGTCCTACCAAGGCAGCAGCAAGCTGGGCTAGAAGCTTTCATTAATCTCTACACCCAGGCTAGCCAACACAAGGAAACAATCGTACTAGGGGATTTTAACTCAAACTGGCTTGCTAAATTCCTGCTGTCAATAGGGATTTGGTTACAGCTGCACTAGAACTAACTGCCACACAGGTACAAGCACCATGATTGCCTGAGTGCTAACCACACACCCTGAAAGGCTAATTGATATCACGGTACTCCCAGACACCCTGAGCAACCACTCACCTATCCAGTGTGAGTGGTCAGCAAAACAGCCTAAGCACCCCCCTCCCCAAGACTACTGAGGAACAGAGTTATCAAAAGTAGCTCTTTGGATGATTTCAGGGATCACCTTGCTGGCATTGACTGGAGCTTCCTTGACTCATGCCCCTCTGTTGATACAGTGCTCCAGCTCTTCCTCACTCACTTTAACTCTATGGTGGACAAGTTCACCCCATACTGAAAGAAGATGGAAAAAGGTAGGAGCATGGACTGGGCCATCCATCAACTTTTTAGAATTATGAGGCAAAAGGATCTCCTCTGGCACTGGGTCAAAGCAACAGGCTCAACTATGGATGCCCAGAACTATGAAGTAGACTGAAACAGGTGCACTTGGGAAATCTGACAAGCCAAGGCTGCATACCATAAGAACTGTCAGCCTCAATGTTGGGGTGACAGGAAGAAATTCTGGTCCACAGTCAAGAACCTCCTCTTTTTTTTTAACTTTCTCTCTATACTCCTCTCCCAGCACCAAAGCCCCACTCAGTCTGGAGTTGTCGAAGCATCCCCCACTTCTCCACCTACCTGTATCCACCACAGGACCTCCAAGGAGCCATGGCTATACCCCCCCAGGTGGGTACGAGGTGGGGTCCTAGCTCCCTGAGAACTTCTGGTTTTGTTGGGTCCACCAATTGGTGGTCAGACAGGTGAGATCAACCAGGGGTTGTGCCAGTGCTCCTTTCTATTGGTGCTCTGGTGCTACTTTCTGCCCTTTCTCCCCTGTGTGTGGTGTTCGCCCCCGACGTCAAGGCGCTATGTGCCGACATCCACCACACGCCATGACCTATCCTTCCCTGTGACTGCAAGACTTGTCATACCCTGAGCCTCCGCTTGGGGTCAGGCAAGCAGCGGATCTTAGTCCTTCCCCCCTCGGAGAAGACGAGCAGTCACGGGACGCTCAAATCTTCAACCCCAGCCAGCCTTCCAGTGGCCTGGGCTCACTCCCAAACCCAGGTTGCTGGTGTTACAGAAGGAAATCCAACCACTGAGCCAGTAGGCCAGCCCAAAGAACCTCCTTTTGACCGGTGGCAGGACCCTGCCAACCATGCTCCAGCATAATGATGAAGTCATACTTAAGGATGCGTTTATGAGAAACATTTTTAACAGGGTGTTCACTGACTACAGCACAGTCCTTCCCCCCCAAGACTGACATCATACCCTGATGGTGCACCTGCTCCAGATCATTCACCATCATACCCCAACGATAGGCCCAGTTCAAATTTTTATTTCAGACAGGTGATCATCAAGGAAACAAGAAAGTAGCTGACAAGAGTACTGGGAAAAACAAGGATGGGAAGCAATTGTATCGACATGAAACTGATCTCCATCACTCTATCCGAGGTTGTTGTACCCATCATGAAGCTTTTTAACTTGTAACTCCATCTATCTGCTTTCCCCTCTACTTGGAAAATTGCCCTGATCACCCTAGTGCTAAAAGGAGGTGACCAGTCACTAGTATCCAACTATAGAACAATCTCTATTCTGTCCCACTCTCTAAAGCACTGGAAAGAATCATAGCAGACCAACTCACAGACTACCTACATAAATATAAGCCACTTTGCTCACAACAACATGGCTTCCACAAGATGCATAGCACAAACACCACTCTAATTGACTTCACAGGTTACGTACATGAGGTAGGGCCATCTGGTTGGGGCAATCTTCATAGACCTATCCAAGGAGTTTGACATTGTGGACCACCAGCTGTTGCTCCACAGGTTAAGTTGTCTAGGGATGCCTCCTAACATGGTTAAGTGGTTCTCTAGCTATCATTCTGGGCATTCTCAGCAAGTGAAAATCAATGGAACCATCTCTAAAACCAGTGCAGGCACTGTAAGGATCCCCAGGGGTCTCTACTGGGCCCACTCTTTTTCAGCCTTTCTGTGAACTGCTTTCCTGAAGCTTGCACCACCTCCAAAGTCCTACTCTATGCAAATGACATATTAGTATTCTCCTGAGGTTCCTGCCAGGAAGCACTCACTAGGAATCTGTAGTACAACTTTAACTTCCTACAGGACTGGTTCAAGGATGGCCCGCTAGTGCTCAACAGTAAAGAAAATAAAACTATGCTCTACACAGGATGACAAAAGAGGAGATCTACTACACCCTTCTTAATAATCTACAACTCGGACTCCATCCTTGAACAGGTGTGCTCATTCTGGTACCTTGGGATCACAACCAGCGAGTTCCTTTCCTTTGAAGAACACGTATGGAATTTTACAACTGCCATGAATTGGAAACTAGGTGCCCTCTGTAGGATCCAGTTCCACCTCACTCCTGAGGCTAGGCTACTTCCAGTCAGAGGCACAAACCTGCCTATGCTGGACTATGCAAATGTGGTATATGGTGGATCCTGTAATACTAGTGTACACAGAGCTCATACTACCCTCAACAAAACCTGTAGGTTTGTGTTGGAAGCTGATTGCCTCATGCATACTTACAATTTATATATTAGGACAAAATGACTTCCTCTTCTGGATCGAATGAAGCTCCGGTCCTGCCTGCTAGGGAAGAAAGCCCTCCTAGGACTTGCACCACCTTCTCTTTAAGCTTTGCTCTGTCCTACCTCAGCTGAGCATGCCACAAGAAGTGTGGCAAAATAAGCCCTTGCTGTTCTGTTCAGAAAAACAGCTCAGGGGAAGTGCGCCTGTACAGTAAGGCACCCTCCTGGCTAAATGACATCCCCCACACTACCACAAGCCTTACATGCCACAGTCATTTCAAAACCAAACTTTGGAAATCCATCCCTCCCAAACACTGCAACTGCCTCTCCCAATCCTGGGTGAAACTGGCTCTCCTTTTGATGCTGGGTCATGTTCTGACTCCCCAGGTACATTCCATTTTTTTCCTGAACTGCTGAGATGCTTCAGCTGCCTCCACTGCATCCCTCTCTCTCCTACCATTCTACCAACCCATGTCTCTCCCATACCCACCTACTGACCCATGTACCCCCCTCCCAACCTTCACCACCTCCTCACAGGTGTACTTCTCTCTTCTTACCTATGGCTGATCACCACTCCATACCCCCTTAGCATGTGGCCCACCTCCACCCCAGCATCTGCACTAACAATGATTGATGTATCCACACTTTATACCCCTTTGGAATCTGACAATGCCATACAGCTACTACCTTATTGCACACTCTAAGCTTGTACATAGAAACCCTTTTCCTGAATTCTCTTCCAATTTAATTATCTCTCTCCCACTCTGGGGACTGCTTCTCCCAGGGTTTTACTACCTGTACTATGAATAAAGTGAAATTATTGTTTATTCTTACTTATATGATCTATGTCCATTACATGATGTTTTACAGACAATGCCTTTTAGCTGCTACTATTTCCTCTGAAACATGTATTTTGATGTTTTCCCTTGTATTGATGAAGATAATTTGTAAATGAGCTCTTAGATCAAAGGTTGTAATTCTGATTTCACAATAAATAAAATTAATTATAGGTTTGATGATGATATCTATTGTGTATGAGTAAAACAGTCAACAAATATCCCTGAAAAAAAACAGGAGTTTTGAGAATAAGTCCCACGGGCAAATTTTAATTAAATTGGATGTGGGGATTGATAACTGAAAAATTGAAATGAATGTACAGAAACAAATCCCCATCCAGGTTACTAGGCATACGACTAAAAATAATAGAACAAATTGTGTAAATTGGGGTAACTTGTCCAAGATAGAGTGTGGGAAGGGGAAAAGACTCATGTGAAAATGTGTTGCAAATTTCTGTTGTGGTTACAGATAGAAAGCAAAGTGCTCAAATGGATATGCAGAAACTAAGAATAAAACAAGTTCAAAATTTAGTACAAATTGAGATACAAAAGGTGTGGGTTCCCACTTTAATGAATACAAATGTGAGGTCTTTAGCTACAAAACCTGAAGTGTTACGAAAAGTATTAAAGTATAACCAAGTAGAGATTGCAGTTATCACTGAGATGTGGTGTGCCCCCCACATGCCAGATGTTGCAGTAGCAATAGAGTGGTATTAGGTGGAGAGAAGGGAGAGGGTAGAGAAAAAGGGCGAGGGATTGCATGTTATATACACGAAGATATAAGCTATTGAATGATGAATGAATTAAAACAGGAGGAATTTGAAACATTGTGGATGGAATTGAAAACACCCAGATTACCCAGAAATTGTAGACCTTTGTTTGTGGGAGGTTTTATCATCCTCCCTAGAGCAATGACCTTAGTATGAATAAACATATAAACTGGTGTATTGATAGGATATTGAAGAGATATTCAGGTTGAGGGATAATTCTTATGGGAGATGGAAATCATTTACCTTTATCAAAAGTAATGCAAGGGAGAAATCTGAAGCAGGTGGTAAAAGTAGGGACAAAGGGGAAATGTATATTATATGTGGTTGTTATAAATTTGTCTGATTGGTACAATTCCCCAGAGGTTGCACCTCATATTGGATTATCAGATCATAATGTGATATCAATGACATCAAGTTTTGAAGGATGTAAAAACAAAGAGATAGGAGACAGGTGGTTTGAGTAGAAAATGGAATAATGACAGGAATGAAAGGGTATTAGATTCATTAGCCTGTGAATTAGATCCTGAATGATTTAAATTAGAGTCAGCTTATTCTAGTTGGGTAAATGTGACATATACATTGCACAGAATTATGAATGGGATTGCACCTATGTGTGAAGTACCATTAATGGGTGGTGACAAACCATGGGTGAACGAGGAATTTAAGAGTTTGATAAAAAAGACACACTGCCTTAAAGTTAGGCCAGATAGTTGAATGCCATCGGCTGAGAAATGAAGTAAAGAAGATGGGAAAAAGGATGAAAAAGACATACTATACCAAAAAGCTAAACAGATTATGAAAATTAGAATCAAAAACTGGTGGAATACAACCAAGGAAATCTTGCAAAATAATAGACCTGAGGAACAAGTAAGAAATGGGGCAGAAAATTGTGGTTTTGAAGGACAGGATAATGGCAGCCTGTTTATACATGAGTTACAGAGAACGTTGTGTGATGTGAGTAGAGGTTTGAAATACCTTGAGACAATAGATGGGGAAATATGGTATGTACCAGATAAATATCTAGTTTCAGTTGAAGAAATAGCTAGAGCCTTAAAAAATTGAAAATCAGCAAGGCAGTAGGACCCTATGATATACCAAACTGGTTATGGAGGAAGTGAGCAGATTTAATCGCACCATCCATGGATATGTAATATTTTTAACAAACCAGTTTTGTTGGGAAAATTACTAAGTCAATGGAAACAGGCTTATGTTTTGCCATTGCCAAAAGTTACTGTGCCATGGGAAGTAAAAAAAAGATTTTAGACCCATTTTGTTAACGTGTTGTGTCAAAATTGTGTGAGGATTTTGTTACACAGTATGTGATGGAAATTTTTCCAACAACATTTACCCAAATTGGTTTGGATCATTAAAATGGAGTTCTACAGCCCTTGCTTTATTGAAATTTCAAGAACTGTGTATGAAATTATACGAAAATGAGGAACTAGTAAGGGTAGTATTGGTTAATTATAGAAAGTCATTTGATTTAATAGTTCATCAAATGTTAATCAAAAAGCTGCAGGAGCTGGATAGCCCTGCTTGTATCATAAGGTGGATTTATGACTTTGTAGAAGGCATGTCACAGTGGATTGAAAAGGAGGGGTTTAGTTCAGATATCATGTATATGTGTGGAGGTGTGTCACAGGGAATGCATTTGGGACCTTTGTAGTTCCTTGTGATGATAAATGACTTAAAAACTGAGGGCTGTGCATCAAATATATGGATGATACATCAGTGATTGATAGTTTTTTGAAGTTAGTCAAAGTACTATGCAAGCTGACTTAAAAGAAATTGGAGCTTGGATGCAACAAAACAAGATGCAGATAAATCTGGAAAAGACACAGGAAATTAGATTTGGAATAATAAATAAAATAGCACTACCTCTCTGGTATTTGGAGGTTCAGGTGGTTGAGAATGTTAAATTGTTAGGAATAAAAATTCAGCATGATTTCAGATGGACTGAACAGGTGGAAGGGATTTTAAAGAAAGGAAACGCAAGAGTATACTTTTTAACAATGTTAAAAAAGGCTGGGGTGAGGCAAGAAGATCTGGTATATTTCTAATGCACAGTGGTTAGACCAATTTTGGAATATGGTTTGGCAGTGAGAGATGCAGGACTTACGAAGACAGAAAGTAAAGAGTTAGAAAGGGCATAAAAGAGAGCTTTATATTTTTCAAGTCAAACTACCTCTTGCTGGGAGCTGCAGTACTGAACATAGGATTTGCAAGAAAGTGAGTTGTGTTCACAACAGAGGGAGGTGAACCTTACAATTGTCTGTGACTTGTAGCAGATATTCTGCAGGTGGAGGCTACTTCTAACTGAAAGGCGAAATAAGGAACTTAGAATTATCAGGAAAAGACACTTGTTACAATTCTTAAGATTTTCAGTGCAGGAAGAGTTTAAAGCACAGCTGGCTTATTTTGGGGCTGACTGCTTTCAGAGCACAAACCACCAGGCTGTTTTGGAGCTGGGGAGGTTTACCTGTGTCTGACTTGGATGTCTGGATTTTCTCTGTTTGATTAGCAGGGATTTTCTCTGTCAAATTGTTGTGTATGGTATCTGCTGACAGAAAGAGCACTCATCACAGTGGTGGGTCAGAGCTCTTAGCTGATTGTTTTGTGAGGGCACAGTTTAAGCCCAACCCCTCCCCACCCTCATCCCACCCACCCCTGGAAATAGTTCCTTTATACCTGGGGTTCTGACATCATTTCCTCAATAGTGCAAGGTGCATATCAATGTCATATCCTCTCTAGCACACAGCACTGAAAATATAAGCATACACATTGTATAATATATATATTTCTATATAACAAACCAATCACACACACAACTACACACACAATGTAATGGCTGTGGGGCAGCAGTCTTCCAGGAGTCTTTCTGGAGGCTGAGAAGCTGCTCTATTTGCAGACAACTCTCTGCCCTGAGGGAGGAATTTGCCCATCTTCAGGCCACACTGGACAGCAGTAAGGGAACCTTCCTCCAGGAGAGACTGAATGGTAGGATGGGAACCTCCCCCATCCAGGGAGCACCAGAGCCACCACTGCTACTCAGAGGTTTCAAAGAAAGCACAGCAGTTGGACCACAGTGAGCTCAGGGAGGGTGAGGATGGTGGAACAGAGGCACACCCAGTCAGTTGTTCCACTCCACAATCCATACACCATTCTGGGGGAGCACAGCTCCCCTATGGATGCACCCACAGAGGAGATTAAGGAGGCTGAGGACACCTGTCAGAAGGGAGGCCCACAGGAAGGAGGCAGAGGATACCACAAGGAAAGAAAGCAGCTCCTGGTGGGGGACTCAATTATTAGGGGGATAGAACTGGGGGAAGCAGGGAAAACTGAAGTAAGGTGCCTGCCTGGTGCCATGGCTTGGAGGGACAGGAGGCGCATCCTCAGGATCATGAGAACAGCTGCACGGGAGTCTGAGCTGGACATCATTGTCCACCTAGAGACAAATAACTTGGCTCAACGTGAGATTAGAGCAGTGCACAGGACTTTATAGAACTGGGGAGGGGCCTAAGACAAGTAGCACACGCATTATCCTTCTCAGAGGTGCTGCCTGTCAATGGCATGAGTGAGGCAAGGGTACTTTGCACCATGCAGTTTAATGAATGGTTGAAAAAATGGTGTGGAGCAAAGGGGTTTGGCTTCATTGGGGACTGGGATTCCACCTGGAGGGACACCAGCCTATACTGGCAGGATGGTCTGCATCTGTCCAGGAAGGGAAGACGTCTTTTGAGCAATTGGTTTAAATGCTTCATTGGCAAGCTTTTAAACTAGTCAAGGGGGGAGGCACTGATAAGCAGCAGGAAAATCCCAGCCTTTCCCTTCAAAACAGGGTACTAAATGAGAAAAAGTCCGAGGTAGAAAGGTCAGTGGGGATGCTGCAACAGAAGGTAAAGCCATCAAAAAATGGAAAGCAATGAGTACCAATGCCCGAAGTCTGAGTAACAAGCTTCCTGAATTAGTGGCCATGATGGAGGAGGAACATCTGGATATCGTAGTAGTCACAGAAACATGGTTTCACAGAAAACCATGACTGGGACGTAAACATACCAGGATACACTATCTACAGGAGGGACAGAGAGGTAAAAGAGGAGGAGGTAGCTCTTTACATAAGGGAAGGAATCAAAGCAACAGAACAAAAGGGAAAACAGGGAGGAGAAGAAGCACTGTGGGTAAATTGAGACTGGCAATGGCACCACAATCCACACAGGGTTGTAATACAGACCTCTTCTCAGGGGAGGAAATGGACAAGAAATTATAGAAAGTATACTTAGTATGGCAGAAAAAGGGGATATTGCTGATGGGTTATCTGAATATGCCAGATGTTAACTGGAGGTGCAGTTGCAGCAGCCACTTCGAAGAGTGGGGTTATTCTAGGATGCCCTACAGGGGCATGCCTTAGACAACTAGTATTGAGCGCACTCAAGAGGGAGCAATCTTGAGACCTGGTTCTCTCAAATGGAGATGAAGAGAGGATCACAGATGTAGAAGTGGGTAGCCATCTGGGAACTAGCGACCATCGAACAGTATGGTTCACAATAAACAAAGCAATAGAGTCAAGCCATACAAAGGCAAAAGTATTGAACTTTAGGAGGGCTGACTTTGCCAAAATGGGTGAGTGCCTAAGGAATGTACTAGCAAATGGGCAGGAAGGAGGGGTGGAGGAACAATGGGGAATAATAAAAACTGCCATCACAGAGGAAACAAGCCTTTGTGTGAAGCAAATAAACAAAACTAAACTATGTAAGAAACCACTATGATTCTCAAAGGAAGTGGCAATGAAGGTTCAAGAGAAAAAGAAAGCTTTCAGGAAGTACAAGGAATCATGGAAGAAGCAGGACAGAGAACTGTATCAGTTAAAGCAAAAGGAAGCTGGGAAGGCAGTCAGAACAGCAAAAGCCCAAACCGAGGAAAAGATAGCCAACTCAGTTAAGAAGGGGGATGAAACCTTTTATAGGTACATCAGGGAGTGAAGGAAGACCAAGGGAGGGATAGTGAGGCTTAATAAAGGGGATGGTGGGCAGAGGATGACTGTGAAAAGGCAGAGATACTAAACAAATATTTTTGCTCAGTATTTACAAATGAAGAGGGGGAGGTACCTAAAACAAACAGTAGAAACACTCTGGATACAGAAGTTGATACCAGCCCATTTACAGAAGAAAGGCTTCTGAAAGAACTCTTAAAACTGAAGGTGGACAAAGCAATGGGGCCTTATGGGATTCATCCCAGAATAATAAAAGAACTAAGGGTAAAATTAGTGACACCACTGACTACCCTGTTTAACAAATCATGGGAGGATGGGGTGGTACCCGAGGACTGGAGGAGGGCAGATGTGATTCCCCTTCACAAAAGTGGGAGCAAGGCAGAAGCAGAACACTACAGACCTGTTAGTTTAACCTCAGTGGTAGGGAAAATGATGGAATCACTTCTGAAGGAAAGAATTGTCGAGTATCTAGAGGCCAGTGAGGCACAGGACCCAAGGCAGCATGGATTCACAGCAGGAAGGTCATGCCAGACAAATCTGATAGATTTCGTTGACTGGGTGACCAAAGTAGTAGATCAGGGAGGGGCTGTGGACATGGCCTACCTAGAATTTAGCAAGGCATTTGACACAGTCCCACACAAAAGATTAATATGCAAGTTAGCCAGCCTGGGAGTGGGTCCCAAGATGACAGCCTGGGTAAAAAATTGGCTGGTGAATAGGACACAGAGAGTAATAGTAAATGGAGTCCACTCTGAAGAAAGGGGGGTTACTAGTGGGGTACCGCAGGGTTCAGTATTAGGACCGGTCCTCTTCAATGTCTTTATAAGCAACATTGCAGTGGAACTGGAAGGAAAAGTATGTCTCTTTGCAGATGACACAAAGATCTGCAACAGAGTTGATGCACAAGGTGGAGTGGAAAGGATGAAAAGGGACTTGGCAAGGTTAGAGGAATGGTCAAATGTATGGCAGCTTAGATTCAATGCTAAGAAGTGCAAGGTAATGCACCTGGGAAACAAAAACCCAGGGGAAGAGTACATAATGGGAGGTGAGATATTAACAACAACAAAAATGGAGAGGGACCTGGGGGTAGTCATATCAGATGACCTAAAGGTGGTCAAGCAATGTGAGAGGGCAGCATGGAGGGCTGGGGGGATACTGGGATGCACAGGGAGAGGCATCACCAGTAGAAAACAGGAAGTTATTATCCTTCTGTGCAGACAGCTAGTCAGACCCCATCTGGAGTACTGCATGCAGTTCTGGAGACCCAGTCTTCGCAAAGACATAGACAGGATGGAAGCTGTCCAGAGGAGGGCAACTAAAATGGTGCAGGGTCTGCACCAGAAGACATATAAAGAGAGACTTAAGGAGCTTAATATGTATAGCCTCAAGGAAAGGAGGGAGAGGGGGGACATGATAGAAACTTTCAAGTACCTCAAGGGAATCAATAAAGTCCAAGAGGGTAGCATCTTTCAAAAAAGAGGTGTGCAAGAACAAGGGGGCACAATTTGAAGATAGACTTGGGGGTGGCTCAATGGTAATTTAAGGAAGTATTTTTTCACAGAGAGGGTTGTGGATGCGTGGAACGGCCTTCCGGAGGAGGTCGTGGAGTCAAAAACAGTGGTGTAATTCAAGCATGCATGGGACAGTCATAAGGCAATTCTAGGTTGTGGGGGTGGGAAGAAGTAGGCTGCTGGTTAACTAGAATCTGCAGCTTATCCAGTAGGCAGGGAAATGGGCAGACTGGGTGGGCCAAGCGGTCCTTATCTGCTGTCAAATTCTATGTTGCATATAATTCTGGGCAATGAGATATCCTATGAAGATGCTCTAAAAAGTGTAAGCTGGTATGGTTAGAAGAAAGAAGAGAGATGTCAAGGAAACTATTTAAGGATATATGTAATCCTCAGCACAAACTACATGCGTTGTTACCACCCAGAGATGTAGCTGTTTACGGGTTAAGGAAACATGTTAGATGGGGAAAACCAGATATTAGAACAATAAAGTACAAAGCATATTTCTATATGTGCTTCTTAGATGAACGAGTGTGTTCTGTAATTTAAGCTGTCTGCTGAATAAAATTTCTTACTGGTGTATGAGAAAGAAAGTACTTTTGTACTAAATATTTATAAAGTTTGTCGCATGCATTTTTGTGCTAGTGTAATATTGTCTTCTTTGTATATTGATGACTGTTTTCCTTATGCTCCTATCATATGTGTTGTATATGTATAAAAATTCAGCTACCCCTTCTGGGTGTTTGGCTGCTACGTGTTTAAACAAACAAAATGAAATCTATTGCCCATACTATGTAGTCATTGCCCATACTTTGTATCCATTGTCTGCACTTTGTATCTACTGCCTGTATTCTGTATATATGGCCCATACCTTGTGCCTTTTACCCGTACCTTGAATCAATGGCCTTTACAATGAATCTATTACTCATACTTTGTACATATTGACCATACTATGTATCTATTGCCCATAATTTGTATCTATGGCCCTTACATTGTTTCTGTCGACCGAACTTTGTAACTATGACTCATACTTTGTATCTATCATCCATACTATGTATCTATTGTCATACTTTGTATCTATGCTGCATACTTTGTATCTATAGCCCATCCATTGTATCTTTTACCTGTACTTTGTATCTATTGCCCAGAATATGTATATATTGCCCAAACTATGTCTCTATTGCCCATAATTTGAATATATGGCTCATAATTTGTATCTATGGCCCTTACTTTGTTTCTGTTTCCTACACTTTGTAATTATAGCTCATGCTTTGTATCTATGGCCCATGCTTTCTATCTGTTACCCATACCTTGTATCTATGGCCTCACATGTTGTAGCGTATGGCTCATACTTTTGCATCTATTGCCCAAACTTTTTATCTGTAGCCCATATGTTGTATCTATAGCCCATACGTTGTATGCAATGCTCATATTTTGTATATATGGCCCATGCATTGTATCTATTGCCTATACTTTCCATCTATTGCCCAAACTTTTTATCTGTAGCCCATATGTTGTATCTATAGCCCATATGTTGTATCTATAGCCCATACATTATATGCATTGCTCATATTTTGTATATATGGCCCATGCATTGTATCTATTGCCCATACTATGTATCTAGTGCCCATAATTTTCATCTATGGCCACTCTTTGTTTCTCTTGGCCATGCTTTGTAAATATGGCTCATACTTGTACCTATTGCCCATACCTTGTATCTATTACCGGTACTTTCTATCTATTGTCTGTACTTTGTATCTATGTCCCATTCCTTGCACTTATTACCCATACTTTGTATCTATTGCTCATAATTTATCTATGGCCCATACTCTCTATCAATGGCCCTTACTTTGTTTCTGTTGTTCATAATTTGTATCTAAGACCCATAGTTTGTATCTGTTATCTATACTTTATATCTATGTGGACCATACTTGTATCTATGGCCCATACTTGTATCTATTACCTATGCTTTGTATCTGTGGCCCATACCATATATAGTATCTATTACCCATACTTTGTATCTATGGCCCATACTTGCATATATTTCCTATCCTTTGTATCAATGGCTCTTTAATTTGTTTATGTTGCACATACTTTGTAACTATGGCTCATTCTTTGTATCTATGGCCCATATTTTGTATCTATTGCCCATACTTTTTATCTATAGCCCATACAGTATATCTGTGGTTCATACGTTGTATCTATGACCCATACTTGGTCTCCATTGCTTGTACATTATATATATGGATTGTACTTTGTGTCTATGGCCCATACCTTGTATCTGTGGCCCATTCTTTGTTTCCATTGCCCAGACTTTGTATCTATTGCCCATACCTTGTATCTGTTCCCATTCTTTGTTTCCATTGCCCAGACTTAGTATCTATTGCCCATATTTTGTGTCCATGGCCCATACCTTATATCAATTACCCATACATTGTGTCTATTACCTGTACTTTGTATATGTTGCCCATAGTTTGTATCCATGGCCCATAGCTTTTAACTATTGCCCATAGAGTTTGCCTTTTGCCAGTATTTTGTATCTATTGCACATACTTTGTATCCATGGTCCATGCCTTATATCTATTACAGTACATGCATCTATGGCCCATACTTTGTATCTATGTCCCCTACTTTGTATCTGTGGCCCACACTTTGTAACTATTACCTGTTTCCCATACTTATTATTGATGCCCAATACTTTGTATCTATTGCCCATCATTTTTATCTATGATACATCCTTTATTTGGCTGTGGGTGAAGCCTACAGCCATATCACTTTAGCTTAAAAAGGGGTTTTCATGGAACACATTTTTTAGTTGTTGTCAGTGTATCCTTCCATAACACTACAAATACCTATGGCAGTTAAAAAATACTATCTTCTTTCTGTTTAGAAAGATGGACATGGAAGCTCAAAGCTGCTTTTCTCTGAGAGCAAATGTGCACATCTTCCAAACAAATCTAAATATCTTTAAAACTATTCAAGGTGCACTAAAACAACCAGTGTGAAAGTTGTTCAGGGCAAAATGACCTTTCACATGAGGGTAGTCACTGTTCTGCTTGGCCAGCTGGTAATGATTGTTGTATGAGATTTGTAATATAAAAATATATAGGTGACTGTCTCACATAAGACAGCCTGTGCTTATGGGTGCCCCCTCCCCCAGGCTTCACTGAAGCTACAGGATATAGTGACCTGTAACCAGGAGGTAATTAAAAGACCAGAGAGACTTAATTAAGGGTATTCTGTTTTTCTGTCTTAATTAGAACTGACCCAGCAGCCAGGAAATAGGGCTTGTGTAGTTTTATGATTCTTATAGGAAGAACATTTTATACCATCATTGTGCTAAAAGTTGTAAAACCCTTTGATATGCCTTGGGAACAGGGACTACACCAGATCAAAGAGAGAATGTTTAATTAAGGAGTCATATTTAGGAAGTGGAATTTTTGCTGATGTCACCTTATTTAATATACCTCCTGATAGGACATCATGTTGTTATTTTTTTCTATTCTAAAAGGGAGGAGCTAGATGACTCACCAAGGGGAGGGAAATGGAGTTAAAATGTATCCTTGTAACTGGAGAATATGACATATCTTTTTGGGCTCTTAAGAAACACAGTTCTCTAACTTGCAAGGCACTTACGGAGGTTATACATTAGATAGAAAAAGTCTAAATGTACTGTGGTAGGAGTTTTTGTTTTGTACTTTGCCCTTGTTCTTTTAAGTGATTCTATGCTCTTTGATATTTTATTCTGTGTTTACTATTTTAATATTTTTGTCATCTTGTTGTAAAGTATCTCTTTTTTCAAAAGACTGCTCATGTGTCTACCAGTTCTTTTTGCTTGTGACATATAGAGGCTTAAGACTGACAAAAACTGTTCAAAAGCTTAATGGTGTTACTAAACTGGGAAAAGGTAAGAATATACCTAAGGTCTTTTATAGAGTATTAAGGGTTCATTTTGGAAGCCTGGCTTAGTGCCCCTGGTGAAAGATTGTACCGCAATCCCCGAGAGGGTACGTATCTGAACAAGTACATTGGGTATGCTAGCATAAGATTCTCAGTTTGAATCCCCCCAGAACTTGAGACTAAAGGTGAATCAGACTCAAAAGCAGACAGGAGGGTTACTCAGTCTGTTACCTGCTCATACTATTGTGCTCAGAGGTTGGCACTGTGGGAGCAGAGGGTCTGACCTGCTGAGTACATTTGTGACAGTCACTAATCTGAATTCTTTATATTTGTAAAATACGGTCTTCAAAACAACCTCATTTTTTTTCTCTCTGAGTGAACATAGTAGGAGCCATGTGAAACAAATGTAAATATCTTGGAAAGTGTACAATTTACCAATATACAACCAACATGAAAGTTGTTCAGGACAAAGTGACCTTTCGAATGAGGGTAGTCACTAATCTGAATTCATTAGATTTTTTTTAAGTATAGCCACACACAAGGTGAAAATTGTGAAGAAAAATGAAAATTCAGGCAATCCAATGGCCATAGTTTAAAAAATATAATTAGAGCTGCTTAATGAATAGGCAATTTTTTTGTTCTGAACAACTTTCATACTGATGGGTTATGAGTAACTCTCTATTTTTTAGAGATATTTACATTTGTTTAGCATACCTCCTCTTGCATTTCTGAAAGCCTGATTTCTGAAACCACTATGCTGAGACCAGAACATATATAGTCTGGATATTCAAAGGGTTATGCGGGCACAATGGAGTTGTGCTGGGCGCAACCCCATCAATGCCTCAGTGGGATACTTAGAAGGCTGCCTGGTGCAGTGCAAACCCAATGCACCGGGCACATGATAATGTATGCGGCACAGATGCAGAGGGCATGCCCATGCATATGCAGCACATCCTGATATTCAGCCTGGGATGCGCGTGCATGTGCTGGTCCATCCCCTGCACTGACCACATGGTGGGGCTCAAAGTTGAGCCCGAGCAGAGTAGGAGTAACTTCCAGCCACCCACAGGCAGGCTGCTGTGAGTAAGGCAACACAGCAGCCCAGCTGTGGGTGACCATCTGCCCACCCGGAACACCGTCCACAAGCACTTACAACTCTGGTGGTCTAGTGAAACCCCCACCCATAGCTATGATCATGTGGTATATGATATAAAGATATCCCCAGTCTAGTTGTCCCCAGTCCCAAATACCCCAATGGTATTAAACAGATCTCATCTCTGATGGTCTAGTGATCCTCCTCATCTGAGTTCCCACCCCACCACAAATGGCAACATGATGTCCCTGGTGGTGTGCAGGCAGGATTCAGCCACACACCAATGATGGGAGGGAGTAGGGTGGGCATGGGGTTCTGTGTGGGTGGGTGAGGTTGGAGGTGCCACTGGATCATCAGGGTATTAGGATACAGGAGTTTACCATGATTATGGCAATGGTGGGGGGGTTCCACTAGACCACCAGGGATGTCATATTGCCATATTTTGGGGAACTGGAGACTCAGGAGGGAGGGGGGAACCACTAGACCACCAGGGATGTCATATTGCCATATGGCGAGGAACTGGAGACTCGGGAGGGAGGGGGGAACCACTAGAACACCAGGGATGTCATATTGCCATATGTCGGGAACTGGGGACTCGGGAGGGAGGGGGGAACCACTAGAACACCAGGGATGGTCTTGTTTTATACTCATCTGGGCATCAGGGACTGGGGGTGCCACTAGACTACCAGGGTGTACTTTAATAACATATACCATGCAATTACGGCTACAGGGCGGGGGATGCTTCAGGATCCCCGCAGCACACATCATGCTGTGCAGGGTGTCAGGTGCAAGTCGCCAGCCTGCAAAGGCATGAAAATGGGGCCATAATGACATGCAAATGGCCCTACTTCACCTGCATATTATGGCCTCATTCGCATGCCCCTGCTGAATATCGCAGGCATCCTCGTGTCTGTATCTGTGGCTTGTGCTGGCACAGTGCCATCGTGCCATGCACAGCTTGCATTGCCCATGCCATATTCAATGGTGTTGTGCCATGGTGCAGCACTGTTAAATATCACCTGGACCTGACCCCAGTGCATCACAGTTGTACTGCACTCAGGCTTGCGCCACTGCTGGTGCAGTCTGAATATCTGAATATCTCAGCCTTGGTTTATATCTTGTCATGCCTAATTTAGTAGCAGATCCTGAAGTTATTCTAGGAATGTAGAACACTTCAATGGAATTCTTTAGTTCTTAATATGAAGAAAAAGCAGCTTGAAACAAAATGATCTGTTTATTGGGGCACATCACATCTTTTCTGGATGGGCTCAGTTAAATCTTTTCAGGAAAGAAAGCAGCAGATTAATTTTAATAATTATTAGGCAGCAATATCTATATGCTAAACTGACACTGACCAGATAGGGGAAGAAGGAAGAAAACAGAAGAAAACAATGCTCTCACACATAAAGAAGACTTGACTGTTCTGTGAAACTTTTAGAAGCAAATGGTTGGATACCTTTAGATCTACTATTAAAATGTATTAAATGTATAGTTTGCTAAATCTTAACCTTGGGATAACTCTTAAATGACTCCTAAATGATTTTAAAGCCATTCCCTTTATGGGAGGTCAAGACCTGTGCAAAAGGTCAAGTGTTATTTATTTATTTATTTATTTTACAAATTTCCAAAGCAAAAGTTTGGAGAAATAGAAAAGTATGTACATGTAATCTCTTATACATTTTCAACTCAGAAATAAGTAAATATTTGTGCAAAATCAAACCCAAAGTGTATGCAGTTTTATTCTAAAGTAATTGCATTCTAAATCTTATTGGGCTATTGATGAGCTGAGTAAAGAAATGTTTAGATAAAACAAATTGATGACTCCAGTAGTGGAAGGTCATTAAAAAGTGCAAAAAGGTCAAATTATGAAACCTTAAATGCACTCATTGAGACCCTTCTTCTTATTGCGCAATTATAACGAATTAAAGGCATTTGAATATAGACCTACAATGATACAACCATTGTGATACATATTTTTAGGATCAGAGGAATGGTGCAAGGCTGCCAAAATCATGGTGATCTCACTGCTTCAGTGCTTCAGTGTGTGTGGATCAAACCAAAAAGATCCAACATAGACTTTATCGGCAGATAAGGACTGCTTGGCCCACCTAGTCTGCCCATTTCCCTACCTAGAGGATAAGCTGCAGATCCTAGTTAATCAACAGCTTATTTCTTCCTACCCCTCACAAAAATTGCCTTACATCTGTCCCATGCATTCTTGAATTCTCCCATTGTTTGTAAAGCTTTATCTTCTTAAAAATCTATATTTTATTATATTTGATTTAACCTGAAAAATACCAAAATAGCAATAAGGAAATAAAACAATGAAGATGAGATTTCAGCGTTTCTCAACCTTACATTGAAGCTGAGCTATAATAAAGTCTCGATCTTTCAAAGCAATTATATTTTCTTTGATATGTTATATTATTCTGTATCTAATGAGACTAGATAAAAGTTTATTGGGTGTTTGAAACAGGCAAATGCAACCAAGCACGGAAGGAAGTCAATAGAATATTAGGTTGCGGGCTAGTAACAAGTTGGAGAAGGTCGATTGACCACTCAACGGGGCTACCCACCAACACTACTGATCGCTGGTAGGCACTGATAGTAGAGGAGGATATGGGGGAGTGCTACAAGCAATCAGTGTAGAAGGAAGAGGAGGAGGCAGATGGTAGGCTGCCTGCTGATATCCAGCTTGTTTTAAATCCTTGGTGGTGCCTGGAGTGGCTATAGCAATCACTGTGCAGCAGCCTCCATCTGTAGGGATTAAGGGAACTCACTTAGCTGTCATGTTGTATTCAGGCAGGCTTCAGCTCCATTACAGCAACAGGTCTGACTGCAGCTCTGGACCCCCAACTCTGCTACTTGTACAGGACTGACTGCTTGGGAGCAAGGGGTCTTTGCCACTGCAAAGGATGAGGGAGGAGTAGAAGTTGGTATTCATTTGTGTTCCGGGGCAGGTGGGGGGGCTAGCTGGTCTGGAAAGAGTGCCTTTATGTGTAAGGACAGCATTTGTCTGAACTGTTGTGGATTGCATGGGTGTAGGAAGAGGCATTTTCAGGGTGTTAACCCCCCCAGAAAAAAAATTATCTCAGAAATGTTCAAATTCCTGTACTTCATTTTAGAGTTGGCTCAGGCTCAGCTGCTAAAACACTTAGTGTCTCAGCAGTCTCCATAACATCTGAAGCTTGCTGCAACACAATGTGCATGCACAGGACCATTGATGGCCAGGGAGATAGAAACATCATCAAAAGAGAGAGCAGGAGAAGCCTGGTGAGACAAACTAGTGAGCATGTTGCTTTACATCACCGTGTGTACAGCGCTGAGCAAGTTATGATGTCCTGTTGGCTGTCATGGTGGTGAGTAGGACTGTGTGCTGTTCTTCTCTAGCCTCAGTTAAACTGTGGGAGAGGCTGGTATGGTCTACAGAAGAACAGACCCATCTGGGGCGAGTTGTGGGTAACTTAGGTACATCTTTTGACTGTGCTGGGCGCTGACTGGACTGGTGGTGTGGTCTGAAGAAGAGACAGGAGAGGTCAAGGAATTTGCTCCTTGGCCTAGTGGCCTGTAGTCCTGTCTTGGAGGGAAGTGACTGTTAAGACAAGCCAACAGGAGGATAATCAGCAGAAAAGTGGTGGGAGGAAAGAATAAGATTGATTTGGGAGGGACTTTCTCATTCAGGTGTGGGAGGTATGACACCGTCTCCAGGCAACCCATCACTGCATCTCAACCTCACTGATGTTCTGCCCAACTAGCTTATCATGGTGGAATGGGTGTGGTATGTGCCTGACTGACATCCTTGTCTTTTTTGTTGTTGCAGAGTGTCTCACATGCAAAGGTGGAACAGAATTTTATATGCAGAGGTGTAATGGTGGAGAGAAGGAGTGATACAAAGTGTGGAGGTGTCCCAAGTGTAGGAGGGAAGGATGGGAGCAATACTCCCTATGTAGCAGGAGAAGGTGATTGCCCTCATGCAGAGTTGATATGGCGGGAGGAAAGTCTCATGGAGGTTGGATGGAGGGAGGACTGCCCCCATGTGCCAGAGGTGGGATGCAGGAGAAGTGTTTCCAAGTGGAGAGGTGAACAGTGGGAGAAGCACTGTGTCAGGGATCAGTGCTCAAAAATGTATGGAGGTAGGATGGAGGTGAAACAATGATTATGTGTGTGGAGATGGAATGGAGGGTGCTCTCGTGTTCAAGTTTATTGTGAAGGATAATATCCATTGAGCTTTGTTCATTTGCAAGGAGGTCCCATATATACAATGATAAAGACAGTGCAAGGTGTAAGATACAAAGTAAGGACACATAAAATAAAATGAAAATAAAGCATTTTTTAAATTAGTACATATAATACCTAGATCAGATAGATAGATAGATAGGTTCCTGTCCATGCTGTGAGACACTGTATAGTGTGAGACAGTACTGGGGTGTTGATTCTCGTGTGTTGCGATTGTTTATCTTTCCTAAATTACAAAGAAGAATAAAGTTTTATTTCTGGGAAGGGGAGCACGGGTCGCCTAGGAGTATAACGTAGTTTCCTGACTGCCTTTATTGTGCTCAGGACCCAGAGATTTCATACGGTTGTTACTTTTAAACTATTGATTCTGCAGTAGTTGGAACTGTCTTGAGAGGGTATTAGCTCTTCTTCTTTTAATTGATACACTGATAACCAAAGGCTGATCTGATTATTCAGACTAGATCGCTGATGTGATAGTTACGCGGTAAGGGCATTAACAGCACTCTGTGCGGTGAGCGCGTGTCACCACGCCATGGATGATGCAAAGACATGTGTTCAGTGCGGTTTGGTATTTTAGGGGTCAGCAGAACAGAACCAGAATTATACAAGAGAGCATCGAAGTTAACAGTTAGTAAGTACCAAAGGCTGACATATTTACACATTGAAGGAATGGGGCATAAAAATGCAGGAAGTATGTAATGTTTGTGTTAATTGAGGTATGTATTTGTATGATGAGTCCTGTTTGGTGCATTAATATGGTGGTTTTGGTGAGAAAACACAATTGAAATGTAAACTAGCTCTAGTAATGATTTAGTATGTAAAGAATGACAATCACTAATGAATTGGAACTCAAACTGATAATTGTTATCTTGAGAGTATGAAAGACATCAATGCTATTACTTTAATTAACACTAGCACCAAACTGATTCATATGAACAATCATGTAGTAAACAACCCATGAATCAGTATCTAGAAGGAATGGAAAGAGACAAAGAAATGATGATTTAGGAACAAAACAGTACTAGTAATGAATGGAACTAGTGGAGAAACAATGGAACTCTAAAAGAGGTTGTAGACAATGGAGTTTAGTGTACCACCAAAAATGCTTTTCTTACTTGTTTATTATTGAGAGTAGTGATACTAATGTGGAAATCAATGAACAGGATGGAGAGTCTGTACTGTGCCCACCCATTGGTATGGGAAGTTACCATAAATCCAACATGTCACCATATGGTGGAAATGAGTTCTACAAGTTCAAGTGTTGTCTTAAATGATGCATATAGTAAATATACTATGTCAATCTAGTAAGGAAAGTGTCAAATATTACCACATGATTTATCTGACCAGGCAAAGTCGTGTTACATAACGTAACAGTTGGTAATGTAAATAAAATAGTAGGGGCAATTGGAGTATATCAGTAAATGACATCCTAAACCCATGGGACCATCACTAGAAGCACTAAACCAACCAAAAGTTCCCCAAACAACGCCAGAGTTGGGTGTCTGGAGACTCATGATAAACATATTGACAGGTTGGTCTGTAATCCAGATGAGTCATAGAACATGTTCTAGTTGTGGGGCAAGGAGTAGATATTATTAATATGATCGATTTGATTTCGGTTGCGGTGTAAACCATTAGTTATATTACATAGGAACGAACAACATTAGTTCCACAAAATTGAGGACATAAAAGTGATTTCGAGGCTCAACATGCATGTCTTGATTCTAAAGGATGATGTAACATTTTAGAGTTGCCTGTACTTTGATCAACAATGCTATAACTAGAAGGTTAAGGAGCTCAACAATTGATTCAATAGTGTGCTTGAGAAAGGGATATCATTGTTTAACTCATTGGGAAAAACTATGAAGGCCACTCTAGTCTTTTTTGCCTGCTTAAGTAAACATGGAAGTGGTCTGTTAGGCAAAAATTGCTATGCATATTAAAATAGTTTAAACTAGGTTCGTAGGGGAGGTGTGTTACTTGGAGTTAGCGATCTGCACACCAAATTAGGAAAGGTAACATTAAAACAAAAATTAGGAATTATAACCTCATTATTATATGTTAGAGTTTAAATCTTACAAAAGTGAACCTGAAATTTAATAAACTTCTTGACCACACTGGTGGCTGTCACTGAGACCGGGTGGATTCATGGAGTGTGGATCAAAGATATTCAAGATTTAAACTCTATAGTAGAGATAGAAAGGTAGATAGGAGTGTACATCATGTGTCAAATAAAATCCTATTGCACTTTATTCAGCATTCGTATTAATGAATAGGCTAATGAATCAATTTGATAAAATTAGAACCACAGGGTCATCCAGGTGTCGTTGACAACTGGTATAGGTCTCTGCTGCAGTTGCAATGATAAGTCGTCTTGTTCTGAAATCTTAGAGGCATCCAAACTAGGAAATGTTATCATATTGGGAGACTTTATTTCCCAGGTATTGATTGAACTAATCTAATGGCTAGGTCTGATAACAAGACTTGCTTTTGGATAACATCAATTGTACCAGAGCAGATAGTCCTAGTGCCCACTAGGGAATCTCCAATATTCTGGACCTTAATCAACAATATTGGTCACCTTAGAAACTATTTAACTGTTTTGTCACCTATAGGAAGTGGTGACCACATAGGTAACATGGTCATTGAGTTATGGTAGATCTAAATATTGAACACAAATACTGAATTAGAAAATATAATGAGACCAACATATCATTAGTGAACAATTAGCTTAGTAGTTAATTGAATGGTGATTAGCCATATGGGGACTGAAGAATCTTGGAGGCTCTTCAAAATACTATACAAATGGCTGTTGATAAATTTGTAACTTTTAAGAAATATTATAATAAGGATGGTAAGATTCTGAATTGATGAGGGAAATAAAGAAAAACAGTTGAATAAATTAGGGTGTTATGAGAAATTAAAAATACCCAATCAATACAACAAGGTCAAATTTATAACAAACAAGAAGAAATAAAAATTAATTAGGAGAACAAGATATAAATTGAATTTAAATAGCATAGCAAAGATATCGTTATTGTATTCATATCTAACACTACTAAATGTTCATTCAAAGTCTTTGATAAGTTAAATCAGATGGTAGCCATTCAATTATCCTAGGACATTATGACTGTTTAACCATTATTTTGCATCTATGTTTAGTCTCAGAGTATCATACCACTTATTGATAAATGTAACAGAACATGAGTATTTTGTTTCAGAGAAGATGACTAGAATCGTGAATGTCAAAATAACAACATACCTGTCCGATGAATTACATCCTAAAATACTAAAACTGAGCTCATATACTAGCTACCCACTGACAAAAATTATTACAGATCATTACAAAGGGACTTCAAATGGATTGAGACTTATTGTAACCCCTATATTTAAGAAGGAGATAGGTAGGAAATTTGATTCCCTTGCAGTTGATATCTCAACCTCAAGAGGTGGTCCAAACTTCCCATTTCATTATGGGCCAGATCAACATAATTAAGATGAATATATTTCAGAATTTTCATCTATTATCTCTTCTCAACACTTTTATCTTTTACTCTGGTTTAAAAAGATACATGGTGTATTCACCAGATTTATTGGGTCAATAGATCCTCGTTATTTATCATAAGCTGGCAGCCCTAAAACTGGAGGTTTATGACTTCTAACTGGCTATATATTACTGGGCTAGTCACCAGCAAATGTCTGAAATGGGTATCCCCGCCCAGAAAATGAGTAAATCGTTTGGCTAGAATTGAACTGATGCAATCAAGTCCAAGAATCTGGACCCCTTATTTTTCTTAAATTCCCAGGTACGATGACTGAGGAGTGCCCTATAATTTGTTATCTTAAAGGTTTACTTACAACTGTGTTTTTTTGCAATATTCTCACCGACCTGGCCCAGTCTATCTGAATTCTATCTTTCACTATTAACAAGAACCAGATTTTATCAATGGTTGTCCCAACTGGGGGATGTTTTTCTCTTACTGATGAAGAGGGCATTGGTATCAGTGGAAGATATATAAGAAATTTCATTCCGGTTTCCTTCATTTTAAATTATACACTAAGGTATTTACTGTAATCTATTTTACCCCCTCCGGACCATCACTTCCTGATACCTGAGGTTTCTCACTTTTGACTTAGATGCAAAATCTAAATATATCAGGTTTTGTTTCACAAAAGGGGGTCCTTGACCTACAAGATTCTGGAATACTCTTCCCTCAGCACTATTTGATTGGCAATTTTAGAGATCATGTTATAAATATATTTTCAAGACAGACTGCCTCTGTAATATCATATTTTATATAACCTATTACACCCAGTTAAATTGCGAAGGGGGTTCTCTAGTCTAATATATGTAACAATGTTTGCAGGAAGGAACACTTCTGCACATGTTTTGTCCTGTTCTAAATTTCTACGGTTCAATTATGACTTTCTGATCCTCTGTTGGCCTTCAGGAGTACTTTACTCCTGAGATTTGTCTGTTAGAGACTTATCGCTCATTAGAGTTAGAATAAGAAAGTTTATATTTCTATGATTGCCTTATCAGTTAAGAAGCTCTTTGCTATTGAGATAAGTCCTCCATCTGTCCAGGAATGTGTAATGTTGTCCAATCTGCACAGAAAGCGATCCAGTCTCGTAATAGACTGGCAGTTTATACCAAAATCTGATCCTCATCCTAATCTCTGATCAGGTCTGGTATATCAGCTACACTGTCATGTAAGACCTTATAAAGTGCTTGCATTTGAGGGCATTAGGCTGTTACTGCAGTGAGGAGGGAATAGGCAGTTATCCTTTTATTGTATAGAAGTCAATGTCATCAATACCAAACTGCCTGTTATTGGGAAATGTATCAAACTTTTAATTTGGAAAAAGGGATAAGAATTGTAATGACTACAGACCTATCAATCTAACTCTATCCTGTAAAATCATGGAGCGATTGACTAAAAATTGAATAGAATAAGAGTGCCACTCTAAATATTATGGGTAATATGCAGCATGGATTCCAAAAGGAAGTCTTGCAACAAATTTATTTATTTATGAGAACATAAGTGCTAGTCTAGATGGAAAGGGAGGACGCGGATTCTAATGGCTTCCAAAGTCTCTGTCAAGTACTTAATATTCTGTATCTAAGCAGACACTAGATAAAAGTTTATTGGGTGTTTGGAAACAGGCAAATGCAACCAAGCACGGAAGGAAGTCAAAAGAGAATATTGGTTGCGGGGGCTAGTAACAAGTTGAGAAGGTCGCTTGACCACTCCAATGGGGGCCACCCACCAACACTACTGATCGCTGGTAGGCACTGATAGTAGAGGAGGATCTAGGCAAGTGCTACAAGCAATCAGTGTAGAAGGAAGAGGAGGAGGAGGCAGATGGTAGGCTGCCTGCTATAGTCCAGCTCTTGTTTTAAATCCCTTGTGGTGCCTGAGTGGCTATAGCAATCACCTGTGCAGCAGCCCTCCATCTGTAGGGATTAAGGGGAACTCACTTTAGCTGTCATGTTGTATTCAGGCAGGCTTCAGCTCCATTACAGCAACAGGTCTGACTGCAGCTCTGGACCCCCAACTCTGCTACTTGTACAGGACTGACTGCTTGGGAGCAAGGGATCTTTACCACTGCAAAGGATGAGGGAGGAGTAGAAGTTGGTGTTCATTTGTGTTTCGGGGGCAGGTGGGGGGCTAGCTGGGCTGGAAAGAGTGCCTTTATGTGTAAGGACTGCATGTGTCTGAACTGTTGTGGATTGCATGGGTGTAGGAAGGGGCATGTTCAGGGTGTTAACCCCCAGAAAAAAAATTATCTCAGAAATGTTCAAATTCCTGTACTTCATTTTCGAGTTGGCTCAGGCTCAGCTGCTAAAACACTTAGTGTCTCAGCAGTCTCCATAACATCTGGAGCTAGCTGCAACACAGTGTGCATGCACAGGACCATTGATGGCCAGGGGAGATAGAAACATCATCAAAAGAGAGAGCAGGAGAAGCCTGGTGAGACAAACCAGTGAGCATGCTGCTGTACATCACCGTGTACAGTGCTGAGAGGTTATGATGTCCTGTTGACTGTCATGGTGGTAGAGTAGGACTGTGTGCTGTTCTTCTCTAGCCTCAGTTGAACTGTGGGAGAAGCTGAGTATGGTATACCACAGAAAGAACAGACCCATCTGGGGCTGAGTTGTGGGTAACTTATGTACATCTTTTGACTGTGCTGGACGCTGACTGGACTGGTGGTGTGGTCTGAAGAGAAGACAGGAGAGGTCAAGGAAAAATTTGCCCTGGCCTAGTGGCCTGTAGTCCTGTCTTGGGAGGGAAGTGACTGTTAAGACAAGCCAACAGGAGGATAATCAGCAGAAAAGTGGTAAGTGGAGAAAAGAATAAAGATTGATTTGGGAAGGGGACTTCTCTCATTCAGAGAGGTGGTGAGGGGTACTGACACCATCTCCCAGGGCAACCCATTCATTACATCTCAACCTCACTGATGTTCTGCCCAACTAGAAGCTTATCATGTGGTGTGGGAATGGGTGTGGAAAGGCATGTGCCTGACTGACATCCTTGTCTTTGGTTGTTGCAGAGTGTTCCCACATGCAAAGGTGGAATGGGATTAGGAATACTTTCTATATGCAGAGGTGCAATGGTAGAGAAGGAGTGATACAAATGTGTGGAGGTGTCCCAAGTGTAGGAGTGGGAAGGATGGGAGCAATACTCCCATGTAGGGGCAGTGGGATGAAGGGTGGATTGCTCCCTCATACAGAGCTGATATGAAGTGGGAGGAAAGTTCCCCATGTGTGGAGGTTGAATGGAGGTGGAGGACTGCTCCCTATGTGCCAGAGGTGGGATGCAGTGGGAGAAGTGCTCTCCAAGTGGGAGAGGTGAAATGTAGTGGGAGAAGCACTGGTGGGTCAGGGGATCAGTGCTCACAATGTATGGAGGTAGGATGGAGGTGAAACAATGATACCTATGTGTGGAGATGGAATGGAGGGAAGAGTGCTCTCAATGTTCAAGTTTATTGTGAAGGATAATATCCATTGAGCAAGCCATTTGCAAGGAGGTCCCATGTACAAGCAATGATAAAGACAGTGCATGGTGTAAGATACAAAGTAAGGACACATAAAATAAAATGAAAATAAAGCAATTTTCTTTAAATTAGTACATATAATATCTAGATCAGATAGATAGATAGATAGGGTTCCCTGTCCACATGCTGTGAGACACTGCATAGTGTGAGACAGTACTGGCAGGGGTGCTGATTCTCTGTGTGTTGCGACTCTTTATCTTGCCTAAATTACAAAGAAGAGTAGAAGCCTTTATTTCTGGGGAAGGGTAGCATGGGTCATCTAGGGAGTATAACGTTAGTTTCCTGACTGCCTTTATTGTGCTCAGGACCCAGAGAGCCTTACGTGTTGCTACTTTTAAACTATTGATTCTACAGTAGTTGAACTGTTCTGAGAGTGGGTATTAGCCCATTCTCTCTTTTTAATTGATACACTGATAAACCAGAAGGCTGATCTGATTATTCAGACTAGGATCAGCTGATCAGATACATAAGCAAGGGGAAGGGCATTTAAACAGCACTCTGTGCGAGTGAGTGCATGGTCACCACACGTGAAGATGCGTGCAAAGACACGTGTGTCTAGCACGTGTTTGGCATGTTAGGCAGGTCAGCAGAACAGAACCAGGAATTATACAAGAAAGAGCATCGGGAAGTTAAAAGTTAGTAAGTACCAAAGGCTGACATAGTTCACACATTGGAAGGGGGAATGGGGTATAAAATGTAGGAAGTGCCTAATGTTTGTGCTAATTGAGGTATGCATTTGTAATGATGAGTCCTGCTGTTTTAAGTGCATTAATATGAGTGGTTTCGATGAGAAAATAATAACATTGAAATGTAAACTAGCCTCTAGTAATGACGTAGTATGTAAAGAAATGACAATCACTAATGAACTTGGAACTCAAACTGATAATTGTTATCTTGAGAGTATGAAAGACACATCAATGCTATCGACTTTAATTAACACTAGCACTCAAACTGATTCATATGAACAATCAAGTGTAGTAAACAACTCCATGAATCAGTATCTAGGAAGGTATGGAAAGAGACAAAGAAATGATGATTTAGGGAACAAAACAGTACTAGTAATGAATGGAACCTAGTGGAGAAACAATGGAACTCTAAAAGAGGTTGTAGGACAATGGAGTTTAGTGTACCGACCAAAAATGCTTTTTCTTACTTGTTTAATATTGAGACTAGTGATAATACTAATGTGGAAATCAATGAACAGGATGGAGAGTCTGGTAATTGTGCCCACTCCACATTGGTATCAGAAGTTACTCATAAATCCAACATGCCTACCATAAGTGGTGGAAATGAGATTCTAACAAGTTCAAGTGTTGTCTTAAATGATGTACATATAGTAAATATACTATAAGCGAATCTAGTAAGGAAAGTGTCAGTAACACATTACCACATGATTTATCTGACCAAGAAGGAAGTCATGTTACATAACGTAACAGTTGGTAATGTAAACAATAAAATAGTAGGGGCAGCGGTCTGAGTACATCAGTAAATGACATCCTAAACTCCATGGGACCATCACTAGAAGCACAAAACCAAACCAAAAGTTCCCACAAACAATGTCAGACTTGGGTGTCTTGGGAGACTCTATGATAAAACATATTGACAGGTTAGTCTGTAATCCAGACAAGGTCAATAGAACATGTTCTAGTTGTGGGGGGGGGCAAAGGTAGCAGATATTACTAATATGATCGATTTGATTTTGAAGGATGCAGGGGCGAGACCATTAGTTATATTACACATAGGAACAACAACATTAGTTCCAACAAAATTGAGGACATAAAAGTGATTTGAGGCTCAACGTGCATGTCTTGATTCTAAAGATGTGATGTAACATTTTAGAGTTGCTTCTGGTACCTTGATCAACAATGGCTATAACTAGGAAGGTTAAGGAGCTCAACAATTGGATTCAACAGTGGTGCTTGAGAAAGGATATCATTGTTTAACTCATTGGGAAAACTATGAAGGCCACTCTAGTCTTTTTTGTTGGGCTGGCCTGCATTTAAGTAAACATGGAAGTGGTCTGTTAGGCAAAAAAATTGCTACACATATTAAAAATAGTTTAAACTAGGTTCGTAGGGGGGAAGTGTGTTACCTGGAGTTAGCGATCTGCACACCAAATTAGGAAAGGTAACATTAAAACAAAAATTAGGAAATTATAACCTCTCATTATTATATGCTAGGAGTTTAAATCTTGATAAGAAAAGTGAACGTGAAATACTAATAAAACTTCTTGACCTACACGTGGTGGCTGTCACTGAGACCTGGTGGGATGATTCAGTGGAGTGGATCAAAGACATTCCAAGATTTAAACTCTATAGTAGAGATAGAAAAGGTAGAGTAGGAGTGTACATTCATGTGTCAAATAAAATTCCATTGCACTTGATTCAGCATTCTGTATTAATGAATAGTAATAATGAATCAATTTGGATAAAATTAGAACCACAGGGTCATCCAGCTATAATGTTGGGCAACTGGTATAGGTCTCCTACATGCAGTTACAATGATACAGTCAGTCTTTGTTCTGAAATCTTAGAGGCATCCAAACTAGGAAATGTTATCATATTGGGAGACTTTAATTTCCAGGTATTGATTGAACTAATCTAATGGCTAGGTCTGATAACAAGACTCTGTTTTTGGATAACACTATCAATTGCAATTGTGAGCAGATAGTCCTAGTGCCCACTAGGGGAATCTAATATTCTGGACCTAACTCTAACAAATATTGGTCACCTTAGAAACTATTTAACTATTTTGTCACCTATAGGAAGTAGTGACCACAATATGGTAACATGGTCATTGAGTTATGGTACATCTAAAATATTGAACACAAATACTAGAATTAGAAAATATAATGAGACCAACATATCATTAGTGAACAACTATCTTAGTAAAGTTTATTGAACAGTGAATTAGCTAATATGGGGACTGGAAGAATCTTGGAGGTTCTTCAAAATACTATACAAATGGCTGTTGATAAATTTGTAACTTTAAGAAAGAAATATAATAAGGATGGTAAGATTCTGAATTGGATGACGGGAAATAAAGAAAACACTTAAATATAAATTTAAAGCATATGAGAAATTAAAAAAATACCCAACCAATACAAATAAGGTCAAATTTATTAACAAACAAGAAGAAATAAAAAAATTAATTAGGAGGACAAGATATAAAATTGAATTTAAAATAGCACATAGCAAAGATATCAAGTTATTATATTCATATCTTAACACTAATAAATGTTCATTCAAAGTCATTGATAAAATTAAATCAGATGGTAACACATTCAATTATCCTAGTGACATTATGGACTGTTTTAACCATTATTTTGCATCTATGTTTAGTCTCAGAGTAGCATACCACTTATTGATAAATGTAACAGAACATGAGTATTTTGTTTTCAGAGGAAGAGATGAGACTAGAACTGCGGAATGTCAAAATAACAACTACACCTGGTCCTGATGAATTACATCCTAAAATACTCAAAACTGGAGCTCATATACTAGCTACCCCACTGACAAAAATTATTAATAGATCATTACAAAGTGGGACTGTGCAAATGGATTGGGAGACTTTCTATTGTAACCCCTATATTTAAGAAGGGAGATAGGTAGGAAAATTTGGATTCCCTCTTGCAGTTGATAGCTCACAACCTCAAGAGGTGGTCCAAACTTCCCATTTCATTATGGGGCCAGATCAACATAATTAAGATGAACATATTTCCTAGAATTTTCTATCCATTATCTCTTCTCAACACTTTTATTCCTTTACTCTGGTTTAAAAAGATACATGGCATATTCACCAGATTTATCTGGGCCAACAGATATCCTCGGTTAGCTTATCATAAGCTGGCAGCCCCAAAACTGGAGGGGGGTTTATGAATTCCCCATCTGGCTATATATTACTGGGCTAGTCACTTAGCAAAATGTCTGAAATGGGTATCCCCCGGCCCAGAAAATGAGCAACCGGTTTGGCTTAGAATTGAACTGGATGCAATCAAGTCCAAGAATCTGGACCCCCTTACATTATTTTTTCTTAAATTCCCCCAGGTATGTATGACCGAGGAGTGCTCCATAATATCGACATCTTTAAAGGTTTACTTACAAATGTGTTCATTTTGCAATATCTCTCTCACCGACCTGGCCCAGTCTATCTGGAATTCCCCATCTTTCACTATTAACAAGAACCAGATTTCCCATCAATGGTTGTCCCAACTGGGAGATGGGAAGCTTCTTTCTCTTACGGATGAAGAGGGGCATTGGTTATCAGTGGAAGATATTATTAAGAAATTTCTCATTCCGGTTTCCTCTCATTTCAAAATTATACAATTAAGGCATTTACTGGTAATCAATTTTGGTAATACTCCCCCCTCCCGGACCATCACTTCCCTGATACCTGAGGTTTCCTCACTTTCTGGATCTTCAGATGCAAAATCTAAACTATATCAGGTTTTGTTTCACAAAAAAATATGGGGGTCCCTTTGGACCTACAAGATTCTGGAATAATTTCTTCCTCAGCACTATTTGGATTGGCAATCTCTGTGAGATCATGTCATAAATATATTTCTCAAGACAGACTGCATCTCATGCAATATCATATTTTACATAACCTGTATTACACCCCAGTTAAATTACAGAAGTGGGGTTCTCTGAAGTCTAATATATGCAACAAATGTTTGCAGGAAGAAGGAACACTTCTCCACATGTTTTGGTCCTGTCCTAAAATCTCCTTACGGATTCAATTAAGACTTCTGATCCTCTGCTGGGCCTTCAGGAGTACTTTACTCCTGAGATTTGTCTGTTAGAGGACTTATCGTCTATTAGAGTTAGAATAAGAAAGTTTCATATTTCTATGATTGCCTTATCAGCTAAGAAGCTCATTTTATGCCATTGGAAAGATAAGTCCTCTCCATCTGTCCAGGAATGGGTAAAATAAATTTTGTCCAATCTGCATACAGAAAAAGCGATTGCCAGTCTTCACAATAGACTGGCAGTTTATACCAAAATCTGGGATCCCCTTCACTCTCTAATTTCTCTGGATCAGGTCTAAGTATATCTCAGGCTACACTGTCATGTAAGACCTTAAGTAAAGTGCTTGGCATTTGAGGGGCATTAGGTTGGGTTACTGCAGTAAGGGGAGGGAAGGATGGGTCAGGCAGTTATCCCTTTACATTGTATAGGAATGTCACTGTCACTGTCACTTAAACTGCCTGTTATTGTGGAAAATGTATCAATAAACTTTAAATTGGAAAAAAAGGGAGATAAGAATCTTGTAAATGACTACAGACCTATCAATCTAACCTCTATCCCCTGTAAAATCATGGAGCGATTGACTAAAAATTGAATAGAACAAGAGATTGCCACTCTAAATATTAAGGGTAATATGCAGCATGGATTCCAAAAGGGGAAGTCTTGCACAACAAATTTGATTTCATTTTATGAGAACATAAGTGCTAGTCTAGATGGAAAGTATGCATGAGACGTGATTCTAATGGGCTTCTCCAAAGTCTTCGATAAAGTACCACACATAAACTTGGTAAATAAATTTATTAATTTGTGGTTCAGTAGTATTCTGATCAGATGGATCAGAAATTGGTTACTAGAACATCTGCAAATGATTATACTAAACAGTTCATAATCTGATATGAGAGAGGTAACTAGTGGGGTGCCACAGGGGTCGGTTTTGGGCCCAGTCCTCTTTGGCATCTATATTTGTGACATCCAACATAATATTAATATTAAAATGGTGAAATTTGTGGATGATTCAGAACTAGGTGGGGAGGTAGACACTTTTCAAAAACACATATCTATGGTCAATGATTTAAACAAAATCATGAAATATGCCAATGAAAATGGAATGCAACTTAATACTGAAAAATGTGTAGTCCTGCATTTTGGACATAAAAATTCAAAATATAAATACATATTGGGAGACCAGATCTTAAGGGCAGTATCATCAGAATGTGACCTAGGGATTACAATATCTACCTCTTTTACTTCTACTGAACTTTGTAGACAGGTTTCTTTTAGAGCAAGTGGTCTAATTAAAAGGATCAAATTATCCTTTTTTAGTAGATCTGAACAGTGTATTATACCATTGTATAAGAGCTATATCAGGCCCATGCTTGATTTTGGGTCACCTTTCTGGTCACCATACTATTATAAGGATATCAAAATGATAGAAGGGGTACAACGCACAGTGACTAAACTGCTTTATCATTTAAAGGGACTACCTTATGACTCTAGGTTAAAAGAAACTGGATTATATTCTGAACTTAGAAGGCAGAGAGGGACCTGCTTTTGCTCCATAAAATAATGTATTCACCTGATTTATTTGACCTTTGCAGTTTTGAATTTAGTAAACTCGAGAAATTTTAGATCACATGGTAAGAAACTAACCATACCTAGGGTAGACACTAAAAAGAGATACATTTTACACAGTTAGGAATGCGAGGACTTGGAATAGACTCACACGAACAGTAGTAAAGATCGAAGATTTTGGTCAATTCTAACACTCTCTAGATGCATTATATTATAATGATGGTATTATGGTTTAAATTGCCTGCATGATGCAGGGGACAATACTTATAAGCATTGACTGCTCCCTCTTGTCCTTTAAATCCTAGTAATCCTAAATATTGTATATAGCATGAGAATAAGACTGGGAAAGCTGGGCTGGGAGTGCAGGGACAACTTAGCCCTGGAATAAGACAGTTCTGAATATAGCAACCAAGAAGTAAAAAACACAACAACAACACAGTGCACAGCAACATGAAGCTAGATAGAAGTGAACTATGTGGCCAATGTGTGTGCCAGCAAATGCGTGGACCCAGTACAGCTGCAGGCAGCAGCACATGGGACAGTACAGTGTGCTAAACTGTATAATATTTCCCAAACCGTTAGCACCACGCTAACAATTTAGCACTGATTTAGTGCGGAGCTAAGCTGTTTGCCCGGTGCTAAACTTTGCATATTCAAAAGTGACATGCAAATGAGCCTACTTAGGTAATCCATGGGCAAACAGGTACATTTGCATCTCATTATGTGCTGCTTAGCATACATTACCATGCAGTTTGCCTGGTGCTACTGCATGGTGAACACAGCTCCACCTTTTAGTCAGAATGGAAGTACAGGCTGGACGTGCAACCAAGGCATGCTCACAGCATCCCCTGTTGGTCAGAATGGTCTACAGAGTAAAACAGCCACACACACACACACACACACACACACACACACACACACACACACACACACACAGAGGTATATACATATATATACACACACACACACACACACACACGCACACACACACACACATATACATGTACGTGTATGTATATATACATGTACACACACATATATATATATATATATATTATTGCAGAAAATTCATTATTGCATCCTTTAGAGTTAAAATACAAATTATGAAATGAACGTTTAGGATTGCCTTGCCTCTTGAATTTTCCAATCCCAAGATTGAGTCGATGGTGTGTTCCTGGGTTGTGAGGCCTCAAATCTCACCCCATTCCATTGTAACCATATTCAGAAGCCACAGAAAAGAAGAATGGGGTGAGAATTAGGCCTTCCAACCCCAAGGACACACCCCATCAGCTGTCAATCTTGGGATGATGGGCAGGTCCAAGGGGGGAGTGGTCAACCCTAAAAGTTTCATTTCCTTACTTTTTGTGTTTTAACCCTAAATGATGCATTAACAAAGTTTTTTGCATAGAATTTCCTTACTTTTTGAGAAAGAATATAAAAGTAAAGTTAGGAAGTTGAGGAGCACAGGCCCTTTGGGCCCGCCTGCCTCCACCAACTTCCAAATTCATTAAAAGTGAAATGTCATGCAAGTTGGTGGGAGTGTGGGCCCTTCAGGCCCTGTGCTCCCACCAACTTATACATTTCTGCATAAGGTAAGACTACAAGTACTGAATATCATATGTATTGCTGAGAGCACATATAGGTGGGAGCATGGGGCCTGAAAGCTCCCACCACATTGAAAGAAAGCAAAGTGTCAGTCATCAGAGTGTCATAATTCAACACCTGTTTACATGTCAGACACATAACCACTGGAAATTACCTCCATGGCAGTAACGCTAGGCACCCTATAAATGTGAACCCAGTACCACAATACAAAATTGCATACACAGAACATACAGTGTGTCACGCAATATGTCTGCAGCAAATTAATTTTCCAACACATAATCACCATAATTCACATGAACAGGACATCTGAAGACCCTCCAAATTTCAATATAAAATACAAAACCATTTCTGAGATACAACATGTGAAAGTTTGAGATTTTCATTTGTTGGAGTGGCAGACTTCCGCACCTGTTAAGATTTTAGACACCTAATGACTGAAAAGTAGATCCATGACAGTAAGGCTAGCTACCATATAAATTTCAAGCCAGGACGAGAATGGAAAATGTGTTGTCTGACATGTAAACACCATAATTCACATTGAAGAGACATGCCGGCAACACCCTCCAAATTTCAAGTAAAAAGATCAAATTGTTTCTGAGATATTTAAAGTTAAAGATTATTAAAATTGGCCTATCTGTTGCATTAACATCTGGCCATCTAGTCCCTCCCTCGCAATCAAAGAATCTCGCAATCAAAGAATTTGCAGGCTCACAATCAAAAGAAAATGGTGAAATTCAAATTTTAGACATAAATGCATGAAACCACCAGCATGGTTTGATAAAACGTAGCCCCTAAGCAAAACCCACCCACATTTGTGTTCCTAACCCACCCCTGAGCTGAGAAATTTGCTTTTTTCAGCTGCCCATCTTATCCCTCCCTCAAGATCAAAGATCGCGATCGAAGAATCTCGTGATCAAAGAGTTTGCAGGCTCACGATCAAAGATCACTAGCGAGTCACGATCAAAGAATAAAAAATGTGTGAAACTCGATTTTTTTACCATTTTGAACAAACCAAATGCATGGCTCGATAGAGTGAAGCCCCAGGAGCAAAACCCAACCAAGTTTTACTTCAGGAGTCACTTCTGAGCCGAGATATTTGAGGTTTTCCGACTGGAACCTTAAAACAAGATGGTGGCCATCACAATCAAAGAATTCTTGGGATCAAAGATTCTTTGACTGCAAGACTGCACATTCTTTGATCATGAGGAGGGACCAGATGTCCAAAACCCCAATCTTTGTTCTCAAAACAACCATATAAATTTTCCTATTGACTTATAATGGGAAATTAAAACTGCAATAACTTTTGAATGGATTAATATTTTTTCACCAAACGAAAAGTGGCATGTTTGTTGACTGAAGCTCTTTCAGATGAGCTAAATTGCAGAGTGGCATACCACACAACAGCCACGCAGCACCACAGACAAAATCCCCAAAACTGGTCACATAACTGGTGAAAAGTGCATTTTTCAGTGTTTTGGTGCGCAAAGATCGTAAGTCCAACTGAACCAAAGTTTGGCAAATGAAGAGCTCTACCATGCCCCACTGAGCATACCAAATGTCATGCAAATCCATTGAATGGGTGCAAAGTTATTAACACGTATAATTTTGAATTTAACATAGAAGTGGCTTAATAACCCTATAATATATATATTATGGTAGCATGGTAGTGCTACCATAGTTAGGTTTGAGGAGCCATTTACATGTTAAACCCAAACATTTTCACCTTAATAACTTTGCAACTGTTCAATGGATTTGCCTGCATTTGACACAATCAAGACCCATATGCCTTGGGATCTGCCAAGTTTCGTACCAGTCGGATATATGGCTGCAGAGTTATTAAGCATGATCTGCGCGCATGCTTACGCTTTTTTGGAATTCTATGGTCACACCTACAGGTCACACGGTTTGCATGACCAGTCCAAAATCTTCAGGGAACGTGTGGCCATGGTCCCCGATGTGCCTTTTGAAGATTTCATGACAAAAATATTAAACGGTTCAAACGTTATTCAAAAAACAAGTTCCCATTATAAGTCAATGGGAAAAGTTAACAAAAAGTTCAACACTTTCGCAAATGCACTTTTTACTGTGGCAAATGGCCCTTTTACTGTCGTGAATCTGCCATTTTGTTTTCAGTTAGTGATCAGAAAAATGCCTGGCGTTTAAAATTGAGACTGTCTAGCAACCTAATTATTTTTGTATTCACCGAGTCAGGCCCTGAGGATGCTAGCCATGTCTTTATTTTGGGGTAAAACATCCCAGAAATATGTTTTTCAGATTTCTTGAAAAAGTACTTTTGCAAAGTAGTGTCGCACTCACAAAAGTGTCGCAAATTTTTGCGAAAGCTTTCAGAAATCATGACACTACTTTGCGACACTATGCTCAAAATAACAGTAATTCTTTGGCAGCCCGCTGCAAAAGAACAATTTGGAGTTTTGGGCTGAAATTTAGAGGGAACGCAGCCAACATCTCACAGATGTGTTTTTCGTGTTTTGCTGAAAAAATATTACACAGTGGCAAAGTTACGGTACTCCAAACTTGACACTTTTTCCCATAGGATAACATTACGGCATACAACGCATTGTAGCAATCGTTTGGCACCCTGCTGCAAAATAACGGTTTGCTCTTTTGGGCTGAAATTTTCAGGGAACACAGCCAACATCCCACAGATGTGCCTTTCAGTGGTTTGGTGAATATTACAGGGAGGCAAAGATATGGCAGTCTGAACTTCTGTATTTTTCCCATAGGATAACATTACGGCGTTCGCTGCACCTTTCAGGGCCCGTATCTCGAAAACGGTGCAAGATACAGACTTCTTGTCAAAAAATCCTTAGCCCCCATATGAGAGCTAGGTACAAAACTAGACAGGAAAGTGATAATACATATGACTTTTAAATTTTTTTTCTATGTCGTACGCTTACTGAGATATAAGCAATTTACTATTCCAAGTCCTCATTTTTGTGTTCTGAGAGTCATTATGTTGCATACATTCTTTCTACTCACTGTCTTTCTCTATACAGCTTTTGGGGAAACCAGCCTGCGCTTACATTACTGTTACCATTACCATTTCTGCTTATGGTTCTGTACCAGTTTCACTTAACAGTTCACGCTTATGCCACCATGTGCGTCCCTTTGCATTTTCATTTGGTTTGCTTTGCATTGTTTTAACACTTCTGTCTACAGTACTGTTTCTTTTCTGTTTTCACTTGCTCACCATGCGATTATGATTTATGCTTAGGGCACAATGCCACTATGTGACAAGACATCACATGGCAGAAGTGTTGGGCCCATAGGGCCCTACGCTCCAGCCGCTGCATTACATTCACTATTTCTCATGATCATTCTCAAAAAGAAGGGAAAATAGAGCCAAAAAGCTCCATTTAATGCATCAGTTAGGGTTGTTCCACAGCGACAAAAGTGAGGAAATTCGATGTAAGGGTTGAAACCCCCTTTGCACCCCTCCAGCCCACCCCCCAACTGGAATCGGGGTGCACATTGGGGTCATCGGTCCTAACTGTCACCTCATTCTCCTATTCCTCAGCTTCTTTCCACATGTGATGGGGTGACAATTAGGTCCGATGACCCCAATGCGCACCCTGATTCCAGTTGGGGGGGTGGGCTGAAGGGGTGCAAAGGGGGTTTCAACCCTAACATCAAATTCCTCACTTTTGTCACTGTGGAACAACCCTAACTGATGCATTAAATGGAGTTTTTTGCCTCTAATATATATATGTATACTATGGTAACACAGTAGTGCTACCATAGTTAAGGTTGAGGAGCCATTTACATGTAAAACCAAAATTTTGCACCTTAATAACTTTGCAACCGTTCAATGGATTTGCCTGAAATTTGGAATACACAATCAAGATCCATACTCCTTGTGATCTGCCAAGTTTTGTACTGGTCAGATACACGGCTGTGGAGTCATTAAGCGTTATCTGCGTGTACGTTTACGCTTTTTCTGGAATTCTACGGTCATGCCTACAGGTCACACAGTTTGCTGACCGGTCCGAAATCTTCAAGGAACATGCGCCGAGGTCCCCATGTGCCTCTTGAAGATTTCATGAAAAATACTAAACGATTCAAAAGTTATTCAAAAACAATTTCCCATTATAAGTCAATGGGAAAGTTAACAAAGTTCAACAGTGCCACAAAGCACTTTTACTGTCGCAAATGGCCCTTTTACTGTCGCAAATCCACCATTTTGTTTTCAGTTAGTGATCACAAAAATGCTTGGCATTTAAAATTGGGACTCTCTAGCAACCTAATTCGTTTTGTATTCACCTAGTCGGGCCCTGAGGATGCTAGCCATGTCTTTATTTTGGGGTAAAACACTCCAGAAATATGTTTTTCAAATTTCTAGAAAAAGTACTTTCGCAAAGTACTGTCGCACTCACGAAAGTGTCGCCAATTTTTGCGAAAGTTTTCGCAAATTGCAACAGTACTTTTCTAGGCTGTGGGAAAATGACAGCAATTCTTTGGCACCCTGCTGCAAAAGAACGGTTTGGTGCTTTGGCCTGAAATTTGGAGGGAACGCAGTCTACATCTCACAGATGTGCCTTTCAGTATTGTGCTGAAAAAATGTTACATGGTGGCAAAGTTACAGCACTCCAAAGTTGATGCTTCTTCCCATTGGATAACATTACGGCATCCGACACATTGCAGCAATCCTTTGGCGCCCTGCTGCAATATAACGGCTCAGTCTTCTGGGCTGAAATTTGAAGGGAAGACAGCCAACATCCCATAGATGTGCCTTTTACTGGTTTGGTGAAAAAATATTACAGGGAGCCAAAGTTATGGCACTCCAAACTTCTCTTTTTTTCCCCTTAGGATGACATTACGGCATTCACTGTGCCTTTCAGGGCCCGTATCTCGCACCGTTTCCAAGATACGGACTTTTCATCAAAAAAATGCTTAGCCTCCTAATGGGGGTTAAGTACAAAACTAGCCAGGAAAGTCATCAATCATATGACTTTTACATTTTATTTCTACGTTGTATGGTTTCTGATATATAAGCTATTTAGTATTCCAACTCCTCATTTTCTGCTCCGAGACCCTTTATTATGCATACATTCTTTGTACTCACTGTCTTTTTCTATGCAGCTTTTGGGGAAAACCAGCCTGTGCACTTACATTACTGTTACCGTTGCCCTTTCCATTTGCAGTTCTGTACCCATTTCACTTACCGTTCACATCTACGCCACCATGTGCGTTATCCTTTGCGTTTTCATTTGCGCTTGTGTTTCTGTTATTTTTTGCCATTTGTGTCTACAGTACTGTTTCTGTTTCTGTTTCGCTTTGTGTCACCTTGCCCATTGACATTTCCGTTTGCAGGCACCATGTTACTATGTGACAAGACATCACGTGGCGGACCGTTCTCGTCAATGCCACGGTGTGCATTACCCTTTATGTTCTCATTCACGCTTGCGTTACCATGTGCATCACTGTTAGCACTTCTGTTTGCGTTGCTGTTCCTGTTACTATGTCACAAGACATCACGTGGCAGGGCCCCACACTCCTGCCACTGCATTACATTCACTATTTCTCATTATCATTCTCAAAAAGAAGGGAAATTAGAGGCAAATAACTCCATTTAATGCATCAATTAGGGTTGTTCCATAGTGACAAAAGTGAGGAAATTCGTGTTAGGTTGAAAACCCCTTTGACTCCTAGCCCACCCCCAACGGCATTGGGGTGCGATTGAGTGTTCGGTCCTAACTTTCACTCCATTCTCCTATACTCTGCTGCTTTGCACATGTAGGGGTGAGAGTTAGGGCTGACAACCCCAGTGCGCACCCCAATGCCAGTTGGGGGTGGGCTGGGGGTCCATGGGGTGTTTCAACCCTAACACCAAATTTCCTCACTTTTGTTGCTGTGGAACAACCCTAACTGATGCATTAAATGGAGTTTTTGTCTCTATATATATATATATATATATATATATATATATATATATACACTGCCTGAGGCTACACATGCCCTGGAGGATAGCCCCCATACCACTCATGTGTCCCTCATTATGAGGGTCATCCCTCATTTGGCCCCTTACAACTGCTCTGTCCCTCATTCATCCCTCATGGAAAAGGTGCTGCCCACACCGTGAATATGCAGTGTATTCAGACTGTACTGCATGAATACATAGAAACACAGAAACATACAAACATAGAAGTTGATGGCAGATAAGGACCACAAGGCCCATCCAGTCTGCCCATTTCTTTTTCTACCTTATAAATGTGCCATTGGCCTTTGATCTGTCAGTGACCTATCTATTCATAGTCATTTGTATTGCTCCCTTATGCCTATCCCATGCCTGTTTGAAGCCCTGCACTGTATTCATAGCCACCACTTCTTGTGGTAATCCATTCCATGCATCTACCATCCTTCTGTGAAAAAGAATTTCCTCACATTCCCCTTAATCGGCCTCCTCTAATCTCATGCTGTGTCCTCTTGTCCTGCTATTTTTCTTATATTTAAACATGTTAGACTCTTTCACCTTGTTTATGCCCTCAGGTATTTGAATGCCTCGATCATATCACCTCTCCTCCTTTGCTCAAGGGTATACATATTGAGCTCAGTTAATCTGTCCTCATATGTCTTCTGATGCAGTCCCTGCACCATTTTGGTTGCTCTTTCTGGACTGCCTCAATTTGGTTAATGTCCTTGTGAAGGTGTGGCTCCAATACTGCATGCAGTACTCCAGATGGGGCCTAACTAATGTCTTGTACAGAGGATTATTACCATCCTCTTACGACTTGTGATACCCCTACTAATACACCCTAACACCCCCTAGCCTTACCTACTGCTTTAGAGGTCTGTTTGATGATTTTAGGTCATCAGTGATGATGATGCCCAAGTCTCTTTCTTCCTTTGTGACTGCTAGCAACTCCCTCCCAGCCTATAAGCTGCTTCAGGGTTTCTCTTCCCTATGCGCATGATTTTGCACTTCTTTGCATTAAATCCCAGTTGCCACTCTTCTGACCATTCTGCTAGTTTATCCAGATCTCTTCTCATTCTGCCCACCCCATCTGGATCATCTACTCTGTTGCAGATCTTGGTGTCATCTGCAAAAGGACAAGCTCTTACCTCTAGTCCATCTGCGAGGTCACTAATGAAGATGTTGAATAGGACTGGCCCCAGGACTGATCCCTGAGGTACCCCACTTGTGACTTGCATCTTTTCTGACTGTATACCATTTACCACCACTCTCTGTTTTCTGCCAGTCAACCAGTTTTCCACCCAGTTGACCAACTTCTGACCCACCCCGAGCCTACCTAGCTTATTTATCAATCTTCTATGTGGAACAGTGTCAAAAGCTTTGCTGAAGTCAAGGTAGGTGACATCAACTGCTCCCCTTGGTCCACCACTCTGGTTACACAGTCAAAGAAATCTATGAGATTAGTTTGACAGGACCTTCCTTTGTAAACCCATGCTGTCTTGGATCCTGTGCCCCTATGGATTCCAGGTGTTGCACTATCCTTTCCTTAAGGAGTGCCTCCATAGTCATGCCCACTACTGAGGTAAGACTGACTGGTCTGTAGTTCCCCGCCTCCTCCCTTCTACCACTCTTGTGGAGCGGGATCACATGAGCCCTTCTCCAATCTTCTGGGACCTCTCCTGTGCTCAGAGACTCATGAAACAATTCTGCTAATGGCTCTGATAGTTCCTCCTTTAGCTCCTTAAGTATCCTGGGATGTATGCCATCAGGTCCCATTGCCTTATCCACCCTGAGCTTAGCCAGCTCTTGTAGGACCCTTTCTTTTGTGAAGAGAGTAGTGCTCACCTCCTTCCCCCCCTGTGTCCATGATGCTGAGCTGTGGGCCCTGCCCTACCTTCTCTTCAGTAAATACTGAGCAAAAGTATCTGTTTAGGATAGATGCCTTTACAGGGTCCTCCTCCTCACATGCTCCTTTGTCCATTAAGCTCAGCAATACATCTGGACTGTCTCCTTTCACTAATGTATCTATAGAAAGTCTTGTCACCTTCTTTACTGTTCATGCTAGTGTTTCCTCAGTTTGGGACTTTGCCTGCCTTACTGCCTTACCTGCTTCCCTTAGGGCAGTTTGGTATGCCTCCCTATCTTCATCCCGCTGTGTTCCCTTATATTTCCAGAAGGCCAGCCTTTTGGCTCTCACCTTTTCTGCTACTGTATTTGAGAACCAAAGTGGTTTCCTTCTTCTTTCGCACTTCCTTTTCTGTCTAACACAATAGGATGTTGCTTCAAGTATTGCATCCTTATTGCTTGCCCACTTTGCCTGTACCCCCTCACCTGTGTTTCTTTTTGCCAGGGCTAGCTTAACTCTGTTGGCCATCTTATCAAAGTCAGCTCCTCTGAAGTCCCATATTTTTGCCTTGGAATGGGATGATTTAGATGTAGTAGCCAAATTGAACCATACCATGTGATGGTCACTGGCCCCAGGTGACCTTCTACCTGGAGATCTGTGATCCTTCTTTGTTAGTCAGTACTAGATCTAGGATAGCCCTGTCTCTTGTGGGTTGTTGTACCAATTGTTTGAGGCCCTCCCCGCAGGGAATCCACTATGAGTCTAGTTCTGGCAGATGTTCCTGCTGGTATTGACCAATCTGTATCTGGCATGTTGAAGTCTCCCATTATCAGAACCTCCCTTTAGCTGTCATGTTTTGTATATCTTCTAACAGTAATGTGTCTATGTCCTCCTCTGGTCTGGGGGCCTGTAGACAACCCCAGTTCTTATGGCTGTCCCATTTCCTGTTTCCAGGGTGACCCACAGTTCTTCTGGCTCCTTATGTGTATTCTGAATTTCTGTAGCTTTGATATTTTCATTAACATACAGGGCCACCCTCCCTTTTGCACCTCGGTCTCTTCTGAACAATACATAGCCAGGTACTGAAGTCTCCTAGTGTGGTTACTGGTAAACCACGTCTCACTAATTGCTACTATGTCCAGTTTAGCCTCTGACATTATTGCCTGCAGGTCCGGGATCTTATTTCCCAGGCTGTGAGCATTTGTGTACATGATTTTCCATTGGCCAGATTTTGTGTGTTAGTTGTTGGGTGAAGTTTGGCATTACCCTGTGCATCGATGGGAGACAAACCTTTTTCTTACCTGGTGATGCAAATGAACGGCAAACACGCTTGAATTCCTGTTTGACCACTAGCTGAGGGGAGGGTTCTTCCATTCGACGTATGGGATGCTGCACCTCTCCCCATTTGCTAGTTTAAATATTCTGCAAAGACATCAAACTTCTGCCCCAATGCACTGACTCTTTAGTCAGATGCAGTCCATCAAATTTAAAGAACTTTCGCTCCCAGAACTGTTGCCAGTTCCCTACAAATCTGTGTCCTTTTTCCTGGCACCAGTCCTTGAGCCATGTGTTTAGCTCCCCTATCTCCCTTACTCTGACATTCCGTCCATTGGTTCCCTTCTCCCAGACTGGCAGAATCTCAGAGAAGGAGATGCCGGATGAAATAGATGATAGTTTGTCACCCAGCCTAGTCAGGTGTTCCTTGGTCTCCACAATTGACCGGCTGGCAAGATCATCAGTCCCTATGTGTACTAGGACATCAATGTTTTCTCCTGCTTTGTGAACAATTTTAGCAATGCGGTCAGTGTCTCTCCATGCTGATGTACCTGGGAGACATCTGACCATCACCCCTGGCTGGAGATGGGTATCAACTCCCCGAATCATGGAGTCTCCTATGATCAGAAGTTTTTTGGATTTCTTTTGTGCTTGTTTAGTTTTGGTTCCTGATTTGTGTGAGTATTGTTGTGCTAGCTCCTGTGCTGCGACAGTGTCCTGTTCTGCAGTGTCTTCTGCCTCTTTATTTGATTTCAGAGATAGAGGCAGATACCTGTTTGTAGTGTTTAGATGGTTTTGGAGGTAATGTGTTGGAGAGCAGAGAGTGATGGGGCACCTGATTTGCTTCCTCCTAACCACCTGCCAACCTCCTGGACCAACTACCCTCTGCGGTCGAGGTTTTTCTGTTGGATGCTGGGGAAATGGCGGTGGTTCTTATATGTATTTCCTCTTCAATATGAAATTTGAGGTGTGCAATCTCTGCCCATGCTGCCCGGAGCTGAGACCTAAGATCTCCAAAGGCCCAGCATGTAGGACAGTGTCATAAATCCTGTAAGACTGTCCTTCTGAAAATTGTTCCACAATACTATACAGTCTACAGCACTATATCTGAACCATATATTGTATGGGTCAACACTATGGTGTCACAGTGTCCTGACCTTGTATCATCATGATTGAGGATGGGTCCCTTATTGTTAGGGTCTGTGTCCCTCATTGTCCCTCAGCTTGAGTGTCCAAATATGTCCATATTCCTCATTTCAGTGACGACACAGGTTTGAGAGGTATGATAGCTCTCCCCCATTGATCCATGACCCCACAGCACAGAATAACCTGGTGGTCTAGTGGCCCCCAACCCCCCAGCATGAATCTCTACCCCTGTTCACAGTAAAATAAATGATATCCCTTGTAGTCTAGTGGTCCCCCCACTCCCCAGCATGAATCCAGACCCCTGTTTGTGGTGAAATAAATGATAACCCTGGTTGTCTAGCAGTCTTCCAACCCCCAGTATGAATTCTGACCCCGTCCATGGTGAAAGAAAAGATTTCAGTAGTCTAGTGTCCTTCTTAGTGCACTTCCTTACCCCAAACATAAACAGCTGGCATTACGACTCGCTCAGCCCTCCTTTCTCCACCATGGCAGCCGCTGACTGTGGCAATCAGGAGCAGTATTGAATAGGCATGCTTATTCATTTCAGTAGCTCCTTGAATACCACAGCGGCAGCCGACCGTGGTGGTGAGAAGAGGGCTGAGCCGGTCGGGGCTCCAGAGGTATGACATGTTCGGGATAATGGAGGTCACTGCGGCGAGGGGATATTCATTTATTTTATTTATTACATTTTGTTAACTAGGTAAGCTCCACTGGGCTTCAAGGTCCCTTTTGGGGCACAACCTAGGGTAGTTACATATAATTTTGCATATACAGGCAGATAGTACAGTGTAGAACATATCATACAGGACAACAGAGACAGTATACAGTTTTGTGGAAGAGGGCAGTAGGTACATTACATTACTGGATACAACAGTATTGTGTAGGACATATCATCCAGGGTATAATGACAGTATACAGTTTCTGTGGAAGAGGGCAGTAGAAACACTACATTACAGAATACAGCAGTGATGGCAGATAGATGTGGGGTGGTAAATGCTTTAAGTGCACACAAGAAGTTTCACCTAGGACAATGTTCCAGGTTATGCAGTCATTAGTCGAGACCCTTAGAGGGGAGCAGTTTATGCAGTCATTAGTTGATACCCTTAGAGGGGAGCAGTTTTGTAGTAACACAATTGACACAAGGTGGGGTAGGCTAGCCATCAGAACAGGGGCAGGGACTAAGGTTAAGCAGGTGAGTGTGCAGTCCCTTTTGAAATATGGCTAGGGAGGGTGCCTCCTGAAGGTGGCTGGGGAGATTGTTCCATGATACAGCTGCTAGGTGAGTAAAGGTTTTACTCGCTGTGACAGAGAAAACTTAGGAATTTCCAGTCATTTTTTGCTCGGGGAACGGAGCGGTCATCTGGTCCGCTTTGGGGCAAGTAGTCCGGTCAGCCCTGTTGGGGGTTGGGCATCAAGGAGCTTGTAGATCCAGCTTAATAGGGGGTACTGGAGCATATTGTTCAGGGAGAGCCAGTTGAGGGCTGTAAGGGCTTCACAGTGGTGGGTCCTTGGTTGGGATTTGAATGCAAATCATGCAATTTTGTGGTATAAGGTTTGCAGCCTACAGTGGTCCAATTTGGAGATGCCGAGCATGATAGGGGCTGTGTAGGTTAAGGTAGGGAGATGGATGCTTGTGTGGACTGCCAGTCTAGTCTCTGGTATCATGTTGTGGCTTAGATGATAAAGGAGGCCCAACTTTTGGTGGATGCTTTGTTACCAGGTCCACATGGGGCTTCAATGTGAGCCCCTGGTCTAGTGTGAAGCCAAGATACTTGACAGATTGTAGTAACTTGATTTTGGAGCTAGATGTGGTAGCGGGTGGAAGAAGGTGGGATTGGGAGGGACCCAGGGATTTTGGCCCAGACAGTATCGCTTTTGTCTTAGTAGGGTTAAGGACCAAGCGATTCTCAACTAGCCAAGTCTCGGCATTGGTGAAGTCTGTTTGGAGCAAGGGTCCTAGGTCGGATGCGTGCACCCCTTTTCTATGCAGCACTACATTGTCAGCATACTGTACTATGGAGCTGCCCCCCCAAAATGGCCATGAAGGTAATTTATGAATAGGGAAAACAACAACAGGCCTAAGATTGAATCCCGTGGGACCCCCTCAGTTAAAGGTAGGGGTTCAGAGGTGATCCCTCTCCACTTGACCTGTTGAGAGCAGTCAGTGAGGTAATAACGGAACCAGTTGAGGGAGCGATGGTCAAGTCCAAATTGGCTAAGCTTTCTTAGCAGGAGTGGATAATCTACCAGGTCAAAGGCCTTGGAGAGGTCGATAAACATGGCCCCAGTGGGGGTACCCTTGTCCAAGACACCCAGAACACTGGAGGTAAATCTTATGAGGGGAGTGTCAGTCCCTTGCTTATGTTGAAAGCCATGTTGTAAGGGGGCCAGGAACCTGTTAGCTTCCAGGTAGTCCCTTAGTTGGCAGTATACTAGCCACTCCTGGATCTTTGCCAGGTGGCATAGGGTGAAAAATAGGCCTATAATGGCCTATCATTTCCTAGCTCCACCCTTGTGAATTGGGACTACATGGGCCTGCTTCCATTTTATTGGTACTGTTCCTTCCTGCAGGGATCTGTTTATTAACAGGGCTACAGGTAGGGCAATGTCTAGGGCACTGGTCCTAAGTAGCCTAGGGTCTAGTCCATCAGGTCCTGGTGATCCGTTAGATTTTAAGGATTGTAGGAGGGGCAGCACTTCTTTGGCTTGCACTGTCCACAGGTAAAAATGGGCAATTGGAGGGTCCTGAAATTCAGTGGTCAGAGGGCCCTGACAGCAATGTGGGGGGCTGGATCGGAATGCCCCCAGGTCAGTGAAGAAGTGATTGAAGGCTGAGGCAGCCTCCCCTCCATCCGTAAGAGTTATGCCATTACTGATTATGTTACCCTGCTGGAGTATATTTGCACCTTTTAACAGGGTGTTGATGCTAGACCAGAAGGACTTAGGGTCAGATAGAGTTCGCAGCTGGAGGGATTTTATGTAGTCCCTTTTTGCTGATTTGGAGATTTTTTTTGCCACTGGTTCTGCAGCAATCTATAGGCAGTGAAGTCTGCAGGAGTAGCAGAGCTCCTTGCCTTTTTCCATGCTTTGTCTCTTGCTATCATTAGCGATTTTAGCTCATGTGAAATCCATTTGTGGCAATGGCCTTTAGCTCATCTCCTCCTAACCAGAGCATGTAGGTTGGCAACTGCAGAGAAGGTGCGCTGGAAGTACTGAGCAGCATCATCAGAGCTGCCTAGGAGTCTAATAGGTGACCAGTCAGTTTTTCTCAAGGAGCTCTGGAAGGCCTCAACAGAGAATCCAGAGAAGTCCCTGGCCACTGTGAACCAGGGTGGAATCCTGGGAGGCCGATTTTTCCATATGCAGAAAGTGGGTGAGTGATCGCTTAGGGCATCCGACATCATGCCAGTCACTTGTATGTTAGTGGAGTTGGAGACAAGTATCCAGTCAAGAATGGAGTGGTTCCTTGGTTTTTTTGGTTATGCCTTGTGACCTCAGTGATGACCTGGGTCAAGTTTGCATCAAGAAGTGTGGCCTTGTAGGTTTGCTCAGTGGTGGATTCCCACTTCAGGTTGAAGTCACCTAGGACCAGCAGCTCCATGAGCTGTGCCCCGCTAAGGACAAACTTGGTTCTGGAGTGCTGAGCTGCCACCAGTGGGAGGGTTGTAGATACAGCCTATAGTCAGGTGCTTTGCACGTCCCAGTATAATTCTGACAAATATCGATTCCAGTCCTGCAGGGCTTGGCATGTCGACAGGGGAGAAGGAAGCCGCCAGGGAAGAACTCACATAATAAGAACACCTCCTCCATTTTCCCTCTATCCTTTCTGAAGGAGTCATAGTGGTTGAGTGCCACTTGGAGGGATGGAGTGTGAGGCTTCAGACATGTTTTGGATATGGCTAGCACATCGGGCCTATATGTACCTATCCAGGATTGCACCTCAGGCATCTTGGGTCGTAGCCTACACATGTTCATGTGAGCCACCCTCAGGCCTTTGGTGTGACACCATATAGGGTCACTAGAGAACCCCAGTATGGAATTGGCGGGTTGTGGCCCAGGGTTGGGCTGTATGTCACCTGCACGCAATATCAGTATTAGCAGGATGAGGCGGAGGACCCTCATCTGAGTGAGGAAAGATAGTTTCGATCATTTATTTCACCACTAATGTATTTGTTCTTTACTGCTAGGACTGTTTACTGCTTATGGCATGGGGAGGAGATGCAGTGTAAGAGTAGGTACCTGGACATCTGCAGGGTGAGTGGGGAGACAAACGTTAAGATCAATAAAGGCATGAATGAAAGGAATGAAGCGCTCTCATTGGAGCACTTCATTTCTTTCAACTTGAGAATGGCTTCCAGCTTTGAAACTGTGACTGGTGTCACAATCTGGTTGCATGCTCATTGGTCTGTCAGGGATAAGCCCATTGTAGACTACTGTGCATTGACTCGTCCCCTCACACACTCTGAAGTGTTGATCTACCACAAGATGTTTTTTGCAAGCGCAAGAAAACAAAAACTATAAAGAATTTAGATTAGTGACTATCTCATTTGAGAGGTGTTTTGTCCTAAACACAAAAATGTAAAATAATGCACATGGAGCACAGAAATCCAGGGGCAGAGTACAAACAGATGGAGTGGTATTGACAACATTAAGAGAGCACACATTAAAAAAAAGAGCTGCAACATACAGTTGGTTACTGTTTTAACAATATTATGCATCTATGGCTGCCACTGTACATCAGATGCAAACCCGTAATCATGTTCCTCACTTGAAGGGGGGGTAGAGGCCATAACTAACTCCTTGTTTTTGTGTGAAAGGACACAGTTTCATTACAGCAAAAACAAGGAAAGGCTTAATTTCTAAAATGTGCAGACAAGCATGGGGACCACTCTTTTCCAGAGCATGCCACCACTGGCAGCTACCACTTCAAGATTGCTACTACCCCTGCCTAATATAATCAGGTGAAAACCAGAAGTAGTCTACCGGCAATGAGATCAAGATGGTTAAGGCCCATTTGCCAGAAATTACTGCTTAGAAAAGAATGAGAAAGTGACTGTGATGATGAGCAAGTCCCAGACCAGATCTCTAGTTTATTAATAGACCCCTCCTGAGTCTGACTTGTATGGCTGCGTGGGTAAAGTTTTTTATTTATTTAGCTTTTTGTTGGATGGATGTTATGCCATCATCAGATTTGTATAAGAGTGCTATGGAAGCATGTAACCAGATCGCTGTCTGATGTGCTGCCACAATGCTCTGACATAGTTTCCAGTGATTCTGTTTATGCAGCCCTTCTCCTCCATGAGCTGCATAAACATACCCATTTCGTGATGCACTACATTTTCTTTCCGCAACTGCAACAGTGATGGCCACAATGTGCAACATGGTGACACTGACTTAAACTGCACACGCATGACTATCGAGCATACATAGTTATTTCAGCACCACCATGTTGAGCAGGGCTGACTACAGGGCAAACTGCACATGTGTGAGTATCACGCATGCACAGTACTGTAAAGGCTGCAGTATTACTTATGGCTGCACCAAAGCACTGCATATTCTTTTCCATGCTCTTGCCACTCCTAGAAGCTCTCCACAGCCATATTGTCTCTGACCAGAATTTGTTATCTATGGTGTACACTTTGTAACTATTGTCAATCTATTGCACATACTTTGTATGTACTGTAAGGCCCATGCTTTGTATCTATTGCCCATACTTTGTGTCTATGTCCCATATATTGTATCCATTGTCCATACTTTGCATTTGTTGCCCATACTTTGCATCCATGGCCTATACTTTGTATACATGTCCCATACCTTATGCCTGTGGCCCTTCCTTGCTATTTGTGGCTCATACATTGTACCTATGGCCCAGACATTCTAGCTATGCTCATACTTTGTATCTATTGTCAATACTTTGTATCTATGGCCCATACTTTGTAGCTATTGCCCATACTTTGTATCTACTGCCCATACATTTTATTTATGACCTATATATTGTATCTATGGCCCAAACTTTGTATGCATTGACCATACTTTGTATCCGTTGCCCATACGTTGTATCTGTTGCCCATACTTTGTATCTATTGCCCATACTTTTTATTTATGACCTATACATTGTATCTAAGGCCCAAACATTGTATGCATTGCCCATACTTTGTATCTATGGCCCATACTTTGTATCTTTTGCCCATACTTTGTATCTGTTGCCCATACTTTTTATGTATGGCCCATATGTTGTAACTGTTGCCCATACTTTTTGTGTATGGCCCATACTTTGTATTTGTAAGCATCCTAAATGGGCTTACCTGTGAGGGCTATGGCCTCCACTCTTTTGCCACTGTCCTTGGTGGTGACGTTGGTGGGATTTGGGTCAGCCAGTCCTGCTGTGCTCAGCAGCTGTGGCTGCCAACCTCCCATTGTCTTGGCCTCATGTCTGGGTGGGCTCTGAGCTCTGAGCATGTTTCTGTACCTCTGTGAGCCAAGAATGACAATTTGCCAATCCCAGGAGTTGCCACGGGTCATGACTAGCTGAATGTAAACACATATGGTGGCCCATGTATTACTAGGCACACACAACTGGCAGGAATGTAAAATTTAAAGGAGCCATGACTCCATTTGGGGTTTTGGTCATGCAGTTACTACTAACATATATCTCTGCTCCAGGGAAAGCAGGGGAGCTAGGGCCCGAAAAAATAGAAACTAGAAAGCATCCAGTATAGGGGTAATTGCTTTCAGCCCTTTTTTAGGGCATATTGTATGTATATAAATTGTGGCTGGGATCATTTTGGGGTGAATGTACACTAAGATGGCAGCCCCCATAGGACTACATAATCAAGAAAGCTGCAGGGTAAAGCTGAATGGGCATGGGATTTGCCCAGGACTGTTGCAGCCAATCAGTGGAGGGCTGTGAAAAAGGTAAAAATAGGACTGCCAGCCCACCAAAGAGGAGGGAGCCAGAGTGAAAGTGGTGCAGCGACGTGTGGGCTTCCCAGCCCAGAGTTGCACTCAGACCCCAGAGTCTAATCACCCAGCCACTGGAAGGAACCACAAGTTATAAAGTGTGGAGGTTTGCAGCCAGGAACAGAAGAACATTTCTTGCAGTGTGCTGCAGACAGCCATGACCCAGAGTACTCAAGCTGAGAGAGCGAGAGAGAGAGAGAGAGAGAGAGAAAGAGAGAGAGAGAAAGAGAGAGAGAGAGAGAGCTGGCTAGCTAGAGAGAGAGAGTCAGCATGAAGTTGTGTAGGGGCTACAAAAACTGTTTGTATTAGCTGCCTGGTGTTACCAGGACTTCAACCCTTGCAAAAAAAACAGAGCTACTGTGTTCTTCCTCAGCAAGGTAATTCTGGTGAGTGAACCTTTCAGCAAGGGATGCCCCTAAATGTGCTGTGGACAGGGCCTGTGAAAGGGCCAGCACATCAGTGAAAGAGAAGTTAAGAGTGAGAGAGCTAGCCAGCCTGGTGACACTGAGGGTTGAGGTGCTGGATGCCACACCTCGCTCCACGCTGGTGACCCGGGTTCGGAAGCAGATTCGGGTCGCTGGTGGGTTGGCCAGGGGGAGACAGGCTTGAGCATCCGATAACAGCTCACCTTCTCTGGGTAGGGTTGCAGCCTTAACCGAGCACTGACCCCATCGGAGCAGAGGCTCAGAGTACTACAAGCCACAACTGCAGGGGAACGGGTGGCCGCTTTACAGTGCAGATGTCGCTGCTTGCTGCCTTGATGTCAGGGGGCTGCACACTGTAGGGGAGGGAGAAGAAGAGGAAAGACACCTGCTGACTCCAGGAAGACAGACTTCCCAGAGTGTACCTCCGATGTACCCTGCTCACTGGGACCACCACCTTGGCCTGACGAGATTAGATTATGGGGTGTTGGAACCCACCTCATCCCCACTCGGGGGGGGGGGCTGAAGTTCCATGAAGGAGTAAGAGGTGAGTCCTGGTGGGTGGGTGGTAGGAGGATGACTCTTTGAATGTCCCGAAGGGTCGGAGCTATCAGGTAGTAAGGAGAGATAAAGATTAATTTCAAAAAAAGAGTGAGAGAGCTGGGTCTAGAGACTGTGTAAGAGCCCAGCTGTAACCATTTTGTTTAGGGTGTGGAAAACGAGGGTCTAGGGGTCCACATTTCAGTAATACCTAGACTGAAGAAAGGGAAGAGGACCAGCAGTTAAAGACATTGAGAGGCATGCCTAGTGAAAACTTTTTTACAAATGCCCATAGATGAAGTTGGCAAGGCCAGGCAGGTGAAGAACACCTTCTTTTTCACCAGTTCTCCAGTTCTGCAGCCTTGGTGCTACATTATCCAGATACCTCCATGGTACTGTGCCACTGCCAGTTGGACTGCATCTCAGCCAACCAAACCTCCCCCCCAATCCCGTGTACCTCTGAACTGTAAGTGTCCCGGGCGGTGGCTTTAGGGAGTCTTTATTAGCTAATAAGCTAGTAAGTATCCAGGGGGTAAGGCCAGGACTGGACTGTTCCAAGTAAAAGATGCACCCAGGGCTATTGGTTAAAGTTGAACCCATTTAAAGTTAATGGGGCCCCAATGAAAGACCTCAGGCCTGCATCACTGTCCAGTGAGGTACCCACCATATCAAAAGACATTCTAGAGTGCACCCTATGGGGGGAGGCAAGGTTATTGTTGGGGAGTTTAAAGTGGTTAAAGTCATTGTGTTGGTTAGTATTTCCCTTTCTCCGCTTCCCCCAAATAAATCTCACTATTGTTTGCATGTTAATTTTTGTGCCTGTGACTTTGTGGGTTCTAGTTACTGTGTAGGGGGATTGTTATTTTGTGGGGAAAATGTACTGGGGAAGATGTTATTTTTTCCTGGGGGGTGATAGCCTGCAAATTGCTTGCAGGTATTCCCTGCCCCAGCCCGATGTGGAGGCAACACATAACCTTATTGTCCAGTTATGGAACCCAGGCTGGGCCCCGTGAAAGTGAGTACCTGGTGGACCTCAGGGCCCCAGAGCAGTCAAGGTGAGTCAAAGGACTGTTACAAATGCATTGCCCATACTTTGTATCTATGGTCCATATACCATATCTGTGGCCCACACTTTGTAATATAAAAACATAAGAATGGTGTCGGCAGATGGGGACCAGTTTATCCATCTAGTCTGCCTAAGGTGGTAACCCCCATCCCCTTAAGTGTTTTCCGCAAGCTGTCCACACTGTCTGTCCCATGCTAGGTTAAATTTTCTCACTGACTTAGCTGCCACCACCTGTGGTGGCAGGCTGTTACATGGGTCTAGTACTCTCTCCATGAAGAAGTACTTTCTCGAGTTGCTCTTGAACTTGCCTCCCACCAGATGCAAATTGTACCCCCTTGTCCGAGTTTCCTTATTTTCCTGGAAGAGTTTCTATGTCTTGCTTATTCCTTGACATATTTGAACATTTCTATCACGCCTCCTCTTTCTTCCTCTGTTTCGTGAGTATAACTCAGTTCTCTGAGCCTATTTTCATATGTTTCTTGGTGTAGCCCCTGCCCCATTTTTGTAGCCCTTCTCTGCGCTTTTTCTAATCTATGTCCTTTTTCAGGTGAGGCCTCCAAAACTGAACACAGTATTCCAGGTGTGGCCTTACCAAGGATCTGTACAGTGGCATGATCACCTCCTGCTTTTTGCTTGTAATGCCCCTACCTATGCATCTGAGTATGCCACTATTGCCTATCTATTGCCAACACCTTATGTCTCTTGCCCATACTTTGTACTATGGCCCGTCCTTAGTATCTGTGATCCATACTTTGTATCTGTGGCCCATCCTTAGTATCTGTGACCCATACTTTGTACTATGGCCCGTCCTTAGTATCTGTGACCCATACTTTGTATCTGTGGTCCATCCTTAGTATCTGTGACCCATACTTTGTACTATGGCCCATACCTTGTATCTATGGCCCATCCTTAGTATCTGTGGCCTATGTCTTGTATCTATGGGTCCACACTTTCTAGATATGGCTCATACCTTGCATCTATTGCCCATACCTTGGTTGCATAAATCTTTGCTAGCCTTTGGTAGTTTACATGAGTTTGTTCTTGGCAGTAGATATACAGCTAGATCACTTAAAAATTGTCACAGAAAATTACATCAAGATAGGTATCATTTCTTACAAATTTTAATTTTATCTTTTTCAAAGTCCATGTATGTTTGTACTTTTTGAAACTCTTTCTGAAAAATGTAACTGTTGTTTCATCTATTTTGATTTCAAGATTTAGACTGTGTATTTAGGGATGAAAGCAAGTCTTTTGTCTTTTGTAGGCCTATTACAGCAAAAGACAATAAGACTACTGAGGTAACCATCCCAATCTTCTACTTTAACACCAGAAAAGGTTACCACAATAAGGTACTTACTGTGGTAATCAAGTACATGTATAGGGTTTATGAACAGACTGGATGGGCCTAGTGGTCCTTATATGCTGACCATTTCTATGTTTCTATGTACTGCAACACACCACTTCCAGCGTACTGCAGTATCATTCAAGGTACTACATACGCAGAAGTGGTAACTTATTACACTTAGTCAGTGCAAATAAGGTAATGCTTTAATTAATGTGCTACTTTGAATAAAATTGCTGTGGGGGGGGGGGGATGCTGTATTGCAGTACCTTAATGTGGTAAACATTTCTGTGGTAAAGTGGCAGATTAGGATGGCTATTGCTGTGTGTTGTCAGCCAAGGCTAAAATTCCTCAGGGTGTACTAATTCTTTTGGAGTATAATATTGAAGAATGTTTAAGGTAATTAATAGATCATTGCTGTAAATGTTAAATTAAAATGGTGCTAAAATGCACCCTTGTTGAACTTGTTTGTTAAATAAAGTTTTCTTGTCAGTTTTGGTATCATACTTGATTGTTAGCCAATTTATAGAGTACAGCCATACACAAATGTGCCATAGATCGGGTCTGTATAGTAGTTACATTTTTATTTTATTATTTATTTATTAATATCTCAGACTGACACCTTTGAGCTAGAAGTTCTTTACATAGATTCTACTGTCAGAGGAATTAACATGCAGTGAAGACAAAACATAAATGGCATGATGCTAAAACAATCAAGTTCTAGCATATTCTAAAGATAGGATTACATTAGGAATTAGAGAGAGCAAGAAATCGTAGTATTGTAAATGTATGCCATGGGCAGAAATGAAGTACAGGAATTGGGAGACTAAGAAGGCAAACAGGAGCTACAACAAAAGGAGAAGGTATAGCCCAGAGGGCCAGGTCAAATGGTGTGCATTTGTAGGCAGGAAAAACTGGAAATAAGGGGAGAGAGGAATGCACAAGAGGCCCAGGAAATCAAGTGGGGAAAGGGTAGTCAGATACAACAAGGGGGAGAAACTGACAGTTAGCCCAGAAGGCCTAGTCAAGGTCGGGAAGGATAGGTAAGGAAGGTTAGTGCGCATAGAGGGGACGAGGGAGGGGAAGGAGGGAGAGAGGCAAGGAGAAGGAAGGGCATGAGGAACCAGGAGGGAGACAGTAAAACCAATGGAAGTGAGGGAACTGATAGAGTACTAATTAGTGGAAGCAGTCACAGCTGGGGTACAGGACTAGATGTTGTCTGGAGCATTTGTTTAAAAGAGCCCAGTGCAGATGGAGAGGAAATGTCTAAGTGCAGTGAATTGAACTAGAGCTGGGCGTGGTAGGCGAAAGGCCTTTGACATTGGGAGGTCCGCAGCATGGAATTTTGAAGACCTGGCAATTAGAGCTTCTGTGTGGCAAGGGTTGGTGAGGAATGAGGAGTTCTTCACATCGGGGGCAACATACCAAAAGCTTACATTTTGTGAGGAGACATGTTTGGTACACAAGCCTGCCTTTGAACTGAAGCTAATTAGCCTGAGCTTATAGGTCACAGGTGAGTTAATCGGGCAGAACCAGTTAGGAGCATCAGGAGCTGGTATGACAGTTACATAGCCGTTGTCAGCAGAAAAGAACCTCCTGATCCATCTAGTCTGCCCTGTTTCAATGTGGTCCTATTTCCTTAGTATAGGTCCTGCTAAACCGTGTCTGTAGTTTCCCTCTGTCCTAGTGCACTAAACCTTTGTGACTGTCCCATGCATGTTTGAATGGGTTCACAGTCTATGCCAAGGTTTGACAATTTTGACCATAAAATACCCCTTGAGAAATTGTCAAAAGCTCCCTTAAAGAGCTAATGCATTGCCTAAAATAAAAAGTTACAACAGACTACTTCTTAAAATTGTTATCATTTTCCTCTCTGTCTGCTCTGTTTCCACGAGCCCTTTAATGTCTACAAATGCCATGTAAAGAGGTTGTTTTCTCAAGAGGACATATTTGTCAATGAGATGCTGGGGTGTAACTATTGTCGAGTGTGGAGTAGCTCTCTCAGAATCCAGCCTATGATTCTTCTGTAATATTTTTCTTTACTCTAGCCACAGCTAGAATAATTTTAAATAGCTGCTGACACCTCAAAGAAAACTTTAAAGAACATAATATTTAGGAACAATTTAGCTTACGTTCCATATATAGTCTATAGATTTCTACTGCACATTACTTATTACTGAGAACATTTGCATGAATACATGATCTTTATACCTCAGAGTTCATCTGCCTGTATAGCTTACTCCCTACTTCATGTGGTTTAATGCTTTGAGCTGCAAATCTGGTGACATCCAGCAGACCAGACCTGGGTTTGAATCCCACAGCTTCCACTTGCATACTGTGTGACCCTGACCAAGTCACTTAACTTTCCAGTGCTTCCAGGTCACTCCTGTAAAAAAGCTTTCTGCTTAGTGTGCTACTCCTGGTTAAACAACTAAATAAAAAATTAAAAAAAAAATCCTCTGTTGTGACATCACAATCTGTTGCCATGGGAGTAACAGTGATGTCACAAGCAGTGCATCGTGACTTGAGGTAAGGAGAAAGCAAAAGTAATAGATAAACTCTTCAGGAGCAAAGATCCTGTTTTCATGCAATTTACACCAGTAATAAATAATGGGTAGGAGGAATACAGAAGTAAAGTGCAATACAAGCTGAACTGTGTTTAAATATTATGTTTTATTAAAGTTCTCCAGAAGGCATCAACTGTTCTTTAAAATTATTTTAAAAAATAATTCTGCACTCAAATCACAGAATGCAGTAGGCCCACTCATTGCATTTCTTGATTTGAGTGCAAATTCATTTTCAAAATAAATTTCATATGACAATAATAGGGTATACTCAAACAGACACAAAGACAGGAGTATAATGCATAAAATAAACTCAGCTTGCATTTAAAATTGTTATACACAAATTCAATATTTAAGAAATCAAGAAATGAAAAGAAACTGGTTGTTCTACTTATGCAGCTTCACTCTTCCTTTTGGTAAAAAAATAACTGCTGGGGTGTATTCCAGCACACCACCTCTCTCCTCTACTACCAGCAACCTGCTGGCCTACCACTATCTTTTGTCTCTAGGTCCTCAGCTTTTTATCCCTCCCAGAACATGTCATCACAAACATGTGACCTGGGCTATAAACTTATTAAGCCTTTTTGGCAATAAAGAACACAAAAGTCAGGATGGCTTATGTATTCTTTAAGGGATACTTTCTTGTCTCCTTACCTGCCATAGTTCGATCCTATAATCATATAGCCCTTAATAAGATATATACACATTTTGTCTTAAAAAGGCTTAATATAATTTTAAGCTCTGCCCCCTTTGTGACATCATACACCTCTGTCACTATATCTACAGTCACTCTGAGGCCAGCCTACCCTATAGAACATGGCGAAACATACAACATGGTGAATCATACAGCAAAGTAATGCACAGAATAATCATTTAACACGTTATTCTAATTAACTTCTGCTTTGTAAATATGTTTGGGCAACCTAGACCAAGAGGGATTGAGGGTGCACTCCCCATCTCTCTGGACTGTTTACCATACCAAAGAAACATAAGTTTTAAAACAATAGAAGGAGTATTCATTCTCCAATATATATTTTACAACTAACCCTATATAGGCATTAGTTAATAATCCAGGAGAGTGCTACATCATATCTGCACAATCTCTTTCTCCTTTGGATGTGAGTTTTATGCTGACAGCTGAAATATCAGCCGTTGGGTTATTATTTCATTGGGGCCTTTTCTCTCACAGCTCCCAGTTACACTAATGCTGGGCTGTGCTTAAAAAATGTTATGTCTCCCTTTGTGCTAAGGACATTACATGACTTTATTTCTCTCTGCCCATAATGTTCCAGTAGATAATTTTACAGTTGTTTACTTTCACCGCACTACGCAGTACTTTCACTTTTATTTGAAGCATCCTGCTTTGAGTAAACAATGGGCTGCGCTCAGTGCACATCGGAGTGAATCCAGCCTGATGTACGATACAGCTGCCACATTTGTAGCTGTGGGAAGCAACTCTTTCTAAATTAAGCTCATGAAATGCATTTTTTTTTCTACTGCAACATGCAGTTTCTTAAATGTTTCAGTTTACACAGCCCATCTTTGGGCTACCTCTCGTCACTGCTTGTGACAATGCATTTTCTTTAACTTAAAGCGGCACAAGTATTACAGCGTTAAGCACTATAGTCTCACGTTCATACTGGGGCATCTTTCTCTTTAAATGCACACACTTGGGATATTTAAGGGATAGTAAAGGAAAGAGGTTTTGTCAGGTTGGCCACCCTGACTAAGAGGAAAAAGAATAGGTATAATAGAATGCTAGAATAGAGTGAAAAAATAGGGAGGGGATGCACATTGTTTTCATAATGTTCTTAGACAGAGGGGTCTTTTATTTCATAACAGGCCTCCTGTTAGAATGACCCAGTAATGGCTAAATTCAAAACATATCTTATTGGTAAATTCAAGCTATATTCCAAGACACCCAGATAAGCTGCTGGAGAGCTGCAAAGGGGGCTGCAGTTGGCAGAGTGGAGGACCAGAGTGGCCACATCAGTGGCCAAGGAAGGAAGGGCTTTTGCCACAGTCGGTGGTGTGAAGCTGCAGAGGGGCTGCATCTGCTACCGAGGAAGATGCCGGTTTTCTGCCTCTGTCAGCAGCGTGGATTGGGGAGCAGCTGGTGGCCATAATCAGCAACAAGCAGGTTCCTGATTTGCCACATAAGAAGCCAAGAAGGCTGGCTAGCCAATCAGGAAAGAAGGCACCAGTTTCAAGTGCGACCAGGTTTTAAAAGCCAGGAAGCCAGACGTACATCTCTGGCTCTGCAGTAGAGCAAGAGAGCTGCAAGGGGGACTGCAATTGGCAGCATGGAGGACCAGAGCAGCCGCATCAGCAGCTGAGGAAGGGAGGACTTTTGCCACAGTCAACAGTGTGAAGCTATAGAGTGGCTACATTGGCAGCCAAGGAAGACACGGGTTTTCTGCTGCAGTCAGCGGCATGGATGCGGGAGCAGCTGGTGGCCACAATTAATGGCAAGGGGGGTTCCTGATTGGCTGCATCAGAGGCAAGGAGGTCAGCCAGCTAGTTAGGACAGGAGACACCAGTTTCATGTGCAGCCATGCTTTAAAAGCCAGGAAGCTGTCTGCACATCTCTAGGGCTGCAGGAGAGCAAGAGAGCTGCAAGGGGAGCTGCAGTCAATGGCATGGAAGACCAGAGCGGCCACATCAGCGGCCAAGGAAGGAAGGACTTTTGCCACAATCGGTGGGGTGAAGCTACAGAGTAGTTGCACCAGCTACTGAGAAAGATGCCTGTTTTGTGCTGCAGTCAGCAGCTTGGATCAGGGAGCAGCTTGTGACCATAATCAGTGGCAAGGGTTCCTGATTGCTGCATTGGAGGCCAAAGAGGATGGCCAGCCAATCAGGACAGGAGGAGACAGTTTTAAGTGCGGCCAGGCTTTAAAAGTCAGGAAGCTGGCCGCACATCTCTGGGCCTGCAGGAGAGTGAGACAGCTGCAAGGGTGACCGCAGTCAGTGGCATGGAGGACCAGAGTGGCCACATCGGTGGCCGAGGAAGGAAGGACTTTTGCCACAGTCAGTATTGTGAAGCTACAGAAAGGCCATATTGGCAGCCAAGGAAAACTCCAGTTTTTCTGATGCAGTCAGCAATGTGGATCAGGTAGCAGCAGGTATATATTCTCCCACCCACTGTCCCTGGCCCCGACCTCTATTAAATGCAGAGAGGAGGAGGAGCCTGCAACTAAGAGACTTGGGGATTGGACAAGGGGTGACTGCAAACCTCTGAGCTGGTACACTTCTCAAATTACTCAGAGTACAAGCCTGCAGCAGGAGGTTCTGGATAGACCAGGGGACTGACTGGTACTTGTGCAACAGGACTGTTATCACTTAAACTTTTCCATCACATGGAAACTGTCCCTGGTCTACTCACTGGGACCTGGAAATCTGACTGGAACTTTGAAACAGGGCTGTGTCACTTGAACTCTCTAGGACCTGTCATACACTGGATTTGAACTGCTGCAAGGAGTGGTCTTGGGCTTTGTTGTGAATCTGGGTTAACATCTGAGGGGAAACTGTCAAGGAATTATCTGTATGAGGGGTTGACCTGTCATAGAATGGATTTGAACACTGCAAGTGGTGATCCTGGACTTTGTTGTGAATCTGGGCTAAAGTCTGGTAGGGGGCAACTGTGAAGGGATTATCCTTATGAAGGGCTAACTTTTGTGGGAGTGGATCTGACTAAACTCAGGAGTGACTGCTGAACAGGGCAAATCCTCATAAATGGCTCAAGAAGGGGTGATTCTGAGCTAATATTGGGGCCAGTTGTTGTGTGGACTACTCTGCACTAGCAAGCTTGTTCCAGCTAGATAGGGAACAAATTGAAGATTAGGCTGAATTGCATACCTTGGGTAATTGCACAGCTAGGTGGGACCAAATGGCTGAAACAAGATGGGGTTACGTCAGGGGACATGGATACGAGGAGGATGGGGAGATGGAAGGGATGACAAACAGAGGCAGCTGGGAGGGGTAGGGTAGCTCCTGGGCAGGGGGGAGGATGATGCAGGATGGAGGGAGGTAGGACAGGATGCAGTGGCTCTGGGTCTGCTATGGCCATGAATATCCTGTGGAGACTGGGGCACTGTTCTGAATGTATCAGGTTAATGAAAATGGAGGATGTGTTTGGAGATTTAGGTATGAGCTCTATAGAGGGGTGAAGAGCATAGGGGTGCACATACAATGCTAACTGGAAGGGAACAGAAGGGGTGGGGACAGGGGGTTGAGGGCCAGTTGAACCCCAGAAGGCCAGGCCAGCCTGGGGTCAAAGATGGTATGAAGGAACTAGGCGCTGGATGTGTGGATGGTAAGGGCTGCAGAGAGTGGTATTATTGGGGAAAGGGGTAAAGGGTCTCTAAGGACCATGGCAAGAGGGCAAACACTGCAGGGAAGGGAAGCTGGTAAGTGTACTACTGGGATGATCTCAGTTTCAAACAGGTGCTTACCCGGCAAGATCTATGGAGGGCAGGAGTCATGGCAGGGACTCATGAAAAATAGAGGGTGCAGGGGGTAGAGGCACAAGGGAGTTGGAGGACAATGGAAGTAAGGAGGGGCAGGGGAAGGGCAGAATGACTAGCAAAGGGCCCAGGGAAAGTCTGGGAAAAAAGCTGGGGGTATGGAGTGCCGGGGAGGGAAGGAGAAGGGAAGTTGAGGAAGGAGGAAGGATCTCAGGCAGAAGGGGACTAGCAGAAGGCACAGGAGATGAAGGATAGTGCACTTGATAATGGAGGAGAAAATCTACAGGCACCTGAAAGACTGGTGGAGGAACAGGGTGATAAGGAGGAGTTGGAGAGGGTTGCCAGCATCTCCAAGCCACCTAGAAGTTTGCAGGTGGGAGATCTGTGCATGGGGAAACAGAAGAAGAATACACAAGGGGCAGAGTAGGGAAGGGGAGCAGGAAAAGTGAGAGGGTGGACAAAGTGTGTGGTGGGAAAGAGAATTAGGTCATAGGGATGCAAAGAGGAGTGATGTGGGCCAGCAAGGTAGTTCAGACACCAGCACCTGGTGAAGGAGAGCAGGGGTGCTGCTAAACCAGGGGAAAGCAGGGGCAAAGGTGCTTTTGATTGGAAATTTTATCATAAAGGGAATCAAGTGGGGGGGCAGGAGTAGTGTGGCTTGAGTGGAGTGCATGCGAGAATGACCGCGCTTAGGCATCCACCACATTCTGTCACAGAGAAGGACCAAGATAAAATGTATCTGGTGTTCCACCTGGGAACAAACGACCTGGAGCAACAGTCTCATGGAAATACAGGCAAGATTTAAGGCACTGGCTAGACTCTGTGGGGGCTGGGCTTTAAATTTCTAGCCTTTTTAAGAGGTGCTAGTACCAAGGGCCAGCACAGACAGAAAGCTCAGGATAAAAGAGTTTAATGACTGGTTGAAAAGATGGATTACACAGATGGGATATGGGATGTTGGAGGCTAGGGGACAAGTTGGGAGGACAAGAGCATCTATGCTTTAAACTGGCTGCACCTCAGCAAGGATGGGTCAGCTGTGCTGAAGTGCTGGCTGGGGGAAATTTTTGAGAAGGAGTACAATTTAAGCTGAATGGAGGGGACTGGTTTGGAACCATGCTGTACATGGCAGAGACGGGAGTCCCAAGGCCCCCCAGGAAAGAAATAGAGTGGTAAGCACTTGGAGGACCATGGGGGGAGCAGAGGAAGGGGAACAATGGTGGAAGGGCTTGGTGGTCAATGCTAGGAGTCTACAAACAAGATGGAGGAGTTAACAATTACCATTGTTCATGATGGGCTAGACATTAAAGCGGTCACAGAAACATAGTGGATGGAATTTCACTCGTGGGAGACAGCGATTCCTGGCTTCAGAATGATGAGGAAGGAAAAGAAGTGGGGGGGGGTGATCTTGTACATCAGGAAGATGAAGGCGTATAGAGGGTGGAGGGCAACAGGAAACTGAACTACTATGGGCGACAATAAACAGAAGAAGGGGGGAATATGTGAGACTGGGAGTGGTGTACAGACCCCCCATCCAAGGGGAAGAGCAGGATAGGAAGATAATGCAGGACAAAGCGAGAATGGTCCTGAAAGAGGAAACAATACTGGGAGGTGATCTGAACCTCCCTGACATCGACTGGACCATTCCAGAAGTAACATTGACCAGAAGCAGGTAAATTCTGCAGGTGCTGCAGGGGGTATTTCTTCATCAGTTGGTCAGAGAATCAACTAGGGAGAGCAACCTACTGGATGTGGTCCTGACTAATGGGGAGAGTGTAGAGGATGTGGTGGTAGGGGAGGAGCTGCGTAACAGCAACCACAGGTCCATTAGGGTTTAGGGTGAGTGTGGGGAAGAAGTATGCAGTACAAGTACAACATTGCTGAACTTCAGGTGGGCAGACTTTAATAGGATGAGAAGGTTAGTGAGGAAGTGATGAGGGGTATGGGAGAAATTAATAGTAGAGGAACTATTAGGGGCTATTAGAGACAGGGTCAGAGAGGCATGTATATCAAGGGGAGAGAAGGGAGCAAGAAGCAGGAGGCCACTGTAGTTCAACAGAGAAGCTGCGAGGGTGGTAGGAGCAGACAGAAGTATTCAGTAAATACAATGGATCATGAGGGAGGAAGACAGGAGGTCTACAGGAAACAATGAGGTTAGCAAAGAGGGTGATTAGGAGGGCAAAGGCTGAAATGGAGGAAGGGATAGCTAAGCAGGTCCAGAGGTGAGAAGACATTCTTCAGATACATGAGGGATAGGTGGAATACTGGACAAGGGATCACAAGGTTTGGGGAGAGAGAGTCAATAGAGGATGACTGTAAGAAGGCAGAAGTACTAAACAAGTCCTTCTACTCAAATTTTGTGAAGGAGGGGAGGTAGGGACCAGATTTGAGGAAGGGGAGGTATAGGGTGAAGATGACTCCTTTAGCATAGAGAGAGTCAGGAAGAACTGGGCAGCATAGGGTGGACAAGGCCATGGGACCAGGTGGACTGCTCCTGAGAGTTATTTGGGAACTAAGGGATCTTGGGGTTGTCATCCCTGATGACCTCAAGGTAGGGAAACAGTGTGACAAGGCAGCAGGTAAAGCAAATAGGATGCTGGGATGTATAGGAAGGGGCATCACCAGCAGGAAAAGGGAGGTCATAATTCCGCTATACAAGACACTAGTGAGGCCCCACCTGAAGTACAGTGTACAGTTCTGGAGACCATACCTACATAAGGACATAAACAGGGTAGAGAAGGTTCAGAGGAGGGCAACAAAGATGGTGCATGGATTGCATCACAAGTCCTATGAAGACAGGTTGAAGGAACTGAACATGTACTCCTGGAGGAGAGGAGGAGAGAGGGGATATGATAGAGACATGCAAGTATCTTACAGGAGGAACAGGGTGCAGGAAAACACTATTTTTAGTGAAAAGATGTTCCAGGACTAGAGGGATGGGATGAAGTTGAGGAGGACGATTCAGAGAAACATGAGAAAGAATTTTTTCACAGAACGGTGGTGGACAAGTGGAACACCCGGCCAGAGGAAGTGGTGGGGGCTTAAACAATCACGGGATTTAAGAATGCATGGGATAGACATAAAGGAATTCTGGAGGTCAGGGGTAAGGGGCGACAGACTTCTAGGAAAACAAACTGAACTTACAAGCTGAAATGGGCAGACTGGGTGGGCCATAGGCCCTTATCTGCTGACACTGTCTATGTATCTGTGTATCTATGTAACTAAGAGAGGAGTTGGCTGCCCCACTGGCAAGGCTATTCAACCTGTCCTTGGACACAGAAAGGGTGCTAGAGGACTAGAGGAGGGCTACAGTTGTGCCAATACACAAGGGGTGGAGCAGGGAAGTGAGGGAAAACTATCGTCCTGTCAGCCTCACTGCAGTGGTAGGGAAAGTCAAGGAAGCACTTGACAGGGAAAGGATAACACAGTACCTGGAAGGGAACACACTGATAAACAACAATCAGCATGGGATCACTAGGGGAAAATCCTGCCAGTCCAATCTAATGGAATCTTCATGGGTGACCCGGGAAACAGACCAGGGGTGGTGGACATGGCCTATCTGGACTTACAAGGTCTTTGAGACCATCCCACAGAAGGTTGGTCAACAAACTGGGAAGCACAGGGTGGGGGGGTCAAGATAACTAGATGGTGGAAAACTGGCGTAGCAAACAGGACCCAGTGGTGGTAATAAATGGAGTGCACTCTAGGAAGGGAGGTCCAGGGTGGTGTGTCAAGAGGTCAGTGCTGGGACTGCTTCTCTTCAGTAATAACATATGAGAGACATAACGGACAGATTGAGGGACAGGTGGCACTTTGCAGATGATATAAAATCTGCACTACAGTAGACACTGAAGGGGGTGGAAGACGTGAAACAGGACCTGAGGGCACTGGAGTAGTGGGCGGAGACTTCATGCCAAACTTCAACATTAAGTAGTGTGCTATCATGCACCTGGGACACAAGAACCCGAGGGCAGGTTACAAAATGCGTGGGAGGAGATCAAGACATCAGAGCAGGAGAAGGACTTAGGTACAGTAGTCACCAGTAACCCAAGGTGGGGAAACAGTGCACTAGGGTGATGAGGAAGGCATATCGGATGCTGGCAAATATAAGCAGGGGAATCCCCAGTGGGAGGAGGGAAGTCTTGGTGCCCCTGTACCAGGCTATGGTGAGACTGCGCCTGGAACATAGAGTGCAATTCTGGAGGCCTTACTTGCTCAAGAACATAGACTTGCTCAAAAGGGTTCAGCAAAGAGTGACCAAGATGGTGCGAGGAATGGAAGGCATACCACGTGAGCAGAGATGCAAAGAGCAGGGGCTGTACACACTGGAGACCAGAAGGGAGAGAGGGGACATGATAGAGGCCTTCAAATATGTTAAAGGGATAAATAAGCTGGGCCCGGGGAGTTTATTCCAAGTGAGAAAGAACACCATGACAAGAGGGCATGGCCTGAGACTACAGGAAGGACACTTCAAAGGGAACATGAGAAGGCAGTTCTTCACGGAGTCGGTGGTGGATGCCTGGAACGGGCTTCTGGATAAGGTTGTGGGGGTGGAGACAGTGACAGGATTCAAGAGGGCTCGGGACAGGCACAAAGGGTTACTAGGGAGTGGGATGGGTAACCAAGGAGGGAGGGAGATGGGTAGTTTAGCATGGGGAAAAGGGCAGACTGGATGGACCATGGGGTCTTTTTCTGCCATTTGGTTCTATGATTCTATGATAGTCAGTTTTGTAAGTGGCTAGGTATGAATGAAACATTTCTGTTTCCTTTCTTAAAAACGTGAAACAGCATTGCCCTCCGTGACTCTGGATAACATTCACATTTGATGAGCTGATTAAAGTAACAGGTTGATACTGGAGCCCACCAATCCATTTTGCTTTTGTATAAATATTTCAGTATCCGATCAGGACCAGGTGCTTTGTTTGAACATAATGAAGATCTGGCTAGCTGGAATGACAGGAGAGTATACAAGAAGTCGTATTCCTATAAGTGTATATTTATCAGACTAGCATTCATTGATAGCGCTTGTCCTTTCTTTGTTTAGTCTTCCAGATTTCCCCCCAAAATTTCCCAATTCACTGGACAATAGGAAAAAGAAAAAAAAAACAATCCAGGGGAGTCAAACACCTTTTACAAGCAGTCATAGCACCCATTTCCGGTGGCGTAAAGGGGACAGTCAGTTTTCAATCCAAAGCAATGCCTGGATGGATAAATTCACCTGACACCTAGATTAAAATGTAATATATACAGTATGCCTATTGTACAAAAAGGCAGAGGGAGTAGAACAGCATTCTATACAGAAGAGAACTAACCAATCAAACTCTTATATATAGTTCTAATTTATACATTTATTAAAATAAAAATACGAGCCTATTTTAGTGGTGGCATTTAAATGCTGCATGTTAAAGGGAAACAGTGGAAAAGGCACAGCTTTACCCAGGCACTACAAAAATGGCTGATTAGTGTTTTCAGACTATAACATTTTTTAACAAATAACTCTAATTGATTTTTTAGTGATTTAAACAGTAGCCTTCAACTTTCACTTTCTATTGCTGGCAGCCACCATTTCATGGGTAGCAGAGAGCTTCCTGAGCTCACTTTATGCTAATATGTCCTGCCAACCAATAGCTGAGGTCAAACAGGCATATTAGCATACAGTGAACTCAGGAAACCGCTGCTGCTCATGAAATGGCTGCTGCCAGCAACGAGGGAAGTTGTGGTAGCTGTTCTAAATCATTAAATAAAGTTGTTACTGTCTGAAATCACTAATTGAGAGTTTCTGCAGTGTCTGAGGAAAGCTTGGTCTTTTCCATTGTTTCCTTTTAAGTTCCAAAGAAATAATTCACTTCTAGAACACAAATTATTTCTCTGCACAGCAGTCATAATCAGCTGTCTTCTCTTTCCGAGTCACTACTGAATGCAAGCTCAGTACTACAGCTGATTAACAAGTCATTATGAGTGCTATAAAAATGCTACAATGATCTGAATTTCATTAGTGCAATGTTAATTTTAAAGTAAGAACAAAGAATGTAAAAACATAAAATGGATGTTTCTGAAATAGTCTCATATTATCAAATGGATGTTTCTGAAATAGTCTCCTCTTATATTATACACAATAATGTATACTGAAGTGGGAAGTACTTACTGGTATTCCACACCTCGTCTGTATGGTGACATCATTAGGGTACTCAAGCTTCACTCATGCCAGTGATGGCACCACACTAGCTCAGTGTGGAACTCCAACTTGTACTTCACCCTTAGGGGTACATTATTCTCATATACTGGCTATTACTAGCGACCTTGAGAGAAAGATGACAGCAAAACACGCCAGGTGACGTCTGTTGGAAGTGACCTCTGTTCTTGCTCACACCTGTTGGGACTTCTACAGCCGTCTGTGCATGGACTTTTGTGTCGTTTTGTGGATTTAATAAGAATATTGTGGATTATTGTGCTGCATGCGATTGCTGTTTCCACATGAATTCTGGTGCTTTGTGCCACATTTCAAGTGAGTTTTAAATTAATAAAAAGTCCTTTTGAATGATATAAGCACACCCGGTCTTTTGTCCATAATATGAGCTGGATTAAAGTAAAATGCTTTGAGCAGGTGCCGGTTTATACTGTTTTTACATACTGGCTAACAGGTAGTGTCTGACTCCAGTCAAAGCGATCTACGATTACTCACAATTTAATATCTATAGTTTGAGAATGCAGCACTTAAAGCAGGTTTAATTACTATACTTATTACAAAATATTTATTTTTACTTATTCTTATCATTGTGTTTTCATTCATTACTAAACGACCCCAACCAGGGTCACTAGAAGGAACACTGTGACCAACAGAAGAATCAGTCAGGAAAGAAAATAGACAAGAGATTTGCCTCTCTTGATCAAAATAATGACTGCAGTACAGCCAACTGTCCTCTGGAAAAGTAACAGTGATACATTTTCTGTCAGATTAGTGGTGAGTATATCTCTGTCGTGTCAGAATTTACTGTAGCAGACTGGCACTGTGCTGTTTGTATTTTTGAGGTAAACGTTCAGAAGTTAAATTCAGATGGAGTAGACCTACTCTGTCCCTCTAGCTCTTTGTCGGGTAGCTCAAAAGGTGCAGCTGTCCAACATCTGACAATGTTTGCCTTTATAGCAGTGCTGAGTGTCAGGTGACCAATGTTAGGTGCACCATTTGAACTCACTAATCAAATTACATATTATAACCAAACTAGTAGCTACAAGAATAAATGTACGGAGTTTGACTGAAAGAAATCTAAACTGAGGATGAAGTACACTTACCCATATGGCAATCTCAGGGGAAATATAACACTACAAGAAAAATAATAAAATACATAGATACATAGACAGTGTCGGCAGATAAGGGCCTATGGCCCACCCAGTCTGCCCATTTAAGTTTGTAAGTTCAGTTTATGTTTTCCAGGAAGTCTGTTGCCCCTTACCCCGATAAATAAATAGGAAAGCTATTCTAAAACCAAACTAAAATAAAGCAATTCCAGGAAACAAAGAGAGCATTATATACATATATATATATATACACACACACACACACACAATAGGGGTGAGTGGTAAATGACTGAAATAAAACAGTGTATCATCCACTACAGTGTGATATTTTTATCCTCCGCTCTGCTGTGATGATATCAGCCATTTACACACACACAGGACACAAAAGGTCATCACTCTAGGAAGCTTTCCTCTCAACATGCAAGAAACATCTGAGCTGTTACCATAGACACAAATGCAGAACTACTTCAGAGGTCTCACTGCTGGCTACAGCTAACTCAGTGAGCATTACAAAACACACCTATCCCCGCCCCACCTTCCAGCTCATTACTGTGACTGCAGCAAGAATTCTAAACAGCACAGCTTCACAGAACAGTCTAAACTACTGCCTGCAGCTAACTCAACTACCACTGAAACACACTCTTACTTGTTCTCAAACTCTGATTCTTACCCATTACAACTACTATGATACTTTGAGCTTGACTGCAGCCAGAACCCTAAAGAGCACAATTTCACAGAACACTTTGCACTCTGCTTGCTAATTAACTTAGGCCCTGTCCACAATACACCGCCATGCCCGGTAACAGATGCAATCCTGCGGAGCAGTGCAGTCGTCCTCACCTTGGGTGGTGTCCATTCTGGTCCACACATCGGGATCCAGGCGATCGTTACAGTGGCACCCAATCCCACAATGCAGCTCGCGCTGTGCTTGGTGCCCTGCAGGGGACCATTACTGGCAGTCCACACTACCACTGGTAACATTACCAGGGCGGGATCGGTTTCATGACCGTTGTTGAAACCACCTCATATGTGGTTTCAACACCGGTTACGAAAACGCCTCCTGTAATGTTACAGGTGTAAATGCGACCTGTAACGGTAACGTTTTACACCCTCTGTAATGTTACAGAGGTGTAGTGTGGTCAGGCCAGAATTACCACTGAAAACAGTATCAGCTGTTCTGACACTCTGCCTCTCAGCTCATTACAATTACTGTGATGCTCTCAGCTTCACTGCAGCCAGACTTCTAAACAATGCAGCCTTACAAAATTATGTTTCACACTTCTACCTAAAACTAACTCATTTAGCATTGCAAAACACAGTCATGTGTCTCCCAGAGTTTATAATACTGCCAGCCCATTCAGAAAAGCTCACACACAGAATGAGCAAACTCATGAACAGGAACATAACACAAGACAGCATAACAAAACTTTTAAAACTCTTGGCCCTTTTGTATATACTGTATCAAATGCATGATGGGCAGATCGTCCTATGGCAAATATTGTCACTCCTTCAGAGTGAGCTCTGGATATCACACTCATGCCCATCATGTATCCTATATATATATATATATATATATATATATATATATATATATATATATATATATATATATATATATATATATATTATGGTAGCATGGTAGTGCTACCATAGTTAGGGTTGAGATGCCATTTACATGTTAAACCCCAAATTTTGCACCTTAATAACTTTGCAACCGTTTGACGGATTTGCTGAAATTTGGAATACACAATCAAGACCCATATGCCTTGGGATCTTCCATGTTTTGTACCAGTTGGATACACAGCTGTGGAGTTATTAGCATGATTCCATGCGTGCTTACACTTTTTCTGGAATTCTACGGTCGCATCTACAGGTCCATGTTTATGTGACTGCCTGAAATCTTCAGGAACATACAACCAGGGTCCCTGATGTGCCTTTAAAGATTTTGTGAAAAATATTAAACTATTCAAAAGTTATGGCAGTCTGAACTTCTGTTTTTCCATAGGATAACATTATGGCGTTCGTGTCTTGAGGGCCGTATCTTGAAAACGGTAGAGATACAGAGTTTTGACAGAAAATTATAGTATGTATAGAATTAGAAAGGAAAGTGATAATACATATGATTTTTAAATTTTTTTCCATGTCGTACGGTTACTGAGATATAAGCAATTTACTATTACAACTACTGATTTTTGTGTTCCCAGAGTTATTATTTTGCATACATTCTTTCTACTCACTGTCTTTCTCTATACAGCTTTTGAAGAAAATGAGCCTGTGCGCTTACATTACTCTTACCATTACCGTTTCTGCTTGCGGTTCCATACCTGTTTCACTTACCGCTTACGTCTACGCCACCATGTGCGTTACCCTTTGCGTTTTCATTTGCGGTTGCGATTCCATTGTTTTTAACATTTCTGTCTACAGTACTGTTCCTCTTTCTGTTTTACATCACCATGCGCATTATGATTTGTGTTTGCGGGCACAATATTACAATGTGACGAAACATCACCCCCGCACTCCCGCTGCTGCATTACATTCACTATTTCTCATTATCATTCTCAAAAAGAAGGGAAATTAGAGCCAAAAACATCCATTTAATGCATCAGTTAGGGTTGTTGACTAGTCCTGCAACACTGTTTGGTGATAGTGCTGGAGAGTTTTTTTTATTTTTTAAAGTTTGAGTCTGTGAGACATTCATGGTGTTAAGTGCAGTTTTTGCCATCTGTCCTGTATCTTTTTATGATGGAGACAAAAACATTGTTTACAGATTGAAAATCTGTGTCTGTCACAAGATTCGTTTGTCTAGATAGAGGTAGTGAATTTAAATGCCTGTTTAGCCTGCTTAACCCAATAAAACTTGATACACCATACTGTTCACCAGAAGAGTTCCTAACTGTGGCATAGAATGATCTCAAGGTTGTGTTTAATTTATCTGGTGCTACTGTTTTTAAATCCAGCTCTGTTTGCTTTTTGCTACCCAGTCTGTAAATACTTTTGTTGCCCAGACAGTTTGCTTTTTGCTTTTTCAGCTTTGTCTTTTATGCTATTTCTTCAGGGTCAAGGCTGGCATGTCTACTCACTGTTTGCTGAGCTGGATGCTGAAGTGGCTGCTCAGGTAAGTCTTGTTCAAGTTTTTGAAGAGATCATCACTGTTCCAGTCATCTTTGCTGAGGATTGATTCAAGGTGCTTTGAGTTATGTGGTAATTCTGCCATTTTTCAAATTTTCCTGTCTGAAGTTTTGTTTTCTGTCAGAGTGAGGCAGTGGTGTGCTGCTTCTTTCAGTGGTCTCTGTCTGAGTGATGTTGTTGTTTACAGTTGTGGAGTGATACTGTAGTTAGTTTGTGATAAGGTTGTGTTCAGCCTAGGAAGTAGTTCAGGCTTGTGGTCGTGCTAGGAGATGTGTGGTCATTGGGAAATAATGCATGGTATTGTGATGTATTTTGTCCAATGATGTAAGTGGGATTTTTGTGATTTTATCTTCCGATTTTTTATGTATATATATATATATATATATATATATATATATATATACAGGGTTTTAAATAATTGATTAGCAGTTTTTTTCCTGGGACAATACTTACTGTACAGAAAGTATTTATATAGGTTTTCTAGAAGTGTTATATTTGTTAAACACAATGAGGCAAGTGGCATGCATTTTGACAATGTTTTAGCACTTTTATGAGCAAAACACTAATCAATTTTAGAGTTAAATAAAACCCTGATATATATATATATATATATATATATATATATATATATATAGATAAGATGATGCTATACAGCGGGATACCTGATTTATCTGCTACAAGTGGTGTTTGACCTCAGGTAACCTCCACGAGTGGCATAAGCCACTATTTCATTTATGCAGTAGGGACCACTTAAAGGTAGTGCAGTCATAATTGCTTTAAGGGTCCATGTAAGTCAAGCAGTGGCCTTGATTTTCTATAATTGGAACTCAGAATTATAATAAAATACATTTAAAACTGCCTCTGTGTTTTTCTATGGTGTGCACCCTCCGCCTCCATTTACTGACATCACAAAACATGGGAGTGTGGGGGTGTCTCACTATATAAACAGTGCCATTTTGGCTTTTGCTTGACAGAGCCAAATACGATCTGATGATTTTTTAAACCTGGCAGAATTAAACAGAAATGTATACTGCAGGCAAATTAGGGTCAGGTAATCTTCATATATATTTTGGGGTGAAAAACACCTGCTCTTTAACTCTTATTTAGAAGGGAGGGCAACTGCATGGAGGAGGATCAAGAAAACACAAACATATTGAACGTATTACTTCTGCTCAGTTTCGTAGTACAAGGAAATGGAAGGACCACAAAAGGCATCAAAAATGTAGAGGTGAGAGAGATAAACAGTAGTCTGTTTTCAGTGGGGAGAGTCCAGAAAGCACTTGATAACCTGAAAGTAGACAAAGCTATGAGGCCGGACAGGGTACATCCAAGGATACTGAGGGAACTCAAGGAGGAACTCACTGCACTTTGGACAAATCTTTTTAACAGATCACTGGAGACTGGTGTGGTCCCAAAGGACTGGAAAAGGGTAAATGTAGTTCATCTATACAAAAGTAGTAGTTAGTAAGATGCAAGCAATTAGAAGCTGGTCAGTCTGACATCAGTGGTCTGTAAGCTGATGTAAACACTGTTGGAGGAAAGGATAGTGGAATATCTTGTTTACAACAGATTGCTGGACCAAGACAGCATGGTTTCACAAAGGAAGGTCATACCAAATGAATCTGATAGACTTTTGACTGAGTGACCAAGGAGCTAGACCAGGGAGGTGCAGTGGATATGGCCTACTTGGATTTCAGCAAGGCTTTGATACTGCTCCACATATGAGACTGGTGGGCACGTTGAGTAACTTGGGAGTTAGATAATAAAATATTAATCTGGATAAGAAACTGGTTGGTGGATAGGACAACAGAGAATAGTGGTAAATTGAGTGTGCTGAAAGGAGGGAAGGGTGACCAGTGGGATTCCTCAGGAATTAGTGTTGGGACTGGTTCTATTCAATATATTTATAAGCAACATAGTGAACAAACTGGAAGGAAAGTCTGTCTCTTTGCAGATGATACCAAGATTTGTAACAGAGTGGACACACCTGGGTGGGGAGGAGGTTTAGACAGAATGTGCAAGTATTTAAATAGACTGAAGAATGGACCAGAGTATGGCAGCTAGAGTTTAATGTAAAAAAGTGCAAAATAATGCATCTAGGCCATAGAAATCCAGGAGTGGAGTACAAGATGGGTAAAGTGATACTGTCAAAGGCCAAGCAGGAAATAAATCTAGGTGTACATGAATGACCTGAAGGTGGTAAGACAGTGTGTTAAGGCAATCGAGAGGGCTAGTGGGATGCTGGGGTAAAGATGTAGGAGTATCTCTAGCAGGTAGAGAGATGTGATTCTGTCCCTATTGTTACTCCTGGATCAGCATCCCTGACTGGGTCCCCTATCTCGCAGACAGCAATGCTTATATACACATATGCACTAATCTTAGGGTACAGGCACTTATTGTACGAGCATAAGTGTTAGAATTTCAGTTCTACTATATTTTATTTTTATTTTAGTCTTTGGTAACTGGATAAGGCCCACTAGGCACAAGTGCCTATTTTCAGGGACATCCTGGGAGCACTGGGCAGTTAAATGACTTGCTCAAGTCACACAGTATACAAGTGGAGGTTGTGAGACTCAAACTCAGATCTGGTCTGTTGGATATATCAAGCTTGTTCACACCTCATTCCTCTAACCTCTGCACTATAAGTTTAATAATACCTTACTGTATTCTCATTGTAACACTGGGAGATGCTTCTATATTTATTATCGTATAGTGACTAGTTAGGTAATGCTGCTATCTTTAGTGCTTATGCAGAACTGTAACCACAAGTGTCCTTGACAGCAGCACAAGATCCTATTGTCTCATGCTATCTCTTTTTGCAAGCTAAGCAAGCTTTCTGATTCTAGTCAGGAGTCGGGTTATTTGCTTTTGTCCATTTATAGGATTTCTATATATCTTTTCAGCTGTTGCTATGACAGTTATCAGGGGTATAAGACCATTTGCATTACACATTTTCTTTGAGATGAGACTTGCTGCCACCTACATAGGTAAGGAAGGCTGGATGCATTCTCCCAGTGGTCACACCATTGGTTACAAGACTGCCATATATACCAGTAATACATTATATTTTCAGCTGGTCACCATTTGTCTGTTGTCTCTTCATGTTTGTGCGGTTCCAACAAGAACCTGAGAAAGGTAATTTTATTTCCCTGTTACATTTGGTGACTGTGTGCAGGTTGGAATGTACAAAGTGAGGATTCCATTCAATTAATTTTGAATGTCAAGTAATGTATTGTACCTGTTGCCTACTTGGACCTACTCGTACTTACAGTGGTCATTCTGTGACAGTTTTTATTCCATCTAGGTCTCAGGCATGGCAGACCCACACCAGATCCTGGTACACTCCCTTTGTGAGTAGCAGCGTACTGCCTTGGCACCAGTTTGCCCGAGGAAAGTTAACAGGGCAGTCTTCATTGACTTAACAAAGCTTTACGATCTGGTTGACCATTCTCTGCTACTATCCACCCTCAGTACCTTGGGCTCTCTCCCTAGTCACTACCTGGTTCAAAGCTACCTCTCAACAGAACACAAGCTATTAAGTTTAATTCATCCATGTCAGACAGTGCTGTTATCAACATTGGGGTCCCTCGGGGTCTATACATGGCCCTCTTCTATTCTCATTATTCGTCAATAAACTTCATGAGCTGGTCACCACAGGTCCTCACTTACTTTATGCGGATGACCTGGTAATTTATTATCACTCTGATAAGGTCCTGGATCTAAATGCTGCCCTCACTGCAGATTTCGGTGCTGTAAAACACTGGTTGAACTCTCAACGCCTGGTTTAAATACAAATAAAACAAAGTTATGATGTTTGGCTCCAATCACAAGCTTAGACCCTGTCCTCTGACCATCTCTGTCTCATGACATCGATGGGATCCTATAAAACTGTCACTTCCTTTCATTACCTTAGCATCCACCTGGATCAAACCTTGGACCTGAGCATTATATACAGAAACCTGCAAGTCAATTAACTGCAAATTGGGAGCTGCCTATGAACCAAAGCCTGCTCACCCTGCTGCTAAATGGGCGATAGCCAAAGCATTCTATTGCCAACCCTTCATATGGGTGTCCCATTCTGTCCTTGGCCACCAAATCTTCCTGTAACTATGGGATACTACCTTCAATAATGTGTGCAGGTATGCAACAAAGCACCTCAAACTGCAGCATCACAGTCTACTTATATCAGGACCTTGGTTGGCTCTCTCCTTCTCTACCAGGCAGTACTACTTGTACAATTTAGTTGATTCCATCCTAAGGGACATCCAACCTGCTATCCTGTCTGATCTCCTTAGGCAGCCATTCCCATAAGGAATCTTAGATCGGCTGATCAGACCTTACTATCCATCCCCTTTGTCGGACTAAAATGGGCATGGGCTCCTTCCATCATGCTGCCCCACCTATGGAACCTGCTACCTCAGGATCTAGAGATGCTCTCCACTCATGTGACTTTTTAAGAGCAAACTCAGGACTTTCCTCACTACTATGGACAAATGTGTTTGCTTTGACCCTACCTGATCCACTGCATTGTACTGTTTCCTCATTGCTAGCACTTTGCCTGTCCAAATGGGTGTTCTGTACTGTGCCTTGTAATTAATGTTTTATTTTGTGCCTTGTAATTAATGTTGCCTTAACCTGTTTCTCTATAAGCCTAATGTTAGCTGTTGACAATTGTAAGTTGCTATTCTACTCCATGACACTTTATCTCACCACAGCCTCTCTCACTTAACCCCATTGCTGCTCTCTTCCCCTTCTTCTGTTATATTCTCTTCCCTTGCCACCCCACAAACTCACCTTACCTGTTCTACCTCATCCATGCCTCCTTAGTCCCCATCCTCCTGGCTATGTAGTCACCTCTCTCCACCTACTACACTTCTCCCACCATCTACAACCTCCCTTCTCTGCCTCCTGCCATCTCTCTTGGTTCCACTGGCTCGGCTTGATCTTTGACACTTTTGCCGCTATTGCCCTAACTCTCCGCCTCTCTCCTCTCACCCGGCATCCTCCTCTCGCCCTGCCGTCCATCGGTTCCACCAGCCGGCTGTATTTTCCTACCTCCTACCGCTGTTGCTGTCTACTGCCACTCCCCCCTACCACCATCTCTTCACCTGCCGTCTTTTGGCTCCATAGTCCCGGCCGCAGGTTGGTACCTCACCCCGCTGTTGCCGTATCTGACGGCACCTCCTTTCCACTTAATCTCTCCCTCCATCCTTTTGCCAGTTTTCCCTTCCTTGTGTCTTTTCTACTGATGCCTATCCTCTCTTATTTTCTGCCTTCTACTATTCACATTTTTGAGTATGTTCCATGATCAAGTGCTAAAGTATATTTTTGTTTACTAATGTATGTTACATTGCCATAAGTATTTCTCTCTTGCATTTTTTGTACTCGTTGTCTTAATAAGCTGGCTGTACTCTTTGTGTGTTGTAATTGTACCTCCTGGGTCGTGCCTGAAAACAGTCACTTGCTGACTAGCGCACTTACCCGGTTAACAAAAACTAAATAAATAAATAAATAAATTAGTTTGGGGATTTTTTACAGCAGATTGTCAACTCAGGCATTTTGGTGCCTCTGATCATGAACAGTGTCACTGTGATTTTCTTTATCTGTCCCGAACAAAGATTTCCCACAGCGACCACACATCTCTGCGCTGAAAGTGTAAAACACACTTGACCATGTTGAGAAAATGACAGCTGTACTGTAAATAAGGAAGTGTGGAAAAATGCAATGAGTGAAAATCTGGACTTAAAATATTACAAAGTCATAAGCTTGATGTGGGTGTGTGTAAACTGCAAGAATGCTCACTCATAACAACAGTCATTTTATGGACTTTTGTCACCAAATTTTCAACATTGCCATTTTAAGACCTCTGCTCATGAGCAGTGTAACTGTGATTTTTCTTAATCTGTCCCTAGCATTGTTTGCACATCCAGCAGCACCATTGTGCGCTACATGTGCGAAAACATATTTTGGGCGGCATATGAAAAATGGCAGCTGTAGTGTTCATAAGGAAGTGTAATAAAATGGCAATGTTAAAAATCTGGAGTGAAAATATTAAATTTGCAAACTTATGAGCATGCATAGGAACTGCGCAACGCACGCTCATAAAACAGTCATTTTTAGGAATTTTTTCAGCAAATTTTCAACATAGCCATTTTAAGACCTCTGCTCATGAACAGTGTCACTGTGATTTTCTTAATTTGTCCCATACATTGATTTTGCACACCGACTGTGCCATTGTGCGCTACATGGGTAGAAACACATTTTGGGTGAGATGTGAAAAATGGCAGCTGTACTACTCATAAGAAGATGTGGTAAAATGGCAATGTTGAAAATCTGGAGTGAAAATATTGAAAATTACACCGAACTTACGACGTCGCGTAGGAACTGCGCTAGCATACGCTTGAAACAATCGTTTTTGGAATTTTTCCACCAAATTTTCAAAATAGGCTTCTTGAGAGCCCACCTTATGAACACTGGTAGTGTCATTTCATTAATCAGTCCCAAAAGGTGATTTGGTGCAGTGACTGCGAAATCACCCTTCGGGCCCGAATAATGCCATGACAGTGACAGCATTCATGAGAAGGGGTCCCAAAAACCCCATGTTGAAAATTTGGTGCAAAAATTCCAAAAAATGCCCGAGATATGCAACAAAGTTGAAAAAAACCCTCTATCCCATTATACAGCTTACCGGCATTTCCTCAGTTTGCGGTCGGCTTTGAAGAGTGCAGACGTGTTCCCGGTCCACCAAGATCATCGCACTAGTCTCGGAGGTAAGTATGGGGTGAGGGGGTGTGGGAGGGGCAGGAAGACTGTGTGGGACGTTTTTTTCTTTATAGGCATTTAAAAAAAAGACATGCGGGATGTTTGCCACACTGGGGTGGGTTCCCAGCATCGCAGAAGGACATGGCTGGGGGCGTGGAGCCGATGGGGATTGGGCACCCAGACAGCCATGGCATTTGTTGCCATGCTGTGGGGGCTCTCAGCGTGGCACCCTGTACCTGGGGTGCGGAAACAGTGAAGCTGACGGAGTTGGGCATCCCCTCAAGCTATACCATTGAGTTGCCATGCTAGGGTGGGCAACCAGCATGGTATTTGGAAGGCTTTTGGAGTGCAGCACAGCCAACAGGATTGGGCACTCCCTTGGCTATAGGTGTGTGCGTGGGGGGCACGCAGTATGCGATAGTGTGTGTGTGTGTGTTTGGGGGGACTGCGCATGAGCAGGTGATATCTTATCGCTGCACACTGAGGCGTGGCTCCCCTTTCAACTGTATGCCACTGCATTTTGGAGCTTGTCATAGACAGCTCCAGCATGCACTAGCGGACAGGGCAATGCCTGACTACACACTGACTGAATTGGAAGAGAGGATGACACACCTCCAACATCGGATGATGGCACTATGTTTCTTGCACATGTGTGCAAGCAAACATAAAAATTATGCATTCTCACTTTACTGGGCAAAGCTTTATCTAAGTTTCTGTTTTGTAGTCTACGGATATGTATCTTGGTTGACAAATTGACACTGATGGACATTTTTTTATTCATTTATTGAAGTGGTTTCACCAGATAATCAAACAGAGATTCAAAATAATCTTATTTATGTTATGTTTATCTTGTATGAATTGAATAATTTGCATGTAAATTGCTATCTGGAAGGCTTTCTATGAATTAAATGTTTGTCTGTACCTATACAGAAAGGCTTAATAATGGCTGAACAAATAAGGTTGATACTGACCTTCCTATTGGCCACCTGGACAGCTGATTTGTCCCACCATGGTCATGAGGGTAGGAGAGAAAGGTAGGAGAGAGTGGGACTAGGGTTCCTATATGCCAATTTCTAAATAGGCTGATCCCATATGAGGTACCGTACCACTGATGCATGCTCCTGTACCTGTAGATCATCCTTGGGTTGTGGGGGTTGTGGTTGTGTAGAGTAAGGGAGATAGACATAAGAACCCTAATAGCACATTTCCAAACTTTGTGAGCATCATGTTTGCAACCCTAATAGTATATTTCCAACCTTTGTACAATTTGAATTTTGTGCGGTAGCAACCCTAATGGGCATTAATGTAGTGTGTTTGTATATATATATATATATATATATATATATATATGTAAAATGGGTAGGTAAAATTATATCTGCTGATTTGTTGGATGCCATCACATGACCATGTGTATATCAGAGCACGACCGCACACCTGCACTTTTACCCCTCTAAAAAAGAATTTTGCCATTTTATAAGATAGATAATCCACTCTATGGTGTGTGGTCAGACTCTGATATATGCACACCTTGGGTGGTTGACACACCCTGAGCCTGCAGCCTCGTGTGTACAATGCACACCAAGGCATGCGTCTATCAGAGCACGACCGCACACCTAAGAGTGGATTATCTATTACATATATATATTTTTTCATGGCAAAAAACTCAGTTTAATGCATCAGTAAGGGTTTTTCCACAGTGACAAAAGTGAGAAAATTCGATGTTGGGTTGAAAACCCTAACTTATTCACCCCATACCACACACACACACACACACACACACACACACACATATTTACATGCAAGTAGGGGAAGGACCAAAGCAACACAACCAATCACACACATCCAGCAGGAGGTGTATATCTGTGTTACCATAGCAGTAGTAAGAATCTAACTTCAGCTGGTAGTGTGAAAATGGTGTACCTCACTTTGTTTCCAACATATGAGTGGTGAAAGGGCATCATGGGTGTCTCAGTGTTAGTCTATGGTAAACTGCTCAATTTTGGAACAATATAAGTTTGTCATGCTGAGGTATTTTAGCAGAAGAAGAAAAGGCACATCTGTGGGACCAGGGCTTGCCACCCTGCAAATTTCAGCCAAAGGACCCCACTGTTTGCTTGCAGGATGATGGCAAAGATGTGCAGTCATCAGGAGCATACTATCACAAATACTTTTGCAAACATGAAAGTGTATAAGCGGAAGAGAGAAAGTGTCAATTGCTAAAACATATAAAATAATTAACGCAAAAATACTGTCACAAACGGAAGACACAAGAGTGTCTCATTTGCAAAACATGCAAAATAGTGTCACAAAATACTATCGTAAACAGGAAAGTGTCACAAATACATATCACAAAAAGTGTCACATTTGAAAAAAAGATTTTCAAAAGTATTTCAGTGTAAGTGCAAAATCCTGTTTTGGATCTTGTGAACCCCAAAATACCATATGTGAGTCTGTGTTATGTTGGTGGCAATGTGTGTGAGGATGCCCAATTGTGCATAGTGATATGTGTTTTGTGGTGTGCAGAACGTCTGGGATCCAGAGTTAGCAGTGACCATACACCATGCCCAATGGAAGCATGGGTGTGTGGTATTATGGTTTGAGACAGTTGTATGTTAATTCTGTCACCTGCTGAGTAGTTGTGTGGATTGGTTGTGTTGCTGGTCCTTCATTACTTGCACATAATGACTGTGTGTGTGTGTGTGTGTGTGTGTGTGGTGGGGGGGTAAGGAGAATGTGCAGTTAGGGTTTTCAACCTAACACCAAGGTCTCACGTGTGTCACTGAGGAATAACCTAACTGATGCATTAAATGGAATACAGACGTGAATTTCTCTTCTTTGTGAGAATGTGCAGTGAAATAGTGAATAAATGTGGTGGTGGGAGCACGGGGCTAAACTATGAATTTTGTCAGTTATATTGTGCAAAAACTGTGTACTAACTGAAATGAAAATTGGTAAATGAAGATATGTACCATGGCACACTGTGTGCCAGATATGTGTACATCCATTCCAGCGGCTGCAGCCATGAACAAACAACATAAAACACAGAATTCAGAAAACATAAGAGCCAGTGTTCCAGAAATTGGCACAGTGAAGGTGAATTATAAATCTTTATATATTCAAATGAGGCTAATTGGACACATGGTTCAAAGTTACTGAAGCATAATGAAACAAATTTTCATTTGTCAGAGTGGCATAATTCCACAACTACAATCTTTCACACATAAATCACTGCAGGCACCTCCAAGCCACTAGGGCTACCTCTCTATAAATGTAAAGGCATTAGCACCATGCAGGATACTATGTGCAGCATTAAATGTGTCACATAGTATCTCCACAGCAAATTTTTTTTAAAACATGTAAACAGCATACTTCACATCACAAATTCCTCAACACCATCAGATTTCAGGTGAAAAAAACCAAACCATTCAGAGATATTCAAATTTTATGTTCTGTAGCCATTAAAGTCTTCCAACACAAAATGGCGAAATCGCGTTCAAAAATGCACTAAATGGTGGACACAATGAAGCAATACAACCTCGAAATAGCCATAACTCAGGAACAGAACAACATTCTTTCACCAAGAACAAAAACTGCCATGTTCCTTGAAAAAAATATTCTCACCTGCCAAGTTTCAGACCAATCGACACACACTGCCTGTGCTATGTGTCACAGAACTCAGTGCCTAAAAATAGCAAAAACATAATGTTTTGCACTACACTATGCAAACACAAAAACACAAGCAGTAATGTTAACACCAACAGTGATGCAAACAGGTAAAATAAAATAGTAATGCTAGCGATAACACAAGCACAAGCGCAAATGACACATGGTGATGCAAACATAAATGATAATGCAAACAGTGAGAACCATAAAACAGTAACAATAGCATGATTGGAAATGCAAATGGTTTTGGTAACAATAACATAAACGAAACAAAATGCGTAGCAAATGAAAAATAGTAATCTTGCATGGTCTCGGTAACACAAAAGAAAACCTAAGATATAGTAACAGCAACGATGATGCCAAAAAGAAATACAAATGCAAATGGAAATGCAAAAGCAAGCATGTATAAATACAAAATAGTAACCACCGGATAGTAATGGTAATGTAATTAGAAATGCAAATGGTTACGGTAACACCAACAATGACACCAAAGGAAAGGAAACAAAATGGAAATGTAAATGAAAGCGCATATGCAAACACAAATGATAATGCATACGGTGATGCAAAAGAAAATGCAAACAAAATAGTAATGGGAAACACAAATGTAACAGAACACAAACAAGCGCCAAATGCAAAGGGTAATGCACACAGTACCATAAATGGAAACACCTAATGCAAACGGTAATGGAAACATAAGTGGAAACACTGACTATAACAGTTAACACAAATACACACACACTTTTCCCAAAAGGTGCATTCAAAAAGCTAACGAATACAAAAGAATACTGTATGCATAATAATAGCCTCAGACGAAAATGAACAGTTGGAATACTAAATTGCTTATATCTCAGGAACTGTCCAACGTGAAAAAAAATAAAATCCCATATTATTATGACTGTCCTAGCTGGTTGCACGTAGCCTCATCTGGGGGCTAAATATTTTCACTGACGAAAAGTGTATATCTGAGCAGTTTCTGAGATATGGTCCGAAAAGCGCAACAGATGCGTAATGTTTGCCTGTGGGAAAATTGTCTATATTGGAATGATGTAACTTTGCAGCCCTCCTAATATTTGTCACCAAGCCATAAAAAGCACATCTGTGGGACATTGGCTTTCTGCCCTCAAATTTCATCCCAAACGACCACAACATTGTTTTACGCTAGGGTGGCAAAATATTTCCTATTTTTTGGCATAGTGTCGCAAAGTAGTGTACGTGATTAGTGACACTTTCTCAAAAAAAAAAAAACCACAGAAAGTGTCAACGCTGCAAAACCACTTTGTGACACTACTGTTTACAAAAATGTAAAAACATACTTCTGGGTGTGTTACATCCCAAATAAAGACATAGCTAGCATTCTCAGTACTCAACTAAGGTGAACACAGCAAGAACTGTGTCCCGAGGCAGCCCCAAATTTAAATGCCAAGCATTTCTAGACCACCAACTGAAAACAAGATGGTGGATTTGTGACACTAAGGGGTAATTTGCAACACTAACAAAACTTGCAATTTACCTTTCTAACTTTTGTTAAGTTTTCCATTGACTATAATAGAAATTTGTTTTGAATAACTTTGAACCGTTTAATATTTTTCATGAAATCTTTGAACGCATCAGGGACTCTGGCTGGATGTTTCCTGAAGGTTTGGGGCTGGTTGCACAGACCATATGACCTGTACGCAAGCAAAGAATACTCAAATGCACATAATTTGTGCGTTTTCGGTGCTCTGTAGCTGCACAACTGTATCCGACCATTATGAAACTTGGCAGAGCCAGAGATCTGTGGTACCAGACCATGTATCCAAATTTCAGGCAAATTTCAGGCAAATCTGTCATATGGTGGCAAAGTTATTAAGCTGCAAAGTGCAGATTTAACCTTAAATGGGGTATTCAACCCTAACTATAATGGCACTACTGTGCCACTATAATATATAATAAATAATGGGTGAAGGTGGTGTACAAGGATATATGCCCATTGAAGGGGCTATAAGGCCATGAGTCTGAAGGCAAGTGGCACAGTACCTAATCAGGAACCCGAGATGGGTGCACTTCGGTGTTCCACTAACCCGTGTTATTGAATATAATTCAATAGGATGATTATTGTTATGTAGCTCACATTTGTGATCACATTATGGCACCTGAACATCTCTTACAGCAAGCAAGAGTGCAATCCGTTATTGTTGTGTTGCTATTCCAAAAGATCAACTAGCACAGTGCATTCTAAAAACAAGTTAAACTATCCATACAGGTTTATAAAACATAACTGATACAACAAATATAACTAAATTATAAATTATTGTTCAACATGCATACATTAAAATATAAAATTCCCAGAAATGCTTGACTGAAAAGGTATGTTTTTCAATTCAGTTTTAAAATGATCAAGTGAGAGGAGGAAATGGTGTATAGTGAGAGCATGTGTGAGCTAGGGGGATTTCTGGATTTGGAAGGTTTTGTGTTTCTTTTTCAGGTTCTTTTCAAGCTTGTTGATTGGTTTGGCTAACTTCCGTAATGCTGTGTTAATTGTATTCTTAGCATTGTCCATAGGGTTTAATGTTGTGTAGGTCTATACTTTTATGTTGATTGCGCACAGCACAAGAGACATATTGGCACAACTTCCTCAGAAGCAGGCTGTGGAGGCGTGGCACTGTTGTGGCCAGTGCCCACAGCCTGCAAAACTCATCCCATTTCCCCAATGTCGCTACAGACTGCTGGTGACAGTAGTCTGGAATGTTACCAAGTTTTGACAATTTGCCGCTGCAATCAGGGGCCGCCTTGTCCTGCAGCGTCAGCTATCTGCTGCTGTGAGGAGCGACCCATCATTGCGGGCAGAATTCCAAACCCTGATATTGTTTGTGAACATGGCGGCAGCTTGCATATGTTCTAAATAAACCTCAACCACCATGTTTATTTGCTGATGCGGGCCCAGTGTCGATTGTGTGCTGGTGGGGAACCCAACCCGTCAACATTCTGCAACCCCCGCTTTCATTGTCTGCCGAGAGGTGCTTAATCCTGTCAGCATAACATAAGTTCCTCCACCCCGCTTTCAATATCTGATGGTGCCCAATCCCCATCAATAATGTAAGTCCCCACTTCGATGTCACCGACAAGGTACATAATCTTCATCAACATAATCAATGCCCCCCCCATTTGTTGCTGATGAAGTACCCCAATCCTCCGTCCTACTGCTGCCCACCCAAACAAAGAACCTTTACACCTGGGGCCCACCCAGTGCCACATTACCTAACAGAAAAAACAGTCTTACAAATTTTTTTGTTTACCTGAAAGAAAGAACATCCTTTAGGTCTCCTACCCCTGCTCCCACAACCACTCCCGCCCACTGTACACCCTGCGTCCCCCACACCCCTACACCACATACCTCCAGGTAAGCAATGATCTGGTGGACCGGAACACGCTCTTCAAAGCAGCCACAACTGAAATGCCAATGTATAATGGCATAAATAGAGGTTTTCAACTTTATTATCTCAGTCATTTTTGGAATTTTTGCAAATTTTCAACATGGGGTTTTGAGACCCTTCCCCACGGTATTGAACTGTCATGGCATTAATCAGCCCCAAAGGTGATTTTGCAGTCACACCTCATCATCTTCTGGAGCTGATTAACGAAATAACAATGCTATTCATGAGATGGGCTCTCAAAAGCCTATGTTAATTTGTGAAAAAATCTAAAATAGCTGTTTATGAACATGCACTGCACAGTTGCTATGCACACTACAACTTCATGAATTTGCAATATTTCATGCAATTTTCCAACATTGGCATTGGTCACACTTCCTTGTAACAGTATAGATGTCATTCCGTCCGGGTGGAAATGTGTTTATGCCCTTCCGGCACAGAACAGTGTGGAAAAACCAGTGTTTGGGACAGATTAAAGAAAATGACAGTGACACTGTTAGTAGTAGAGGGCCTAAAATGCCTATGTTGAAAATGTGGCAATGCTCATAAAATGACTGTATTTCAGCGTCTGTGCATAGTTGCACACTTGGCAACTGCGAAATATAATCTTTTCTCCAGATTTCAACATTGTTTTCACACCTACTTAGACAGTACAGCTGTCATTTTTTCCCATCTGGCCAAAATGTAGTTTCGCACTTCGATGCAGAATAGGCGGTCGCTGGCAAAATCACTGGCAAGACAGATTAAGAAAATGACAGTGATACATTCATGAAAGGTCTAAAATGCCCATGTTGAAAATTTGTGATGAATAACATCGAACTGTGTTGCAGTGTACATGCACACTTTCATACACCCAGCAATTTCGCAAATTTATAATATTATCATCCAGATTTTCAGCAGTATTTTCACACCTCATGAGGAATGCAGCTGTCATTTTCCATACGACCAATATAGCCAAGATCGGCACAGAATAATGCAGTCACTGTGAGAAATCACTGTTGGGACAGAGTAAAAAATGACACTGGCTCATAGCTGATCCAAGAATGCCTATGTTGAACATTTGGTGACAAAACTCCATAACTGTGACTGTGTTTGAGTGTGCATTGAACTGCTTCACGCACTCATGTAACTTTACAGTTTTGTAATATCTTCATGACATTTTCAACAGTGGCATTCTCTACTCCTCCTTATGAACAGTACAGCTGCTACTACTACATCCTGGCTAAAATATGTTTGCACTCTGCGGAGAATAGCATAACTGTGGGGGAAATCCTATTTGGGACAGATTAAGTTGAATGAGTGAGGGGGTGGCCAGCTCAGCAGGCTCTGTCAGGACTCTGCGGTTGCTTGTGGCGAAAAAACCACAAGAGCCCAGTACAAGGCAGCCTGCAGCACAGAAGGAGAGCAGAGATGGGTATGAGGAGGTGGCAATCACGGTGCTGTCAGGACTGCTGTGGTTTCTTTGTGGGCAGAAAAAATCAGTGCAGGCAGGGCCTAGTACAAGGCCTGCTGCAGTGTTGGGAAAACAGTAGGGTGAGTGAGACAGAGGGACTGGTGAGCTCAGGCTCTATCAGGACTGCTGCAGATTACTTTGTTGTGGGCGAAAGGTGCCAAGCAGGCAGAAGCCCCATACAAAGACTGCTTGCAGTGCCGGACAGACAGAATGAGTGCGTGAGAGGAGACTGAGCAACCTCAATGGAGCTCTGTCAGGGCAACTCCGGATTCTTGTGGACAGACAAAGGTGACAATGCAGGAGCCCTGTACACAAGCGCGGCCTCCAGCGTCAAGAGAAACAGAATAAGCGGTGACAGAGCAATAGTGAGCAAGCTCAGCAGACTCTTTGTGACAGCTGTGGATTTCTTTGGCAAGAAAATGGCCAAACACAGGCAGGGCCAGTACAAAAGATCCAGCTTGCAGCGCCGGAAAAAGAATGAGTGAGTGAGGAGGGAGGTGAGCAGCTCAATAGACTGTGTGGGACTGCTTCAGATTTCTTTCTGGCAGAACAAACCGCCAATGGGCGGAGCCCAGTACACAAGGCAGCCTGCAGCGACAGAGAACAGAATGGCAAGTGAGGGGAGACAGTGAGCTCAATGGAGCTGTTGGGACTGCTGCAATTTGTTTGTGGATAGAAAAAGCAGCAGTGCACAAGAGGCCCAGTACAAAAGCCCAGCCTGCAGGAGGAGAAATAGTAAGTGGTGAGACAGGAGACTGGTGGTCACAGACTCTATCAGGACTGCAGACTATTTGTGGGCGAAAAAGGCCAATGCAGGCAGGGCCCCATACAAAGACACTTGGCGCCAGGACAAACGAATAGCGTGAGAGAGGTAGGCTGAGCGACCTCAATGGAGCTCTGTTGGACAGCTGCGGTTCTTTGTGGACAACAGGGTGTAAAGCCAAGGCCCCGGCACAACGCAGCCTCAGTACCAAGAGAAACAGACCAAGCGACTGACAGAGCAGTAGTGAGCAAGCTCAGCTGAGCTCTTTTGTGAGCTGTGGATTTTTCTGGGCAGAAAATGTGGTAAGAGCTGGGCCCAGTACAGATCAGCTTCAGCGCGGTGAAGCGGAATAGTGGTGAGAGAGGGGCGGCGCAATGGAGCTCTGTCGGCACTGCTTCAGATTCTTTCTGGCAGAACAGCTGCCAATGCGAGCGGAGCCCAGTACAAGGGCAGCCTACAGCGTCAGAGCAGAAAGATAAGTGAGGAGAAGACAGTGAACTCGCAGACTCTGGGACTGCTGTAGATTTGTTTGTGGATGAAAAAGGCAGCAATGCATACGAGGCCCCAGTACAAGGCCAGCCTGCGATCAGGAAACCAGAATAAGCGGTGAGGGGGGACGGGCGACTCCAATGGAACTATTGAAAACTTGGATGGGTTTACTCAGGGACTTCACTGTATTGACCATGGCTGTGGTTTGTAAAATAGGCAAATTAAGTTTCAAACATTTGTATTCTTTGATTGCACTTGCAAGTCTTGATCATGAGCCTGCAAATTCTTTGATCACGAGATTCTTTGAGCAAGGGTGCGACTAGATGGGCAGTTGAAAAATCTAATTTTCAGCTCAAGGGTAGTTATTAACACAAATAGAGTGGGTTTGCTCAAGGGGCTTTGTTCTATTGATGCATGGCTGTGGACTCATTACTGTATAAAAAAAAGGTTATACCATTTTTACTCTTTAATCACAAGCCTGCAAATTCTTTGATAATGAAGTTCTTTGCCATGATCTTTGATAGATGGCCATTTGAAAAATTAATTTTCTCAGCTCAGGGGTGGGTTATTAGGCAAAATGATGGGTTTCACTCAAGTGTCTTCGTTCTATCAAGGTGTGACTGTGATTTCATTTACTTTGTGTAAACATTGGTTCCCATTTTTATTCTTTGATCGTGAGCCTGCAAATTCTTTGATCATGAGATTATTTGATAAAGCTTTGATCATGAAGGAGGACTAAATAGCAAGTTGGAGGACAGATAGCCCAATTTAACGACTTTGAAATTAAATATCTTGAAACTGTTTGGTCTTTTATGACAGTTGGAGGTGTTGATGGATAGGATAAATATCAGTTACCGTGTTTACATGTCCGACGATATTTTTGCGGAGATATTATTGTGTGCAGTTTATGTTTTGTGACAGCATTTTCCATTGTGGTACCAACTTCAATTTATATGAGCTATCGTTCTACCATGGATGTACTTTCAGTTGGTGCCTAAAATGTAAACAGGTGCTGAATTCTGCAGAAATGTGCAAAGTTAAGGTGGGGCCTTGAGACCCAGTCTGTCTCAACCAACCATGTTTACTTTAATGAATTTGGAAGTTGGTGGTGGGCCTGTTAAGATGATAACATAACACGGAAGGTATCACATTTACATTCATAAGTCAGACTGACAGGGCAGTAGCCCCTGTCAGACCAACATACACAATCCTAACCAATGTTTTGGTATTTGTTTTTCTGTATGGGCTGGCAGTATAGCCTAGAGGTTAGAGGAATGAAGGTGAATGAGCTTGGTGCATCAGTAGACCAGACCTAGTTTGATTACAACCTCCACTTGCAAACTAGTGACTCTGAACAGTCCTTAACTGCCAGATACCAGGTCCTTGAAAAACAAGCACTTGTGCCTAGTGGACCTTACCCAGTTATCAAAACAAAATAAATAAAATAAAATAAAACATTTGACTGGGACATATAGTACTTGTTACATTTGGTGACTGACAGCAGTTGTGAAACGCAGGTACTGTTCATGAGCAGGCTGAGGGAAACAGCACATGCGTTACATCTCACAGGTTATAACAGTGATTATAACAACTTTTCTATAAAATGGACCTCATTTTGCAAGATACCATATCTTTGCATGATACAGTGTTACATTTCAGGTTTAGAATGGCTGGCCTCAGTGGCAGTTCTAACCATAATCAAATACAATTAACTTTAAAACAAAATGATAACAAGCATATAAGTACAAAGCTGTTCAGCACAAAAATATCTACAACATGAGGAAGTTTCATTTATATCCTTTTAAATTTTTTATAATTAGCAAAATAGCGAAAATTACATTTTTGAAACAAATATGAATAATTTAAAACGAAAATAATAGCATAGTGCTGTACACCAAAATTGTCAACACAAAATATCTACAAGGAATGGTGTTTCATTTACAGATATAAATAACATTTTAAAAGCAGCAGAACTTTTTACATTTAGATGAACATGCAAATAGCTTTAAAATGAAACGACAGCATAGTACCAAAGCATGAAAATTGTTCAACAGTTTTCTGTTATGCGAAAACAAGCTGGATATAATGTGTTTACAAGAGATGCATCATCCAAGTGAGTTCAGGACCCATCATGAATTGTGGCATTGTCCAGGCGTGGCAGCCCCAAAAGTGATTTCACGGTCACTGCACGAACCACCTTCGGGCAGATAATAAGGACAGTGCCAGTGTTCAAAAGGTGGACTCTCAAAAGCCTATGTTGCAAATTGGTGGGAAAATCAAAAATGATTATTTCCAGGCATGTGTTGCGCCGTTGCTATGCACACTCATAACTTTCCAAATCTGCAAATGTTCACGACAGTTACGAACACGCCATTTCCAACCTCTTTGTGAACAGTACCCTTGTCTGCATCTGGCTGAAATGTGTTTCACATTTCAGTGAAATAGCACAGATGTGAAACAAATGTTCCACAGATTAAAAGGCAACAGTTTCCTGTTCATGAAGAGGTCCTAAATACCTGTAAAAATTTTATAATGATACTCCATAAAATGACTGTATTCGAGCATACATCACGGTTACATACCGCACATAAATCACAATTAATTTTTATTCAAATTTTCAACATTGGCATTCTTCTACCTCATATGAACAGTACAATGTCATTTACATCCTAGCGAAAAGTGTTTTCACAGGTCACGCACAGAATAACATGGCTGTAGAAATCCTAAAGACACATTATGAAAATGATAGTGACTGTTCGTGCAGAGGTCCTAAAATACCAATATTAATTTAGTGATGAAGGTCCATAAAATGCGTGTGTTATGAATATTGCATTTGCAGTTTCCCGCAGTTATATCGCAACTTGCAATATTTTCCTCCAGATTTTCAGCAATGACATTTGCCTATGTTAAAATTTTGTGATAAAACTCATAAAATGATTGTGATAGGCATGTTTGTGCAGGTACGCCTCTTGTAAGTTAACAGTAATAATATTTTTACCAAATTCAACACAGCATTTGTTCCACCTTCTTATGAACAGTACAGCTGTCATTTTCACATCATGGCCAAAATGTGCCACACTTCCAGGGCAGTCCACAGTTGCTGGCGGAAATAGTGTTTGTGACAGATTAGGTAGCGACTGGGGAAGAATGACTGGTCAACGAGCTCTGTCAGGACTACTGGATGTCGCTGGGCAGAAAAAGGCGACAAAGCAGGCGAACCAAGCAAGGACCTGCAGCACCGGGAGACACAGAATGAGTGGTGAGGGAGGGTAGTGAGCTCAGCAGAGCTCATTGGAACAACTGAATTGGTTGTGGGCAGAAAAGGCAGCAATGTGCAGGGCCTGAGTACAAAGGACAGTCTGCAGTGTGGGACAAACAATAGCAGCGAGGGGACTGATGAGCTCAATGGACTCTATCATCACTGCGGTGGTTCTTTGTGGGCAGAAAAGGGCAATGCAGGAGCCCAGTATAAAGGGCAGCTTGCACTGTGGGCAGAAACAGAACAAGCAAGTGGGGGGGAGAGTGAGGCCAGACCCTGTCAAAACTGCTGAATTTCTTTAGGCAGAAAGAGCAACAACTCAGGTAAGGCCCAGTACAAAGGGAAGCCTGCAGAGTCATGAGAAACAGAATGTGAGTGAGACAGAGCTAATGGCGACATAATAGACCTGTTGGGGCAGCAGGTTCTTTGTGCGCAGGAAAGATGCAATGCAGCCAGAGGCCAGTACAAAGGGCAGCCTGCAGTGCGGAAGAAACAGAATGAGTGGTGACAGGCGGGGTGGCAAGCTCAGCGGAGGTCTGTCATCACTGCCAGATTTCTTGTGGGCAGGAAAAGGCGACAACACAGCAACCTAGTACAAAGGCCTGCAGCCACAGAAATGGAATGCTTGAGTGGTGACAGAGGGAGTGGTAACCTCAAGCGGTGTGTCGACTGCTGCACACTCTTGTGGTCGATAGAACCACCAGTGCAGGCAGGAACCCAATACAAAGGCAACCTGCAGCAGTGGGAGACACAAAATGAGCAAGTGAAGGAGGGGGAGCGAAGCGCAAGGAGCCTATCATGACTGCTGCAGATTTCTTTGAGAACGAAGGCGGCAATCAAAATCAATCAATCAATCAAAATCTTAGTTATCAGGTGAACATCATTGAGCATAGCTCATTTACAAGATGGACCTAGTGGTCAAGAATGAAAGTGTTATTACATTGATAAGGTAGCATAAACAGTAATACAAACTGAGGTAACACAAACCATAGTACAATGACATAAGTACTAATGTAACAATATACATATGTACAAAACCCGTTAAAACTTTTAATCTGTGAGACGAAGGCAATGGGCACATCAGTAATATAGATTATAGGACCTAGCAGGCATTTGAGAGAATCTTGGGACTGGAAGCGGGGTTTGTCAGCATATAGAAAAAAGAAAAATAGGTAGGGCAGAGTTCAGGCCTTGTGGAAACAGTTACAGGTTCTGGGAATAGGGTGGTAATAATCTTTGAAGGATATTAAGGCAAGGAGGTTATTTAGCTGTTTTTGGATGATTAACATTTGCTAGTAGTGTGATAGCAGCCTCCAAAACTGAATGCAGACATTGAGACCTTAAGAATGATAATTTGCTGATCCTTTAGTTGTATGGCCTAAATGGTGAGTAAAACAGTCTGAGATATGGGTAGGTAGCTTGCCTGATAGGCTTTGAATATCAAATTGCAACTTCTATTCTTCTGTGTTGTAATGATACCAGTTAACTGCCTTACAAAGGGGCAATGATGGGTGCTGAAGAGGTCGTAGATCCAATGGACCTGGTATAAGTGTCAGTTTATTTAGAGGGGGAACAATGTCATACAGAAATCAACAGTCAATGAGGATAGAATGAAACCTGGATTAATCATTTTGAGTCTCTGTTGAGTGATGCTTTATTCTAAAATAAACCAACCATTGTCTCAGTTCTTTAGTAGCTCATAATATAGACAGAATAGTCAAACATTATCAATCAGACTCAAAATATTTGAAGTTATCAATAATTCAACTTCTCTCAGTAAGTGGTTAGTTGTAGAATGGTGGATGGTGGGGTAGTGGCAGAGCAACTCTTTGAGAAATAACATAGCTTTGTTTTTGGCATTTAAGTAGTTTTTATCAATAGGTTGTCTTGTAGGATGGAAAATTCAGATTGTAGCTGTTCACAGGCTTTAGATAATGAAGGATTGCTAACATAATACAGTATCATCAGCAAACAGATGGATGTTGGTTAATTGAGTTAGCATCAATATAATTAAATGATGAAAGGATGAGGCCAGAATGAGCCTTGCAGTACACCTCTTAACGTGGTTTAAAAGTGGATGGTTCATTTTTCCAGTTGTGACCTATCGATAGATAACACCAAACCAATTGGTGAAGTCCAACCTAGTGAGCAAGGGAGGTGATTAATGATTCATGATCCACTGTGTCAATGCTTTGCTCAAATCAGGAACACAGCACAGGTACTGTTCTTCCCATCCATAACAATCTACAAGTCATTGGTTACTTTAGCTAGGGCGAAATGGTGCACATGTAGTCTAAATCCTGATTGTACTGTATTTAGGAGGTTATTGTCCAGAGTAGACCATATTGTGAGTTTAATAACTTTTCGAGCATCTTGGATAGAACTGATAGGATGAAATGGGCCTGTAATTATTGAGGTCATGGATCCTGGTTGATAAAGGAACTATGAGCTGTTTTTCCAAGTGGAGGAATGGATCAGTGGTGAGGAAGATTGAAGAGATGAGAGGGGGCAGATAAGACTTGAGATGCAATCTTGAAGTAGGGTCCAGAGTCTGTACCTGCACTTTGGAAGTATCTAAATTGGAAGATCTTCACTTCTTTCAGGATATTGGGTTGGAGAAGGTTGATGTATGCTGACCATGGTGGATTGAAGGTTCAAGGAAGATCTCAGAGTTACAGTGAAGAGTCAAATACTAGTCAGCTGTGGTAATGGTCATTGGTATTTAGGATTTCTTGTTTGCCGTAATTTCTGTGTTATTTAGTAGCAGTTGCAGGTTAAGGCAGGAGTAAGTTTGCCAAGATACCCTATAGTTCCCCAGAGCCTGGGTGGGTTGTATAGGAGCATCAATTCAACACTATAATAGGCAGCTTTGGCAAATCGTATTTATGTTGTACATAATTTCTTGCTTTCTGAAATTTATTAGTCTCTGGAATCCTTAGTTTTCTTGCCTTTTTCACAGTTGTCTCTGGCTAGCAAGGCTGTTTTAAGATCAGTGGTGAACCAGGGCAGGACACTTTAGTTCTGATATTGGTGAATGGTGCATGAACATGAAACAGTAATGTCCTTTAAGATCTGAGCTGTTTCGAGGTTTAGGTGAAATCTTGCAATATATTGTGTTACTCAGGTCATGGGTATCCTGGTATATTAATTTTGACCAGCAAAGGACAAATTCAGCAGGGTTAGTGGTTTGGTGAATCTATGCAAGATGGGACAATGGTCACCCATCAATGAGTACTCCTGCGTAATAAGTGAGGCTTGTTCAACAAATAATATCCAGGGTAGCTGTTGCTAGAATTTTTAGGTAAACCTGGTTAGGTCTTCAATTAACTGTGTAAAACCAAGTGTACAAAAGTTACCAATGGTGCAGATGCATTAGATAGCCAGTTTAAATTGAAATCACCAAGGATGATGGTATCTTCAGGGCCTAGATTGTTTTGGGTGAGATAGTTGAGGCCTGCTGAGAGACCATGCAGCCAATCAATTTAAATGAAGACAAGTTAGGAAGGGATATTTTGATTGACAAACATTCAAATTCGCTGGTTTGGATGTGATGATGAGAACAGTAGCAGAGATGATGTCATTAATGTTAACACCCACCACCCCTGGAAAGCGATCTGCTCTGAAGAGTTGATAGTTAGTAAGGTTACAACATTGTCTTTGGTAGGTCTGAGCCAAGATTCAGAGATGACCAGAAAGTCAGGCGGTATGTGCCACCAGGCCTGTATACGCAAGAATTGCAAGGCTGCAGGCATTGAGTGTGAGCTTAGGCCATTTACAGGATAGTCAGCAGGGAAATAAACTTTCAATGGACAGGTTATTTCAATGGTACAAAACAGATCAGAAGGTAGAAGATTAATTTGAGGAGGGCACCAAGGGACAGGGATAGTGGTGGTCAAGCGTGTCCTCCTAATCCTGGTGCCTGCTGTGAGATGGTGATGGTCCTAGTATATAGGTCGGAATTTTATCATACATAATAATTTAATGGACAGGCATAGTGGGTTAATAAAAGCCATGATACAAGTAGTGCCGGGCTGTGCTGAATTATAGGTGGCCTTATGTGGATATCCAGAGGTTGCATTATAACGTGGTTGGTGAATAAGAAACCGCGGTTGGCCTATGGATGGCAGAAGTGGACAGGTCATAATACTGAGTGTTATCTTGACACTGGGCATAACATTAATATCATAGGGACTGGGTGAGATGCAAGCTCAGGCAAAAAGGAAAAGTGGCGTGTGGAGGTTAGGTATGGGTTAAAGGAGGAAGGAAGGGATGTGGGCATGGATTAAGAAATGGCGGAAAAGTGTATAAAGGAATCAACCAGAGGGCAGGCAAAAATTTTGCAACACCCGTACCTACCCTCTTCTCGGCCTCCTGGAACATGATCGACTGCACAGGTGCCGCCAACCCACTGGCTTGGAGCCCTCCGCTCCCTGGACCTCGAGGCTGCGCCTTCTACAAGGTGGGGGACAGAGAGGCAGTCAACAAGTACCTTTATTGAGTAATCTGCAACAAGTGCTAAACTTAAAACAATGCAGGCAGGGCAGTAAAAAGACAGCCACACGCTGAGAAATGGCATGACCGAGTGAGGGTAGGACTGAGAGTAGCAGACCTCTATCGGGACTGCTGCGGTTGTTTGTGGGCTGAAAGGGTGCCAACAGGGCAGACCACTACAAATGGCAGCCTGCAGCAGGACAAACAGAATGAGTGCATGAGAGGGGGTGAGTGAGCTCAGAGAGCTCTGTATAACTACAGTGGGTTCCTTGTGGGCAGAAAAAGGCGGCAACACAGGTAGGGCCCAGTACAAACCAGCCTGCAGCGCTGGCAGAAATGGAAGGACGAATGAGAGAGGGAGTTAGTTACCTCAATGGACTGTCAGAACTGCTGCAGATTTCTTTGGGCAAAATACCACCAACAGAGCAGGGGCCCAGTACAAAGGGCAGCCTGCAGTGCCAGCAAAACAGATTGACGGTGACAGATGGCGTGACCCACCTCCAGCGGGCTGTCAAAGAACTGCAGATTTCTTCGTGAAACAAAACCTACCAATGCAGGCAAGCAGTACAAAGAGCAGCCTGCAACACCAGGAGAAACAGAATGAAGAATGAGACAGTGGAAAGAGCGACCTCAGTAGACTGGGTGGGACAATGACAGATTTCTTTGTGGCCAGAAAAAGGTTCAATGCAGACAGAGTCCAGTACAAAAGTGCAGTCAGTAGCGTGGGAGAACAATGAGTGGTAAAGGGGGTGGCAGGCACAGACCTCTATCGAGACGCTGTGGTTGCTTTGTGTGCAGAAAAAGGCGGCAATGCCACAGGAGCCCCATACAAAGCCAGCCTGCGCCAGCAGAAGCGGAATGAGCGAGAGAGAAGGGTACCTCAATGGACCGGAGTCGGACTGCACATTTCTCTGGGCAGAAAAAGCTGTCAACAGGCGGGAGCCCGCAAAGGGCAGCCTGCAGCGCCAGCGAAACAGAATGAGCAACTGAGAGACAGAGTGACGTCAACACAGCTCATCAGGATGGCTACAATTTCTTTGTGGGCAAAAAAAATGTGCCAATGGCCAGAGCCCTGACAATGATGCAGCACAGCACCAGGAAAACAGAATGGTGAGTGGAAGCACAGGACCACTGAACAAGCTCAACAGACCAATGCAATCAACATTCAGCATGACAAATGTGTTTATTAATATTACACACTATGTTTAGATGTGCTCCTCCATTTAGTGACTATCCAGCCATTCTCAATATCTGCAATTGGTAGTTTGTTTTGGCATCCCATGTTTTGTTGTAATATACAAGTCTAAACTGGAAGAAGATTTATTAGATCTTCTAAACAAATACAGGAGTTTCTTAGCATTAAGCATCAGGTAGCTTCAAAAAAATCTTGGATGTGATCAAATGCAGTGAAGTCTAACCATACCTGGGCTACTGAGCTTCCCTCTCATAAATCACCATGTCGCCATATAGATGAACTTTTACATCCATGTCATGGAATTGGTTCATCTACACAGATATTGAGGGCCCCGGATAGACCTCTGGCACTCGGATGTAACTTTTGCCAGATGGGAGCTATAAGCACCAAGGATGCCTTCAGTCTAGCAGTATGACCTGAGCCACTCCACCTAGTGGAAGGCCCAGATCCATAAACTGGACAGGAGGATAAGATGTTTGAGCATATCAAAAGCTTTTGATATGTCTATAAAATAACACCAGTCATCAGTATTGCATATTATATCTAGTTGAAAATCCACATGTTATAATGCTTACTCCTAAATTCAGTGATGTTACTGGTTATTATCTACTTCCTTTCTTAGTAGAACTAAAATGCAGGCTAATGGTGTAATTACCCAATCGTGTTTTGTTTCATCCTTTATCAATTCTTACTGCATACTTTCTGAACATTAGGCATCCACAACAGCAACCACCCTTGATGAAACAGTCTCTCTGTTCTCACTGCATGATGGTGGCTGACGTGTTGAAAGTATTCAGTCTAGAAAAGATGGGAGGGGTTGATAGGATTGTAAAAACACTTTTTGACTGGTAACACCAATATGGTTGACAATCTGTTTTCACTTTTAAAGAAAAAATGAATCAGAATCAAACAACGGCTACATGCAGTGTCTACAGAATGTAATCAATCATAAAATATGCCTTTTAAATTGGGATAGTTTGAGGTCAAGGGGTTGACAGTGTCTCTTTAAAATTACCGTTTAGTGGCCGGAAGAGAGAGGAAAAGAATGATGAGGTTCCAGAGGATGTTTCTGCTGTACATTGCACTGGAAGTGGTTGTGTAAGGCAAATGCATGTCTAAACACAGTAATCATTACTGTCTGCTGATTGTTGTCCTGTTTACCACTGTTGTCTTCTTGAAACCTTTAATAAACTTTGAATATGAAAGCTACTCAGCACATCTGCAAAATCAGTGGTGTTTCATTTATAACATTTAATTTATTTACAATCGGAAACAATGGTAAACATTTTGACAAACAAATACCCCAAAGTAAAACAAAAAATTGTAAAACTTTCAGTATGTACTAGCCGCAATGTAAGCTCTGGGCTCCATGAGTTACATACATACATAGAATGTAACAGCAAATAAGGTCCAGGCCCACAGTCCACCAGTTGTTTTTATTTAGTAATAATATTATTATTGCTGTCTACCCAACCCCACGATTCCTTGTGCCTATCCCAGGCATTTTGAATCATTGCTTTTACCACCACCTCCTCTGAAGGTTATTCCAGCATCCACCCTTTCTGGTGAAAAAAACTTTCTCACATCCCTCCTGAATTTAACTCCTTCAGCTTCATATTATACCCTCTTAGTTTTAGGCACCTCTTTCTGTAAGCTACTTTCCTCTGTACCTTATTGACCCCGCAAGGTATTTAAGGTTTCTATTATATCCTCTCCTCCTTTCATCCAGGGTGTAGCTAATTAAGTCTTTCCTCATAGGATTTTGATGCAGACCATGCACATTTAGTAGCCCTTCTCGCTTCGCTCTGTCTATGTCTTTTCTAAGATGTGATCTCCAAAACTGTATGCAGTTCTCCAAGTGAGGTCTCGTGATTTTATATTTTTTAGCTGTTTAACAGAGTGCACACTAAGCTGAAATTACAGGGCGACCTGGGAGCACAGGGCGATTAATTGACTTGCTCGGGTCACATGGTATACAAGTGGAGCTGGCAATTCAAACCCAGGTCTGGTCTGGATGTTACCAGATTTGCAGCTCAGAGCAGCAAACCACTGCGCTATATATGATATAACAGGTAAATTACCTTTCTGAGTTCTTGTGGAACTGCACAAAGTGAACAGACAAGTGGTGACCACCAGAAAATAATTTATTACTGGTATATAAAACAGTCTTATGACCAAATGGTGACCACCAGGAGTGCACCAAGCCTTCCTTACCTACGAGGCAACAGCAAGTCTCACCTCAGAGAAAATGTGTAATATAAAGGTTCTTATATCACTGATAACTAGCACAGTGAAAAGTATAAAATCTATAATTGACCAAAGCAAATATCACTCTAACTAATATGGGAAGCATTTAGCTTGCAAGCAGACAACATGAGACAATAGCATCTTGCACTTCGGTCAAGGACACTAGCACTAACACTACAGCAAAGCACTAAGATTAACAATACATAATAATATTATACATATATTATATATATATATATATATATACATATATAAACACCTCAGTTTACAATGAGATACAGTAAGGTATCATTATACTTACCAAAGATATAGTAGGACTCAGATCCTGACACTTATATATGATAAGTGCCTGAATTGATGCATATGTATTTAAGCATAACTCTCTACCGAGATGGGGGACCCAATAAGGGTGCTAAATAGGAGTAACATTCTCCCCCTTGTTGCCTCAGAGGGCAACAATAATAGGATTAATGGGATGGTGATAAAGTATAATTTACAAGCCCAAAGCACGAGCTTTATAAAGGAATTTGAGTTGTTCTTGATCTTGTTTTAGGATATGTCACGGTAGCAGAGAAAAAAAGAAAAACAATCACAAATGCTTGAACAACAAAACTAAAATCAGTTTTAACCAAGTATTGCTAAGGCAGTCTTAAATCACCATCATGAATAGATCATTAACAGCATCAGCAGCTTTGTATTGCTAATATATATTAAATGTGATCCTTCACCTGAAAGTGATTTGAGAAGTGTCAAGGATCTATGCATATTAAATTAGGCAAATATTGAGACAGGGCAAGCAAGTACTGGGATCAGTATCAATAACATCTGCTTCAGGGAGGAACAGGTGTTTGATGATATTACCAATAACAGTTTTCTGCTGTGGGTAACAAAGTTAGGCTGAGAAATATCACAAGTTTTAGAACCATAGACAAATGACTTGTTGTTGGTGACCACGGGTATGGGCAATCAGATGTGTGGTAACTCTTACATGGCACCCTCCATTGTAGTGAATCAGGCAGGTAAAGACCGGTTGTTGATCCCATATGAAGTGATTTACCTCTTCAAAGTATCTTCGGGAATGGAGCTGTTTGACATCTTGCACAGACAGCAGCTTGGAACTATATTCATCATCTTGATCAACATCAGTAGTTGGATAGCTATTCTTCACCATCAATGCCCAGTCAAGATGTTCAGGGGCATAGCCATGCACCGGTTTGACAATATCAAAGCATTACAATGACACAGGAAATAGTAGCCTTCTTGGTGCAACAGTTCATAGGGTGCCCAGGTTAAAAAAATAGTGACCGACCAGCATTAAGGTAATTCAGTTATTTCTCCATAATATCATCAACCGATGGCCTGGAGTAACCCGTGCTAATTTGTCAAAACAACTATCAGGATCAAACATGGTAAAGAAACAGTGAGTCACAAACATAGTATCTTTGATAGAACAAGTTTATTAAAATAACAAGGTGCTTGATTAGGATATCTAGACACATATCAATATTTCTAGTGCCATGAAATTTTAAAGTATTAGCTATGCAAACAGGCTAACCAGTAGTCTTAATGTAAGCAATACCATTGCCCAATCTGATATCATGAATAACATCAGGAACTGACTGTAATCCCTGAAGAGACTGTTAACAGTAGAGATAACACAAGAGCCATGAGCAGAACACAAAATATGCTTGTCAGCCTCATGGTTATTCTGAAAAATAAGTTCATTAAGTTTATGTTTGGTATCAATAAATCCTTTGATGCCTGCATGTTGTAGACAGTAAAATGTTCGCCGTTACTGAGAAAGTTAACCCATGTAAAATCAGGGCAAACATCATTATTAACATGAAATTTTTAGGTTTGGCACAATAGCAATATGTCTGCTCTATTCAAATGAACATACCTGAACAAAAGTCCAGATAGTACCGGCTGCTCCAGTAATTCCTGAACTGAGTTGGCCACCAGCAATATCAGTTACATCCCACTTTGTGAACATGACTGAGACAGAATACATTAAGCAGGTCTGAAAACTCTAAATGGTCAATGGCATGGGGCCCTGACAGGATCATTTGTACATGTTTGATGAAGCAGCAACAATATCAGTTAGCATCATACTATAAAATTTAGAGGTATTGGTTGTGTGGCAAGCCAATTTCAGCCATATTCACTGTGTGAATTGAAAATAAGGGACAGCCATAAATTGCACATTAATTAGGATATGTAGGGATGGCTTCAGACCACTAGGAGGACCCTCATCCTGGAAGGGCAATTAATCAGTTCTTCTTGGCTTGGTGGGACTACAGAAGGTAAGAGCTTCATAGCTACATAGCTGTGAACAGAGTGTGCCTCCTCAGGGGAGGGGCACACCTAGCAGATCAATGAGGGTGAGTTATACCAATCAGTATGTCTAGGAGAACTCTGTCTGATGGGAGTACCATTTTGAAATATCAGTGTTTTGCCAACCATGGAATGCCTTTAGAACTAAAACTACAGGGAGTGTCATAGCATCAGTTCCCAGTATGAAAAGTGAAGATCTATAAAGAACAACTAATACAACATCGAAAGGCATCTGACCTTAAGTTACTTCAACCATTTGTTGAAACATTAATAAGGACTCTTACGGGCTGAATGTTCTTTGCTGGTAGGTGTTTATACGGTCTTTGTCAGAGGACCCCTGTTCCTTTTGGAAGCTGAGAAATTAGCTATACTGCAGAGAACAAACTAGAATGCATTTGAGAGTGTATGGTAAAACATAATATTATGAGGACTGGAGGAAAGCACACTTTCTAAGTTTCATTATTTCTTATTGGCATTAAAGTGCAGGATTCCATTAAAGTGTAGTAATTTATAACAGAGGGGTTGTATACAACTTGATTGTGATTTCTGTGCTAGACACATAAGTTTTGAATAATATTTGTGCAATATTTTGGAAGTGTCCTGCTGGCTGAACAGTGAGTTTGTTTTATAGACTCAGTAGAGTGGTTTGTGTGGAGCAGTGATCTAGTACATTGTGGTGTTGGTTGACTTACCATAAGGGCAGTACTCACCAGGTGGTGGAGCAGTGGTGTAATTGATTGTTTCTAACAGTCACCAGTGGTTTATGGCAACTCCTTTATAGCCAAGGTTCTGACATCACTTCTCAACAGGTCTTAGGCAAAAATGTATATTCTTAATTACAGGACAGTGCATATAGTGTAAAATAGGCACACCCAAAAAAAAATAATAAAAAAAAAAAATTTGTATATTACTCTTTGTATATTATAAGGAAGAGGACATGTGGGGATAGTGCAATGCACTGGCTGTGAGGCAGCATTTTCTGGAACATTCTGGAACCTGCATTGCTCCCTATTTGCAAACAACTGTCGACTCGAGGGAGAGGTTGCCCACCTCAGGCTAACAGGCAAGGACTAGGAGGATTCACCCAGCCAAGAGCACAGTTCCACAACCACTGCCTCAGGGTTGCCATGTGTGAAACAGATGGACCACAGTAGGTTCTGGGAGGTGAGGTGGTGGAACAGGGCATAGTCCGGTTACCCCTCAAAATCATATATCGGTCTGACAAATCAATTCTCTATGATGACACCCTCGCAGGAGACAAGAAGAATGCTGGGGACAGCCAGAAGAGGACCCACAAAGAGCAGGACAAAACAGGGAAAAGCAACTGATAGGGGACTCAATTTTTAGGGTGTAGACCTGGGGAAGGAGAGAGAGGAGTAAGGTGCCTGAAGTGCCATGGCTTGGAGGACAGGCAAATCCTCAGGATTGCAGAAGCAACATCCAGGAGGCTAGATATCATCGTCACCTCAGGACAAATGACCAAACTAGGCATGAGATCGATGCAGAACAGGATGATTGTGGGTTGGAGAGGGGCCTCAGACAGGTAGCAACAGTAACCTTCTCTGGTACTGCCATCCATAGCAGGGTGAGTTGAGGTACACACCACGCGGTTTAATGAATGGTTGCAAAACTGATGCGAAACACAGGGCTTTACTTCATTGGGGACTGGGGTCCACCTGGAGAGATGAAGGTCTATACTGGCACGATGGTCTGCATCTCCAGGAAGAAACATGCTCTAGGTGACAGGTTTAAAGCTTCCTTGAGCTTTATACTAATAAAGGGGAGGTGCAGATAGAAACAGGAAGTTCAAGCCTCCCCACAAAGCATAGCGGTAGTAGGGTAAACACTGGTACGAGCTTGACAGGGCAGGACAGGGTAAATGGAAAAATTGACAAAACGTAAGAGCAGATAGAATAAAAGGATAAAGAACATTAAATGGAAGCAATGAGTACCAATACCTGTAATCTTAAACAAGCTTCCAGAACTAGTAGCCCTGATGGAGTGGAACACTTGGATATTGGCAGTCACAAAAATGGTATATGGAGAACCATGACTGGGATGTCAACATACCAGGGTACACAATCTACAAGTGACAGGGGGTAAAGAGGAGGTGGAGTGCTCTCACATAAGAAAGGATCAAAGTAACAGAACTAAAAGGTAAAGGAGGACAAGAGACTCTGGGTCACAGTGGAGACAGGGGAACAGCATCACAATCACACAGGGTTATACAGATCCCGTCTCAGGAGAATGGACAAGAAAATGATAGAACATTCTCAAAATGATTGAAAAAAGAATACATGGATGGGCCTAATATGCAGATGTTAACTGGGCAACATGGACTGCACACATCCAAAACCTGAGGTCATTCGTGCCTACGGGAACATGCAGCAGACAGCTAGTGGTGGAACCCACTGGGAGAACAAAATTAGACCTGGGCTCTCAAGGAGAGGATCCAGGCAGCAGAAGTCAATAGACACCTGGGAACAAGTGACCACTGCACAGTGTACTACAATAAACACAACCATGGAGACAAGCCATACAAATGCAAGGATACTGGACTTTAGAAGGGCTGACTTTGGCAAAATGGGTGAATACCTGAGGAATGCATTAGCAAATGGCCAGAAAGGAGGGGTGGAAGAACAATGGAGAAAAATCAAAACTGCTATCATGAAGGCAAACAAGCCTTTGTGTGAAACAAATAAAGAAAACAAAAAGAATAAAACCACCATGGCTCAAAAAGAAGTGTCAGGAAGGTTAAGGAGAAAAAAGGCTCCATTCAAAAAAGTATAAGGAATCACAGACAGAGCACAACAGAAACTGTATCAATTAAAACAGAAAGAAGTGGGGAATGCAGTCAGAAAAGCAAAGGCCCAAACCGAGGAAAGGATAACCAACTCAGTTAAGAAGGAGGATAAAACCTTTTATAGGTACATTAGGAACATAGAAAGGTTAAGGGAGGGATAAGGAAGATTAATTAACGGAGAGGAGGTGGGCAGGAGAGACAGTGAAAAGGCAGATAACGAATGAATACTTTGCTCAGTATTCACAAAGAAGAAGAGGAGGAGTTACCAAACCAAATAGTGAAGCACTCTGGATAGTGGGGGTTGGATACCAGTCCATTTAAAGAAGAGAGTACTGAAAGAACTACAAAAACTCAAGGTGGACAAAGCAATGGGGCCTGACGGACACTAGAATCCTAAAAGAGCTAAGGAGGACCTAGTGACACCACTAACCACACTTTTAACAAATCATGGGAAGATGGGGTGGAACCTGAGGACTGGAGGAGGCAGATGTGATTCCCTTCACAAAAAGAGAGCAAGGCAGAAGCAAAACTACAGACCTGTTAGTTTGACCTCAGTGGTGGGGAGAAATGATGGAATCACTTCTGAAAGAAAGAATTGTTGAGTACCTAGAGGTCAGCGGGGCACTGGACCCAAAGCAGCATGGATTCACAGCAGGAAGGTCATGTCAGACAAATCTGTCCGATTTCTTTGACTGGGTGACCAAAGTAGTAGACCAGGGAGGGCTGTGGATATGGCCTCCTAGACTTTAGCAAGGCATTTGACACAGTCTCACACAAAGATTAATAATCAAGTTAGCCAGCCTGGGAGTTGGTCCCGGGTGGTAGCATGGAAAGAAAACTGGCTGCACAACAGGACACAGAAGGTAATAGTCAATGGAACACATTCTGAAGAAAGGGTTACTAGTGGGTACCTCAGGGCTCAGTACTAGGTCAGTCCTCTTTAACGTCTTTATAGGTGACATTGCAGAGGGTCTGGAAGAAAGTATATGCCTCTTTGGATGACACAAAGATCTGTAACAAGGTGATACACAAGGGGGTAGAAAGGATGAAGGGACTTGGCAAGGTACAGGAGGAATGGTCAGACATATGGCAACTCAGATTCATTGCAAAGAAGTGCAAAGTAATGCACCTGGGAAATAAAAATCACGGGAGAAGAGTACACAATAGCAGGAGGTACTAAAACAACAATAATGGAAAGGATCTGGATGTAGTCATATCAGATGACCTAAAGGTGGGTATGCAATGTGAGAAGTCAGTGAGGAAAGCCAGGGATACTGGGATGCATGGGAGGCATCACCAAGTAAAAAAAGGAAGTGGTTATCCTCTATACAGACAGATGGTGAGACCCCATCTGGAGTACTGCATGCAGTTTGAAGACCTCACTCACTAAAGGACATAGACAGGATGGAACAGTCAAAGGAGGGCAACTAAAATGGTGCAGGGTCTACATCAGAAACCATAAGAAGAGACTGAGAGAGCTTAATATGTATACCCTTGATGAAAGGAGGGACAGGGGGACATGATAGAAACTTTTAAGAACCTCAAGGAATCAACAAAGTCAGGAGGTAGCATCTTTCAGAAAAAAGAGATGTGTAAGAACAAGGGGCACAATTTAAAGTTAGGAGAGCAGCTCAGGGTAATGTGAGAAATTCTTTTTATGGAGAGAGTGGTGGACTCATGGAACACCCTTCCTGGAGGTTGTGTGAGGTCTAAAACAGTGGAGGAATTCAAACATGCATGGGACAGACATAAAGGCAATTATAGTGGCGGGTTGCAGGAAGACAAACTGTTAGTTAACTAGAATCTACAGCTTACCCAGTAGGTGAGAAATGGGCAGACTGGGTGGCCCAAGTGGTCCTTATCTGCCGTCAAAGTCTATGTTTCTATGTTTCTATGTTTGTGAGTTTGAGGTATACCATGTGAAGGTGCAATCACAGTCAATGTCATAGTCCACCAGCAGGAGAGGTGCAAGATAGCTACTTGCCAATATACCTGAAGAAAACAGAAAAAAGTTTAGTGTGGGTCCTATTCCACCCAGAGTGGGTTGGAAAAGTAAAAAGTCACCTTTATATAATTTGAGTTGGTTAGCATGGAACCAAGCCAAAGTGGTCTTCTTTTGCTGTTGAACTCAGACCTGATACACAGCAGGCTGAGTTTGTTCGACAGGATGGGGCCTTCCATTTACTAGCAAATGAATGGTTGGAGTTGTCTGTATTGGAGAAACATAACTTGGTCTCCAACTTGTCAGTTGACTAACTTTGATGCTTGTCAAAATGAGCTTTGGCTTGTTGTTGAGCTGTGCCCGTTTGATTGGAGGTGAACAGGTGTATCTTCATGATGTCATCACAAAGCTTTTCAACATACCTGTCTAAGAGGCTTGATCTGCAGTGAAGATGTGGAGATCAACTAATATGTGCTCAGGTAATCTCATAGCTCTACCAGTCATAACATTGTAAAATGTACTACACAGGTGGTGGCAGAATGATTGCCCCTAATTGCCGATTAGAAGCAGTGGCAGAGGCAGAAGGGACACCCAATCCTTGGGATTATTGTTAATGAATTTACAAAACATCTATTTGATTCTTCTGTTGGCTCTTTCTACCTGGCCTGATAATCGAGGGTGGTTAGGGATGTGGAATATTTGGTCTCCTCTAAGCAATTGGAGTGTCTGCTGCATTCATTCACCTGTGAAATTGGTTCCCTGGTATAAGCCTACCTTCAAGGGTAGCCCCATCTGGAGAATAATTGATCCACCTTGATCTTGGCAGTTGTCTTTGCCATGTTGTCCTTAGTGGGAAATGCTTACACCCACTTGAAGAACAAATCTGTAGCAACAAATGTACTTATTGTTCTTACTGGAGTTAGTAAGAGTGCCAATGAAATCAATTTGAATTGCATTCCATAGTCCAGTTTGCCATTGGGGCACCAGTTTGGCATTTCTTTTCACTGAAATTGGATTATTCTGGGCATAGACTATGTAGTTGTCCACATGATGTTCCTACATCTTTGACCATACCAAGCCACCAGACAACTGTTTGAGTCTGGAGGTGTTTTCTGTCCCCTGGTGTCCACCAGTGGAGTATCATGAACCATATGGATGAATTTGGTTCATAGAGATAGTATGGTGACCCATGATTTAGTCACCTGTATCCTCTTAGATACCAGATGAGCTTCTGATCACTGGACAAATGTATATTGTCAGTGTCTCTTGGATGGGCTACCAACAGGTGATGGCTCTTCAATCCCTTGTCCGGAAGTTGAAGACATGTTTCAATTCTGGGTCAGATTTTTGTCAACAGAAAGGTCCAGTGGAGTTCTGATACCGATTTCTGCTGAGTGTTAGCAACCACTATAGCTGCTACAGTGTGACTGTGAGTGAGTCATTGTCCATGTCTCCCCCTCAAGTGCCTGCTTTGGTTAGTGAGTCTGCTTGCTCATTTAATTTATAGTAAGGCAGATGTACAGTGGGCCCTTACTTTGAATGTACAGTTTGCGAGTAAACTGTTGTGTCAAGAGTGTTTATACACAAACAGATCACTGTATTCAACAGGTGTGCCATCAGATGATGTAAAATTGTTCATCTTCAGAATGCCAAAAATTCAATAAGAGAGGAGCAGACCCAATTAGAATCTGCAAAAGATGATGGCATCCTGTCACCATGGGCATGATCTCCAATGCACAGGCCACAGCTGCCAATTCAGCATACTGTGAGGAGATAACAGTGACATCCTAGAAATGCGAAAATCACTTCTTGAGCCAAAATAAGCACTCCAAATCCTGCCACCCGTCTCCATCCACATAGAAGGCAGAGTCATCTGTAAAGTTGCAAAACATGTAGTAATGTCTTCCAGGACCTCGGGTGTGGCTGGTAAAAAAAGATCCTGAATTAGGTAGGTCAGGGAGTTGAGGCACAGTGGTGGGGTGTGGCTGTGAGAGGTAGGCCATGAGCCAGAATTGAGGGCATTTTAGCAGGCAACACTTTGTGTCCCTGTTCTGCAAGAGTAAAGACCAATGGGTCATTCTGGTAGTGGAGCCGAGCAATCTTTATTTCGTTTGAAAGCAAAAAGTTGTTTAGAAGTGCTGCAGGTATGCAAAACACATGAGCATACCCAATGATGTAAAGAAAATGCTTGACAGCCCAATATTTGCAAAAAAGGTCCATCACAGAGACTATATTTTGTCTCCCTGGGAGAGTGTCTGTGATGCACAAGCAATGGGCTATAATACCCATTGTACTTCTGAGCTAACACTGCAGACATAGCCACATCAAGAGTGTGGCAGTTCAAGACAGGAATGGCAAATTCAGATTGGGATTATTTAGTGCTGAGGCTGAGCTAAGACCTGTTTGAACTGTGTAACAGCTTCAGTATGGGCAGGGTCCCTGCCCATGGGACTTCCTTTTGAAAAGTTTATACAGGAGCTACCTTCAAGGCAAAATCGAAATAATGACCCTGGAGTAGTTTACCATGCAGGAATCATCCGATTGTTGCCACACTGGTAGGGAGTGGCAGGTCATGCAAGCCCTAGATCTTCATGACAGCTGGGCTCCGTTTTGGTCTGTAATGCATAGGCCAGAAAGATTACTCTTTTTGCACAGTTGTGCCTTTGAGGGTTGCCATGGGGCCTGCTCTCCTAAGGAGAGTCAGTAATTCATCTAAAAGGATGAGATGTTCTTTTGTGGTGGTTACAAGAAAATCATCTGCCATACTGCAGGAAGACACCGAGTGTGGAAAATACCTAAAGCATCCATTATATGAAGATGGAAGAGGGAAAGGCTGTTATGGAAGCCCTGGGGAAGACAAGTCCAAGTGTACAGGTGCCCATCAAAGGTGAACAAATTTGTACTGACTCACCTGTGCTAATGGGAATAACCAGAACCCATTAGAGATATCAGAAGCAGAGAACCACTTTTATCTGGTGTCAGAAACTTGGTACATCTGGGGCTGATGCCACAGTTGAGGCACAGACTGAGGTGGCTGATTGATTCCACCTTTTATCACTTGTGAGTCTCAAGCTCCCATGGCCTTTTCACTGGAAAATAGGTGAATTAACAGTAGAGACACAAGGCCTAATCACTCCTTGTTGCAGCAGTGACTTGATTGTCTCTAAAGTGATAGCAAAGCTTCAGCAGAAAAATAGGTACTGCTTTTGCCTTAGGGTTAGGTCCTGGGACCTCAATGGTGGTGTGCATCCTACCACAATCATGTGCATCTAGATGTATTTTGCAGCAGAGGAGCAACTGTAGAAAACAGCTAATGACTTTTAAACAAGGCCATAATGTCGTACTCCTTGTTGTTATGAGAGATGGCGGCCACCACATGTGAGTCTGGAATGGTGACAGCATGACATTGTCCTTTGATCTGAAGCAGTAACCTATTAGCTAGGTCTACTACACAGCTGTATAGTGCAAGAAAGTCAGTTCCCAGTATGCTGTGGTGACATAATACCATGAGGTCAAAGGCAAATCCAGTGCTAAGGTGGCCCAACCGCTACAGGTAGAGACACAGATCAGTAGATCGGTAGGTGTGTAGCTGTTTACCATCTACACCCTATGAACTGTTCTTCAGTTAGCTGACCAGTCAGACGTGGCTGAATTCTCATTATTGAGAACGAGACATGGTGGCTCCTGTATCTAGGAGCACATCAAGTTGGCAGCCCCCGACTGTGCCTTTACACAAGGCCACCCATTCAAGTACACAAGCAAATCACACACAATTCAGATTGGTGCCTGTAACTGTCAATCCGTACTGGTCTCAGAATCTTCTTCATCATCCTGATCCTGAAATCAAAGGCCTGCAGGGTCTCTCTGGGCCTCCTTGATGTCTTTCACAGGATACAAATGCTGTACCTGTGACATCACAGGTGTGACAGTGGCCTGCTTAGTTGCATCCTCCTTAGTTGTCACATCAGCCTGGCCACCAGTCGGTGTTACAAAAGGATTCTTCCATGACCGCTTGGTTGTTCGGCAGCCAGGGCAGAATGATTTCCATGTCCGGCAGCTGGGACGGGGCTGCCACAGTGCACATGGGCTAGCCCTTGTTTGACACTTCCTCTAACAACTTACTGGATGTTCTTGTTTTCTCATAAGGCTCCAATAGCTGGGACCATTCTGGTATTTGCTATCAGGTTGGGCATGGGATTTTCAATTGCTCTGATCTTTATTATTCATGTTGTTCCAGTTCCAGTTACCAATCCTTGCATGATCTTGTCCTCAGAAGGGTGTCTGATGGTTATTGTCACCTTCCACCATGTAGTGGGTAGACGTGTCGAAGAGCGGGTTGCACTGCAGCAAGCTGCACTGCAGGCGCAGGACTGTCGAGTTTGTATGGCAGCAGTCACTTTGTTGTAATTGAAGTAGGGCTGCAGGTACACACCTGAAGATACGCTCCATCTTAGTAAGGATTTCCATGAAGGTGTCAGTCTCCAGGTAAACACTGATTCAACCTTTTCGAGGAACCAGAATCATGTTCTGAATGTACAAAATCCTTGTTCCCAATTTGGTCTTCGTGGGCTACTTCATCCACAAGGCCTTTACCAGCCATAGATGAGCCACTGTCATTGATGGTAAGCCTGAGGCTTTCCTTGGTGGTCTGCTTAACCTTATAGACCAAGTGAGCTCCAAAGATACCTGGGGTGTTGGCAACAAAGTGCTTGCACAATGTCATTATAGGCAAGTGTGTGTGAGCATTACGAATCTCTTCTGGGAGCTTGGCCCAGACAGTAGGCTCCGCTGGATCTGTCTCAAGACTTGAACCTAGTATTCTGGCTAGAAGAAGCTTCTCACAAAGGAAGCACACCTTCTCACATAACAGCTAAAGTTGTCAGTTGGACACATCTGTCCCAATACTCTGAACATTTGCTGAACAGAATGAGGACCTGCAAGGTGTTGGTCATATGGGTATTGCATTGACATCAACATGATTAGCAGCACTACGAAGGGCAGCTTCTGCCACCACATCCGAAGATTGCTCAGAATGCATTGTCTTGACTGATGATGTCCTCAAACTAAGATCAGTCCTACTCGAATCTCTCTGCAGCATTCATCTAGAGCCCATCAGGTTGGTAATAGCTTTCTGGTTAAGCCGTACACTCGGTGTCCTCACTCCATGGAGGGGCAAGCAGTAGTGCACACAGGAGACAGGCCATCCTCCCGGATCATGGGGGTTGCCATCTCGGTGTATGATGTTGCTTCCACCATTTTTGAATGAATGTGGCAATGTAGATGGCGTGTGTACGTGTCTGCCATCTTGGAAATGGCTGGCAAATATGACAGCCCTGTGAGGTGTGGACTTAGACGTGATGGGAGTAACTGCATCATCAAAATCTGAGTCATCATCACCAGATGACACAATGTCAATGGGAGTGAACTGGAACCCATTCATAGCTTTAACATGGCCAGTGAGAACCTCCCCCTGATGGCACAGTTTCACCATCTTTGTTCTACACTACAGTGACAAACCTTTGCAGTGCTCTGCTCAATACCCTTCTGCATTTCATGCTGCAATACTCTGTACATGGTGCCCAATTGACATTCCTTAACTAGTTCACAACTCAATCTTTTGTTTCTCTTTCAACTTAGCATTCTAGGACTCTCAAACCTTCATTAGCAATCACTCAAAATATCATTCAAGTAAGTTAACAATGCTTATCACATTTCAGCCTTTCACAATCATCTCTTAAGATGCAGATTTAATATTCACAGTCTTGAGCAGAACAGTACAACAACCTGTTATTGACGTCACGGGTGACTGACTCTCCTCTGCTGTTTTCTGTTCCTTTATCTTTAACTCAATGCCTGCAAAGCCTACCTCTCTTTTTAGAGACTCGTTTTGCAGTTCAAGGGAGACACATTTTCAGGAGACTTTCAGCGGTGGTGTTGAGAGCATAACCAAGAACCCTTCAAGGTGATATTTCTTGGTTATGCTTAGACTGTAGTAATGATTAGAGATCATTAATAATGGATTTTCTGCTGATTTCATGTCCAGCACAAAATCAGTCCACCTTCCATGGGAGGTGAGATAGTTGGAACATCCAGTCTCAGTTCTGTACATGATTCAGACATGCCAACAAACAAAGGAAGACAAATAAACAAATAAAGCAGTCAAAAGACTGGACTAAGATCCTTGGCACCATTGCCCAATGTCTTTCCAGTTCCTGTGGGCAAACTGGTGCCAAGGCAAGTAGCTGCTACTCACAAAGAGATGTACCAGGATCTGGTGTGGGTGCCATGCCTGAGACCTAGATGGAATAAAACTGTCACAGAATGACCACTGTAAGTATGAGCAGGTCCAAGTAGGCAACAGGTACAATACATTACTTGACATTCAAAATTAATTGAATGGAATACTCACTGTGAATTCCAACCTACACAGTCACCAAATGTAACAGGAAATAAAATTACCTTTCTCAGGTTCTTGTGGAACTGCACAAACATGAAGAGAAAAACAGACAAATGGTGCCAAGATGAAAATATAATGTACTGGTATATAAAGGCAGTCTTGTAATAATTGTGTGTGACCACTGGGAGAATGCATCCAGTCTTTCTTGCCTATGTAGGTGGCATGATCTCATCTCAAAAAAAGTGATGCAAATGGTCTTATACCCTGATAACTGTCATAGCAACAGCTGAAAAGATATATAAAATCCTATAAATGGACAAAAACAAATAACCCGACTCCTGACTAGAATCGGAAAGCTTGCTTAGCTTGCAAAAAAGATAGCATGAGACAATAGGATCTTGTGCTGCTGTCAAGGACACTTGTGGCTACAGTTCTGCACCAAGCACTAAAGATGGCAGCATTACTAACTAGTCACTATCTGATAATAAATATAGAAGCATCTCCCAGTGTTACAATGAGAATACAGTAAGGTATTGTTAAACTTATAGCACAGAGGTTAAAGAGGAGCGAGGTGTGAACAAACGATATATCCAACAGACCAGATCTGAGTTTGAGTCTCACAACTTCCACTTGTATACTGTGTGTGACTCTGAGCAAATCATTTAACCGCCCAGTGCTCCCAGGATGTCCACAAAACAGACATGTGCCTAGTGGGCCTATCCAGTTACAAAGACTAAAATAAAAATAAAATATGTAGAACTCAAATCCTAACACTCATGCTCATACAATAAGTGCCTGTACCCTAAGATTAGTGCATATGTGTATATAAGCATTGCTGTCTGCGAGATAGGGGACCCAGTCAGGGATGCTGATCCAGGAGTAACAATAGGGACAGAATCACATACATAGATACATAGATACATAAACAGTGTCAGCAGATAAGGGCCTATGGCCCACCCAGTCTGCCCATTTAAGTTTGTAAGTTCAGTTTATGTTTTTCAGGAAGTCTGTTGCCCCTTACCCCTGATCTCTAGAATTCCTTTATGTCTATCCCATGCATTCTTAAATCCGTGATTGTTTCAGCCCCCACCACTTCCTCTGGCAGAAGTTCACTGTCCACCACCCATTTTGTGAAGAAATTCTTCTCTCGTTTCCTCTGAATTGTCCTCCTCCAACTTCATCCAGTGCCCTCTAGTCCTGGAACATCTTTTCACTTAAAAATAGTGCATTCCTGCACTCTGTTCCTCCCTAAGATACTTGTATGTCTCTACCATATCCTTCTCTCTCCTCTCCTCCAGGAGTACATGTTCAGTGCCTTCAACCTGTCCTCACAGGACTTGTGATGCAATCCATGCACCATCTTTGTTGCCCTCCTCTGAACCTTCTCTACCTGTCTATGTCCTTACGTGGGAAGGTCTCCAGAACTACACAGTGTACTCCAGGTGCAGCCTCACTAGTGTCTTGTATAGTGGAATTATGACCTCCCTTTTCCTGCTGGTGATGCCCCTGCCTATGCATCCCAGCATCCTATTTGCTTTACCTGCTGCCTTGGCACACTGTTTCCCTGCCTTGAGATCATCAGAGATGATAACTCAAGATCACTTTCCTGCTTGGTGCATGCTAAATCTTCACCCCAACTGATATATTGTGCCAGGGTTTTTGTGCCTATATGCATTATCTTGCACTTTCTTGATGAATTTCAACTACAAACCGCTGACCATTCTTCAAGTTTCTGCTGGTCCTTCTCATTCTGTCTGCACCCTCTGGTGTGTCTACTCTGTTACAGAGCTTTGTATCATCAGCAAACAGTGAAATGCTGCCTTCTAGGTCCTGTACAATGTCACTGATGAAGATATTGAATAGTACCCGGTCCCAGCACTGATCCCTGGTAACCCACAGGTCACTCTTCCCTCTGTGGAGTGACAGCCATTTACCACCACCCTCTGTGTCCTGCCCAGACCAGTTACCTACCACCAAAGACCACTGTCCTACACCTACAAGCATATTCCCCAGCTTGTGAAATAGTCTTCTATGTGGCACAGTGTCAAAGGCCTTGATGTAGTCAGATAGGCCATGTCACTGCCCTCCTGATCCACCTCCCTGATCACCCAGTCAAAAAAAATTTAATGAGGTTGGTCTGACATGACCTTCCCTGAGTGGAACCATGCTGCCTTAGGTCTTGTAGTCCATTGACAACCAGATGTTCCACAATCTCTCCTTCAGTAGTGCTTCATGACCTTCCCACTACGGGTGAGGCTGACTGGTCTGTAGTTCCCCGCTTCCTCTTTGTTCCCACTTTTGTATAAAGGGACTACATCTGCTATCCTCAATCTTTGGGTACCTCCCTGTTTCTAAGTGATTGGCTAAACAGGATAGCAAGAGGCTCAGTCACCTCTAGTTCTTATGGACCCTAAAAACCCCATCTGGCCCCATTGCTTTATCAACTTTATTACTTCCAGATCCTTCAGGACCTTTCTCATGTAAAGGGACTTGTGTTCATTCTGCACCATTCTCACCCCTTGTACTCCATTCAGACCCATTACCTCTCTCCTCAGTAAAGACAGAGCAGAAATACCTGTTCAATATGTCAGCTTTACTGTTGTCATCCTCCACAGCCCCATCCTCCCCTTCAGTCTCACTATCCCTCCCTTTGCCTTTCTTTTTCAATATGTACCTGTAAAAGGTTTTGTCCCCTCTACCCACTGATTTTGCAATGTGTTCTTCTGTCTGAGCTTTGGCTTCCCTTACTGACCTCCTGCCTCCCTTTGCTTCTCCTTGTACTTCTCCCTATCTCCTTCTGCCCTGTGTCTTTTGTATTGCCTAGATGCAATCTTTTTGGCTTCCTTTCTTTGCTACCTCTTTGGAAAACCATAATGGTCTCCTCTTCCTTTTCCTCTTGCTAACCTGCTTAATACATAATTCTGTTGCTCTTGTAATCCCCATTTTAAATACTTCCTCTGTTCCTCAACCCTCATTCCTACCCATTCCCTTAATGCCTCTTAAGTATCTCCCCATTTTCCCAAGTTTGCCCCCTAAAATCCAGGATATGTGTTTAGTGTGGTTTGGTTCTACTCTTTCTGTGATTTCAAACCACAGTGACTGGTGGTCACTGTTCCCCAGGTGCTCTCCCTCTTACCCCATCACACTGGCCCTGTTTGTGGGCAAAGGTCTAAGTATTGCACTCTGCTGAGTTGGTTCCATGACCAGTTGCTTGAGAAGGCACCATGAAAGAGTCAGGATAAATCTGCTCTAGTTGATGCTGCTGCTGGAATGCTCCATCCATGTTTGGAATATTGAAGTCTCCAGTACTACTCTCACCCTTGTCTGCCATCCTCTGGATGGCTAGCATCAACTCCCATCTGTTTCTTCCTCCTGGGCTGGTGGTCTATAGACCACACTGTGTGAATAGCTGGCCACATTTTCCCTTTCCAGCTAACCCACAGCATCTCCCCCATTTTGTTCCTCCTGGATCTATGGCCATTATGTCATTTTCACATACAGTGCCACTCCTCCTCCCTTCCTGCCTGCCCTGTCTCTTCCTGAATATGTTGCCAGCCAGGTATGACCAGCTCACCAGTCATGGTTATCATACACCGGTTTCAGTGATGGCTACAATGTCCAGGTCTGAGTGCCCATGACAGCCCAGATCATCCATCTTGTTGCTAAGGCTCCTGGCATTTGCACACATGACTTTCCATGATTTGACCTCCCTAGACTGTTTCAGCTGTTCTACTCCAGCCCCTCCTTGGTTGTTCTTATCCCTGGTTCACCTTGCTGTCTGCCTTTCTGCTGAATTTTGCCCCTATTCTGCCTATCCACCTCCTGGGCGCTAATCTCCATCTTTTGCACTTGGCTAACCTCCACATCCTTTCCTTCCATTTCTCTGGATACCTCTATTTGGTTGTCCCTGTTTGGCAGTGTGGCATATGAGTTCTTGAGTGGAATAGGAGGTCTAACCCTCCCTGAGCTCACTGTCATCCAAGTACTCCTCGTTCTCTGCATCCTTTGAGGTAGCTGCATTGGACTGAGTGGTCTCTGGATTGGGTTATGGTACTCCTGACCCAGTTTACTTCTCTCTACCTGCTAGAGATACTCCTACATCTTCACCCCAGCATCCCACTAGCCCTCTCAATTGCCTTAACACACTGTCTTACCACCTTCAGGTCATTCATGTACACCTAGATTTATTTCCTGCTTGGCGCTTTGACAGTATCCCTTTACCCATCTTGTACTCCACTCCACAGACTATGGCCAGATGCATTATTTTTGCACTTTACATTAAACTCTAGCTACCATACTCTGGTCCATTCTTCAGTCTATTTAAATACTTGCACATTCTGTCTAAACCACCTCCCCACCCAGGTGTGTCCACTCTGTTACAAATCTTGGTATCATCTGCAAAGAGACAGACTTCCCTTCCAGTTTGTTCACTATGTTACTTATAAATATATTGAATAGGACCAGTCCCAACACTAATTCCTGAGGAACCCCACTGGTCACCCTCCCCTCCTTTCAGCACACTCAATTTACCACTATTCTCTGTTGTCCTATCCACCAACCAGTTTCTTATCCAGATTAACATTTTATTATCTAACTTCCAAGTTACTCACAACTTGCCCACCAGTCAATATGGAGCGGTATCAAAGCCTTGCTAAATCCAAGTAGGCCACATCCACTGCACCTCCCTGGTCTAGCTCCATGGTCACTCAGTCAAAAGAAGTCTATCAGATTCATTTGGTATGACCTTCCTTTTGTGAAACCATGCTGTCTGGGTCAGCAATCTGTTGTAACAAGATATTCCATTATCCTTTCACTCAACAGTGATTTCCATCAGCATACAGACCACTGATGTCAGACTGACCAGCTTCTAATTGCTTGCATCTTCTAACTACTACTTTTGTATAGATGAACTACATTTACACTTTCCAGTCCTTTGGGACACACCAGTCTCCAGTGATCTGTTAAAAGATTTGTCCAAAGTGCAGTGAAAATCTCCAGGTTCCCTCAGTATCCTTGGATGTACCCTGTCCGCCTCATAGCTTTGTCTACTTTCAGGTTATCAATGCTTCTGGACTCTCCCCCACTGAAAACAGACTACTGTTTATCTCTCCACCTTACATTTCTGATGCCTTTTGTGGTCCTTCCATTTCCCTCGTACTCGCGAAAACTGAGCAGAAGTATTCTGCAATATGTTTGTGTTTTCTTGATCCTCCTGCATGCAGTTGCCCCACCCTTCTTAAATAAGAGTTAAACAGGTGATTTTTCACCCCCAAAATATATATGAAGATTACTGACCTAATTTCTCAGCAGCATACATTTCTGTTTAATTCTGCCAGGTTTAAAAAATTCATCAAGATCGTAATTGGCTTTGTCGAGCCAAAAGCCAATATAGCTACTTCTATATTGTGAGACACCCCCCACACTCCCAGGTTTTGTGATGTCGGTAAATGGAGGCGGAGGGTACACCATAGAAAAAACACAGAGACAGTTTTTTAAATGTATTTTATTATAATTCTGAGTTCCAATTATAGAAAATCAAGGCCACTGCTCGACTTACATGGACCTTAAAGCAATCATGACTGCACTACCTTTAAGTGGTCCCTACTGCATAAATGAAATAAGTGGCTTATGCCACTCGTGAGGTTACCTGAGGTCAAAACCACTTGTACAGATAAATCAGGTACCCCGTATAGCCCATCTATCTATCTATATATATATATATATATATATATATATATATATATATACAATATATATATATATATATGTATATATATATATATATATAAATAGAAAATAAATCACAAAAATCACACTTACATCATTGGACAAAATACATCACAAGACCATAGCATTGTTCCAATGACCACACACCTCCCAACACGACCGCTGCACGCCTGAACTACTTCCTAGGCTGAACACAACCGTATCACAAACTAACTACAGTATCACTCCACAACTGTAAACAACAACATCACTCAGACGAGACCACTGAAGAAGCAGCACACCACTGCCTCACTCTGACAGAAAACAAAACTTCTGACAGGAAAATTTGAAAAATGGCAGAATTACCACATAACTCAAAGCACTCTCAGATCAATCCTCTGCAAAGATGACTGGAACAGTGATGATCTCTTCAAAAAACTTGAACAAGACTTACCTGAGCAGCCACTTCAGAATCCAGCACAGCAAACAGTGAGTAGACATGCCAGCCTTGACCCTGAAGAAATAGTATAAAGACAAAGCTGAAAAAAAAGCAAAAAGCAAACTGTCTGGGCAACAAAAGTATTTACAGACTGGGTAGTAAAAAGCAAACAGAGCTGGATTTAAAAACAGTAGCACCAGATAAATTAAGCACAACCCTGAGATAATTCTATGCCACAGTTAGGAACTCTTCTGGTGAACAGTATGGTGTATCAAGTTTTATTGGGTTAGAGCAGGCCTAAACAGGCATTTAAATTCACTACTCTATCTAGACAAACAAATCTTGTCAGAACAGACACAGATTTTCAATCTGTAAACAATGTTTTTGTCTCCATCATAAAAAGATACAGGACAGATGGCAAAAACTGCATATAACACCATGAATGTCTCACAGACTCAGACTTTAAAAAATAAAAAAACTCTCCAGCACTATCACCAAACAGTGTTGCAGGACTAGTCAACAACCCTAACTGATGCATTAAATGTATTTTTTTGCCTCTAATTTCCCTTCTTTTTGAGAATGATAATGAGAAATAGTGAATGTAATGCAGCAGCAGGCGTGCAGGGGTGATGTCTTGTCACATTGTAATACTGTGCCCGCAAACACAAATCATAATGCGCATCGTGACACAAGACAGAAAGAGGAACAGTACTGTAGACAGAAATGTTAAAAACAATGGAATCGCAACCGCAAATGAAATAAGCATAAACGGTAACGCACATGGTGGTAAACGTAAGCAGTAAGTGAAACGGGTATGGAACACACGAGCAGAAACGGTAATGGTAAGAGTAATGTAAGACACAGGCTCATTTCTCCAAAAAGCTGTTTAGAGAAAGACAGTGAGTAGAAAGAATGTATGCAAAAAAATGACTCTAGGAACACAAAAATCAGTAGTTATAATAGTAGATTGCTTATATCTCAGTAACCCTATGACATAGAAAAAAATTAAAAATCATATGTATTATCACTTTCCAGCTAGTTCTATACATACTATAATTTCTATCAAAAACTCTGTATCGCACACGTCCTTTGAGATACGGGCCCTCAAAGCATAGCGAATCGCCAGTAATGTTATCCATGGAAAAACAGAAGTTCAGACTGCCATAACTTTTGAATAGTTTAATATTTTTTCATAAAATCTTTGAAAGGCACATCAGGACCCTGGTTGTATATTCCTGAAGATTTCAGGCAGTCACATAAACAAGTACGACCTAACTGAAGTGCGACCGTAGAATTCCAGAAAAAGTAAGCGCACGCATAAATCATGCTTAATAACTCCACAGCTGTGTATCCAACTGGTACAAAACATGGAAGATCCCAAGGCATATGGGTCTTGATTGTATTCAAATTTCAGGCAAATCCGTCAAGCGGTTTGCAAAGTTATTGAGTGCAAAATTTGGGGTTTAACATGTAAAGGCACACCTCAACCTAACTATGGTAGCACTACCATGCTACACATTATATATATATATATATATATATATATATATATATATATATGTATATATATACATATGGGACATGATGGACATGAGGTGTGATATCCAGAGCTCACTCTGAAGGAGTGACAATATTTGCCATATAGCACACGATCTGCCCATCATGCATTTGCATACAGTATATACAATAGGGCTAGTAGTTTTAAAAGTTTTGTTATGCTGTCTTGTGTTATGTTCTGTTCATGAGTTTGCTCATTCTGTGTGGAGCTTTTCTGAATGGGCTGGCAGTATTATAAACTCAGAGACACATGACTGTGTTTTGCAATGCTAAATGAGTCAGTTTAGGTAGAAGTGAGAAACATAATTTTGTGAGGCTGCATTGTTTAGAAGTCTGGCTGCAGTGAGCTGAGGGCATCACAGTAATTGTAATGAGCTGAGAGGCAGAGTGTCAAGAACAGCTGATACTGTTTTCAGTGATTCTTGCCCTGACCACACTCGCCTCTGTAACATTACAGAGGGTGTAGCATGTTACTGTTACAGGTCGCATTTACACCTGTAACATTGCAGGAAGACATTTAGTAACGATGTTGAAACCATATGAGGTGGTTTCAACAAGCGTCATGAAACGATCCCGCCCTGGTAACGTTACCGTGGTACTGTGGACTGCCAGTAATGGTCCCTGCAGGGCACCAAGCACAGGTACGAGCTACATTGTGGGATCGGGTGCCACTGTAACGCGATAAGCCCGGATCGATGTGGACCAGAATGGACACCACCGAAGATGAACGCACTGCACTGCTCCACGAACTGCATCCATTACGGGCATGACCGTGCATTGTGAACAGGCCTAAGTTAATTGCAGGCAGAGTGCAAAGTGTTCTGTGAAATTGTGCTCTTTAGGATTCTGGCTGCAGTCAAAGCTCAAAGTATCACAGTAGTTGTAATAGGTAAAATCAGAGTTTGAGAACAAGTAAGGAGTGTTTCAATGGTGTTGAGTTAGCTGCAGGCAGTAATTTAGACTGTTCTGTGAAGCTGTGCTGTTTAAAATCCTGCTGCAGTCACAGCCAATGAGCTGGAAGGTGGGGGCTAGGTGTGTTTCATAATGCTCACTGAGTTAGCTGTAGCCAGCAGTGAGACCTCTGAAGTAGTTCTGCATTTGTGTCTAGGTAACAGCTCAGGTGTTTCTTGCATGTTGAGGGAAAGCTGCCTAGGTGATGACCTTTGTGTCCTGTGTGTGTGTAAATGGCTGATATCATCACAGCAGAGCGGAGGATAAAAATATCACACTGTAGTGGTTGATACACTGTTTTATCTCAGTCATTTACCACTCACCCCTATTTTGTCTGTGTGTGTGTGTGTGTATATATATATATATATATATATATATATAAAATATAATGCTCTCTTTGTTTTCTGGAATTGCTTTATTTTAGTTTGGTTTTAGAATAGCTTTCCTATTTATTTATCGGAGTAAGGGCAACAGACTTCCTGGAAAACATAAACTGAACTTACAAACTTAAATGGGCAGACTGGGTGGGCCATAGGCCCTTATCTGACTGACTGTCTATGTATCTATGTATTTATTCTTTTTTCTTGCAGTGTTATATTTTCCCTAAGATTGCCATATGGGTAAGTGTACTTCATCCTCAGTTGTAGATTTCTTTCAGTCCAAACTCGATCATTTATTCTTGTAGCTACTAGTTTGGTTATACATATGTAAATTTGATTAGTGAGTTCAATAATGGTGCTTAACATTGGTCACCTGACACTCAGCACTGCTATAAAGGCAAACATTGTCAGATACGGACAGCTGCACACCTTTTGAGCTACCCGACAAAAGAGCTAGAGGGACAGAGTAGGTCAACTCCTCAATTTAACTATGAACGTTTACCTCAAAATACAAACAACACAGTGCCAGTGTGCTACAGTAAATCCTGACACAACAGAGATATACTCACCACTAATCTGACAGAAAATGTATCACTGTTACTTTTCCAGAGGACAGTTAGCTGTACTGCAGTCATTATTTTGATCAAGAGGCAAATCTCTTGTCTATTTTCTTTCCTGACTGATTCTTCTGTTGGTCACAGTGTTCCTTCTAGTGACCCTGGTTCGGTGGTTTAGTAATAAATGAAAACACAATAGTAAATAGTAAAAATTAATATTTTGTAATAAGTATAGTAATTAAACCTGCTCTAAGTGCTGCATCCTCAAACTATATATATTAAATTGTAGTGTCGTAGATCGCTTTGACTGGAGTCAGACACTACCTGTTATCTAGTATGTAAAAACAGTATAAACCGGCACCTGCTCAAAGCATTTTACTTTAATCCGGCTCATATTATGGACAAAGACCCGAGTGTGTATATCATTCAAAATGACTTTTTTATTAATTTAAACATCACTTGAAATGGCACAAAGCACCAGAATTCATGTGGAAACAGCAATCGATGCAGCACGATAATCCACAATATTCTTATTAAATCCACAAAACGCCACAAAAGTCCATGCACAGACGGCTGTAGAAGTCCCAACAGGTGTGAGCAAGAACAGAGGTCAAGCCCAACAGACGTCACCTGGATGTGTTTCGCTGTCAGCTTTCTCAAGGTAGCTAGTAATAGCCAGTATATAGAGAATAATGTACCCTAAGGGTGAACAAGTTGGTGTTCCACACTGAGCTAGTGTGGTGCCAATCACTGGCATGAGGAAGCTTGAGTACCCTAATGATGTCACCATACAGACGAGGTGGAATACCAGTAAGTACTTCCTACTCTAGTATACATTATTGTGTATAATATAAGAGGAGACTATTTCAGAAACATCCATTTGATAATATGAGACTATTTCAGAAACATCCATTTTATGTTTTTACATTCTTCGCTTACTTAAAATTAACATTGCACTAATGAAATTCAGATCATTGTAGCATTTTATAGCACTCATAATGACTTGTTAATCAGCTGTAGTACTGGAGCTTGCATTCAGTAGTGACTGGAAAGAGAAGACAGCTGATTATGACTCAATGCCAGAGAAATAATTTGTGTTCTAGAAGTGAATTATTTCTTTGGAACTTAAAAGGAAACAATGGAAAAGACCAAGCTTTCCTCAGACACTGCAGAAACTCTCAATTAGTGATTTCAGACAGTAACAACTTTATTTAATGATTTAGAACAGCTACCCACAACTTCCACTTCCTGTTGCTGGCAGCAGCCATTTCATGAGCAGCAGCGAGCTTCCTGAGTTCACTGTATGCTAATATGCCTGTTTGACCTCAGCTATTGGTTGGCAGGACATATTAGCATAAAGTGAGCTCAGGAAGCTCTCTGCTACCCATGAAATGGTGGCTGCCAGCAATGAAAAAGTGAAAGTTGAAGGCTACTGTTTAAATCACTAAAAAATCAATTAGAGTTATTTGTTAAAAATGTTATAGTCTGAAAACACTAATCAGCCATTTTTGTAGTGCCTTCGGTAAAGCTATGCCTTTTCCACTGTTTCCTTTAACATGCATCATTTAAATGCCACCACTAAAACAGGCTTGTATTTTTATTTTAATAAATGTATAAATTAGAACTATATATAAGAGTTTGATTGGTTAGTTCTCTTCTATATAGGAATGCACTGTTCTACTTGCCTCTGCCTTTTTGTACAATAGGCATAATGTATATATTACATTTTAATCTAGGTGTCAGGTGAATTTATCCATCCAGGCATTGCTTTGGATTCAAAACTGACTGTCCCCTTTACGCCACCGGAAATGGGTGCTATGACTACTTGTAAAAGGTGTTTGACTCCCTTGGATTGTTTTTTTTCTTTTTCCTATTGTCCAGTGAATTGGGAATTTGGGGAAACAGGAAGATCAAAACAAAGAAAGGACAAAGCGCTATCAATGAATGCTAGCCTGATAAATATACACTTATATGTCGACTTCTTGTATACTCTCCTGTCATTCCAGCTAGCCAGATCTTCATTATGTTCAAACAAAGCACCTGGTCCTGATCGTATACTGAAATATTTATACAAAAGCAAAATGGATTGGTGGGCTCCAGTATCAACCTGTTACTTTAATCAGCTCATCAAATGTGAATGTTATCCAGAGTCACGGAGGGGGCAATGCTGTTTCACATTTTTAAGAAAGGAAACAGAAATGATTCATTCATACCTAGCCACTTACAAAACTGACTATCATAGAATCATAGAACCAAATGGCAGAAAAAGACCCCATGGTCCATCCAGTCTGCCCTTTTCCCCATGCTAAACTACCCACCTCCACTCCTCGTTTACCCATCCCACTCCTAGTAACCCTTTATGCCTGTCCAAGCCCTCTTCAATCCTGTCACCTGTCTCCACCCCACAACCTTATCCAGAAGCCCATTCCAGGCATCCACCACCGCCTCCGTGAGAACTGCCTTCTCAGATTCCCTCTGAAGTGTCCTTCCCAGTCTCAGGCCATGCCCTCTTCTCATGGTGTTCTTTCTCATTTGGAATAAACTCCCCGGGCCCAGCTTATTTATCCCTTTAACATATTTGAAGGCCTCTATCATGTCCCCTCTCTCCCTTCTGGTCTCCAGTGTGTACAGCCCTTGCTCTTTGCATCTCTGCTCACGTGGTATGCCTTCCATTCCTCGCACCATCTTGGTCACTCTTTGCTGAACCCTTTTGAGCAAGTCTATGTTCTTGAGGAAGTAAGGCCTCCAGAATTGCACTCTATGTACCAGGTGCAGTCTCAACATAGCCTGGTACAGGTACACCAAGACTTCTCTCCTTCCACTGGTGATTCCCCTGCTTATATTTGCCAGCATCCGATATGCCTTCCTCATGACCCTAGTGCACTGTTTCCCCACCTTAGGGTCACTGGTGACTACTGTACCTAAGTCCTTCTCCTGCTCTGATGTCTTGATCTCCTCCCCACTCATTTTGTAACCTGCCCTTGGGTTCTTGTGTCCCAGGTGCATGACAGCACTACTTCACTGTTGAGTTCAGCAGGAATCTCAGCCCACTACTCCAGTACCCTCCAGGTCCTGTTTCACGTTTTCCACCCCCCTTCAGTGTCTACTCTAGTGCAGATTTTTATATCATCTGCTAAGAGTGCCACCTGTCCCTCCAATCTGTCCGTTATGTCTCATATGTTGTTACTGAAGAGAAGCAGTCCCAGCACTGACCTCTGAAACATCCCGCTTGTGACCCTCCCCTTCCTAGAGTGCACTCCATTTATTACCACCCACTGGGTCCTGTTTGCTAGCCAGTTTTCCACCCATCTGGTTATCTTGACCCCCCCACCCCTGTGCTTCCCAGTTTGTTGACCAACCTTCTGTGAGGGATGGTGTCAAAGACCTTGCTGAAGTCCAGATAGGCCACGTCCACCAGCCCCCTGGTCTATTTCCCGGGTCACCCAGTAGAAGAATTCCATTAGATTGGACTGGCAGGATTTTCCCCTAGTGATCCCATGCTGATTGTTGTTTATCAGTGTGTTCCCTTCCAGGTACTGAATATCCTTTACCTGTCAAGTGCTTCCTTGACTTTCCCTACCACCGCGGTGTGAGGCTGACAGGACGAGTAGGTTTCCCTCACTTCCTGCTCCACCCTCGTGTGCTGGGCACAACTGTAGCCCTCCTCTAGTCCTCTAGCACCCTTTCTGTGTCCAAGGACAGGTTGAATAGCCTTGCCAGTGGGGCAGCCAACTCCTCTCTTAGTTACATAGATACATAGATACATAGACAGTGTCGGCAGATAAGGGCATATGGCCCACCCAGTCTGCCCATTTCAGCTTGTAAGTTCAGTTTGTTTTCCTAGAAGTCTGTTGCCCCTTACCCCTGACCTCCAGAATTCCTTTATGTCTATCCCATGCATTCTTAAATCCTGTGATTGTTTCAGCCCCCACCACTTCCTCTGGCAGGGTGTTCCACTTGTCCACCACCCGCTCAGTCGAAGAAATTCTTTCTCATGTTTCCTCTGAATCGTCCTCCTCCAACTTCATCCCATGCCCTCTAGTCCTGGAACATCTTTTTGCTTAAAAATAGTGTTTTCCTGCACCCTGTTCCTTCCTGAAAGATACTTGTATGTCTCTATCATATCCTCTGTCCTCCTCTCCTCCAGGGAGTACATGTTCAGTTCCTTCAACTCTGTCTTCATAGGACTTCAGATGCAATCCATGCACCATGTTTGTTGCCCTCTTCTGAACCTTCTCTACCCTGTCTATGTCCTTATGAAGGCATGGTCTCCAGAACTGTACACTGTACTCCAGGTGGGCCTCACTAGTGTCTTGCATGGCGGAATTATGACCTCCCTTTTCCTGCTGGTGATGCCCTGCCTATACAGCCCAGCATCCTATTTGCTTTACCTGCTGCCTTCACACTGTTTCACCCTTGAGGTCATCAGGGACAACCCCAAGATCCCTTAGTTCCCAACAACTCTCAGGAGCAGTCCACCTGGACCCTTGGCCTTGTCCATCCTTATGCTGCCCAGTTCCTCCCTGACTCTCTCTATGCTAAAGGAGTCATCTTCACCCCTATGCCTCCCCCTTCCTCAAATCTGGTCCCCTACCTCCCCTCCTTCACAAAATTTGAGTAGAAGGACTTGAGTACTTCTGCCTTCTTGCAGTCATCCTGTATTGACTCTCTTACTCCCCAAGAGCCTTGTGATCCTTTGTCCAGTATTCCTCCTATCCTCATGTATCTGAAGAATGTCTCTCTCACCTCCTTGACCTGCTTAGCTATATCCTCCATTTCAGCCTTTGCCTCCTAATCACCCTCTTTGCTAACCTCATTGTTTCTGTAGGCCTCCTGCCTTCCTCCTCGTGATCCATTGTATTTACTGAATGCCTTCTGTCTGCTCCCTACCACCTCCCAGCTTCTCTGATGAACTACAGTGGCCTCCTGCTTCTTGCTCCCTTCCTCTCCCCTTGTATATACATGCCTCTCTGACCCTGTCTCTAATAGCCCTAATAGTTCCTCTACTTCATTAATTTCTCCCATACCCCATTAGCTTCCTCACTAACCTTCTCATCCTATTAAAGTCTGCCCACCTGAAGTTCCAGCAATGTTGTACTTGTACTACGCCTTCCCCCCACACTCACCCTTAAACCTAATGGACCTGTGGTTGCTGTTACAAAGCTCCTCCCCTACCACATCCCAGCTACCTCTCCCCATTAGTCAGGACCACATCCAGTAGGTTGCTCTCCCTAGTTCGTCCTGACCAACTGATGAAGAATACCCCTGCAGCACCTAACGAATTTACCTGCTTCTGGTCAATGTTACTTCTGGAATGGTCCAGTCGATGTCAGGAGGCTCAGATCACCTCAGTATTGTTTCCTCTTTCAGGACCATTCTCGCTTTGTCCTGCATTATCTTCCTATCTGCTCTTTCCTTGGATGGGGGTCTGTACACCACCCCAGTCTACATATTCCCCATCTCTTCTGTTTATTGTCGCCCTAGTAGTTCAGTTTCCTGTTGCCCTCCACCCTCTATTGCCTTAACATCTTCCCTGATGTACAAGATCACCCCTCCCCACTTCTTTTTTCCTCCTTCCTCATCATTCTGAAGCCAGGAATTGCATGTCTCCCATGAGTGAAATTCCATCCACTATGTTTCTGTGACCGCTTTAATGTCTAGCCCATCATGAACAATGGTAATTGTTAACTCCTCCATCTTGTTTGCAGACTCCTAGCATTGACCACCAAGCCCTTCCACCATTGTTCCCCTTCCTCTGCTCCCCCCATGGTCCTCCAAGTGCCTACCGCTCTATTCCTTCCCCAGCGGGCCTTGGGACCCCCGTCTCTACCATAGTACAGCATGGTTCCAAACCAGTCCCCTCCATTCAGTTTAAATTATACTCCTTCTCAAAAATTTCCCCCAGCCAGCACTTCAGCACAGCTGACCCATCCTTGCTGAGGAGCAGCCTGTTTAAAGCATAGATGCTCTTGTCCTCCCAACTTGTCCCCTAGCCTCCAACATCCCATATCCCATCTGTGTAATCCATCTTTTCAACCAGTCATTAAACTCTTTTATCCTGAGCTTTCTGTCTGTGCTGGCCCTTGGTACTGGCAACACCTCTAAAAAGGCTAGAAATTAAAGCCCAGCTCCCCACAGAATCTAGCCAGTGCCTTAAATCTTGCCTGTATTTCCATGAGACTGTTGCCTTCCAGGTCGCTTTGTTCTCACTGGAACACCAGATACACACTTTTATCTTGGTCCCTTCTCATGACACAATGTGTGGATTAACCCCAGCGCATCATTCCCGGCATGCACTCACTCAACCACACTACTCCTGCCCCCCACTTGATTCCCTTTATGATAAATTTCCAATCAAAAGCACCTTTGCCCTACTTTGCTTAGCAGCACCTCACTCCTTCACCAGGTGCTGGTGTCCTGAACCACCTTGCTGGCCCACATCACTCCTCTTGCATCCCTATGACCTAATTCTCTTCCCACCACACACTTTGTCCACCCTCTCACTTTTCCTGCTCCCCTTCCCTACTCTGCCCCTTGTGTATTCTTCTTCTGTTTTCCCATGCACAGATCTCCCACCTGCAAACTTCTAGGTGGCTTGGAGATGCTGGCAACCCTCTCCAACTCCTCCTTATCACCCTGTTCCTCCACCTGTCTTTCAGGTGCCTGTAGATTTTCTCCTCCATTATCAAGTGTACTATCTTTCATCTCCTGTGCCTTCTGCTAGTCCCCTTCTGCCTGAGATCCTTCCTCCTTCCTCAACTTCCCTTCTCCTCCCTCTCCGCCCCCATACCCCCAGCTTTCCTTTCTAGTCTTTCCCTGGGCCCTTTGCTAGTCATTCTGCCCTTCCCCTGCCCCTCCTTACTTCCATTGTCCTCAACTCTCTTGTGCCTCTACACACCTCTATTTTTCATGAGTCCCTGCCATGACTCCTGCCCTCCATAGATCTTGCCGGGTAAGCACCTGTTTGAAACTGAGATCATCCCAGTAGTACACTTACCAGCTTCCCTTCCCTGCAGTGTTTGCCCTCTTGCCATGGTCCTTAGAGGCCCTTTACCCTTTTTCCCCAATAATACCACTCTCTGCCAGCCCTTACCATCCACATCCAGCGCCTAGTTCCTTCATCCCATCTTTGGCCCCAACTGGCCTGGCCTTCTGGGGTTCAGCACAACCCTCAACCCCCCTGTCCCAACCCTTCTGTCTCCTTCCAAGTTAGCATTAGTATGTGCACCCTATGCTCTTCACCTCTATAGAGCTCATACCTAAATCTCCACAACTCGGCCTCAGTTCGTTAACCTGACACATTCAGGACAGTGCACCAGTCTCCACAGGATATTCATGGCCATAGCAGACCCAGAGCCACTGCATCCCACCAGCCTGCCTCCTCCATCCTGCATCCATCCTCCCCCTGCCCAGAGCTACCCCTATCCTCCCAGCTGCCTCTGTTTGTCATCCCTTCCATCTCCCATCCGCCAGACCATGTCCCTGACGTAACTCTCATCTTGTTTCAGCCATTTGGTCCCACCTAGCTGTGCAATTACCCAAGGTATGCAATTCAGCCTAATCTTCAATTTGTTCCCTATCTAGCTGCAACAAGCTTGTTAGTGCAGAGTAGTCCACAGAACAACTGGCCCCGATATTAGCTCAGAATCACCCCTTCTTGAGCCATTTATGAGGATTTGCCCTGTTCAGCTGTCACTCCTGAGTTTAGGCAGATCCACTCCCACAAAAGTCAGCCCTTCATAAGGATAATCCCTGCACAGTTGCCCCCTACCAGACTTTAGCCCAGATTCACAACAAAGGCCAGGATCACCACTTACAGTGTTCAGATCCATTCTATGACAGGTCAACCCCTCATACAGATAATTCCTTGACAGTTTCCCCTCAGATGTTAGCCCAGATTCACAACAAAGCCCAAGACCACTCCTTGCAGCAGTTCAAATCCAGTGTATGACAGGTCCCAGAGAGTTCAAGTGACACAGACCTGTTTCAAAGTTCCAGTCAGATTTCCAGGTCCCAGTGAAGTAGACCATTGACATTCTCCATGTGATGGAAAAGTTTAAGTGATAACAGTCCTGTTGCACAAGTACCAGTCAGTCCCCCCTGGTCTATCCAGAGACCTCACTGCTGCAGGCTTGTACTCTGAGTAATTTGAGAAGTGTACCAGCTCAGAGGTTTGCAGTCATCCCTTGTCCAATCCCCAAGTCTCTTAGTTGCAGGCTTCTCCTCCTTTCTGCATTTAATAGAGGTCGGGGCCAGGGACGGTGGGTGGGAGAATATATACCTGCTGCTACCTGATCCACTTCGCTGACTGCATCAGAAAAAATGGAGTTTTCCTTGGCTGCCAATGCGGCCTTTCTGTAGCTTCACAACACCGACTGTGGCAAAAGTCCTTCCTTCCTCGGCCACCGATGTGGCCACTCTGGTCCTCCATGCCACTGACTCCGGTCACCCTTGCAGCTGTCTCACTCTCCTGCAGTGCCAGAGATGTGCGGCCAGCTTCCTGACTTTTAAAGCCTGGCCGCACTTAAAAACTGGCTCCTCCTGTCCTGATTGGCTGGTCGTCCTCTTTGGCCTCTGATGCAGCCAATCAGTAACCCCCTTGCCACTGATTATGGTCACAAGCTGCTCCCTGATTCAAGCTACTGACTGCAGCACAAAACAGGCATCTTTCTCAGTAGTTGGTGCAACTACTCTGTAGCTTCACCCCACCGATTGTGGCAAAAGTCCTTCCTTCCTTGGCCACTGATGTCTTCCATGCCATTGACTGCAGCTCCTCTTGCAGCTCTCTTGCTCTCCTGCAGCCCTAGAGATGTGCAGACAGCTTCCTGGCTTTTATAGCATGGCTGCACATGAAACTGGTGTCTCCTCCCTAACTAGCTGGCTGGCTGACCCTGCCTCTGATGCAGCCAATCGGAACCCACTTGCCATTAATTGTGGCGACCAGCTGCTCCCGCATCCATGCCGCTGACTGCAGCAGAAAACCCGTGTCTTCCTTGGCTGCCGATGTAGCCACTCTATAGCTTCACACTGTTGACTGTGGCAAAAGTCCTCCCTTCCTCAGCTGCTGATGTGGCCACTCTGGTCCTCCATGCCACTGACTCTGGTCACCCTTGCTGCTCTCTTGCTCTACTGCAGTGCCAGAGATGTACGTCTGGCTTCCTGGCTTTTAAAACCTGGTCGCACTTGAAACTGGTGCCTTCTTTCTTGATTGGCTAGCCAGCCTTCTTGGCTTCTTATGTGGCAAATCAGGAACCTGCTTGCTGCTGATTATGGCCACCAGCTGCTTCCCAATCCACACTGCTGACAGAGGCAGAAAACCGGCATCTTCCTCGGTAGCAGATGCAGCCACTCTGCAGCTTCACACCACCGACTTTGGCAAAAGCCCTTCCTTCCTTAGCCACTGATGTGGCCGCTCTGGTCCTCCACACTGCCAACTGCAGCCCCCTTTGCAGCTCTCCCAGCAGCTTATCTGGGTGTCTTGAAATATAGCTTGGAATTTGCCAATAAGATATGTTTTTGAATTTAGCCATTACTGGAGTCATTCTAACAGGAGGCCTGTTATGAAATAAAAGACCCCTCTGTCTAAGAACATTATGAAAACAATGTGCATCCCCCTCCCCTATTTTTTTTCACTCTATTCTGTATTCTATTATACCTATTCTTTTTCCTCTTAGTCAGGGTGGCCAACCTGACAAAAACCTCTTTCCTTTACTATCCCTTAAATATCCCAAGTGTGTGCATTTAAAGAGAAAGATGCCCCAGTATGACAGTGAGACTTTAGTGCTTAACGCTGTAATACTGGTGCCACTTTAAGTTAAAGAAACTGCATTGTCGCAAGGAGCGATGAGAGGTAGCCCAAAGATGGGCTGTGTAAACTGAAACATTTAAGAAACTGCATGTTGCAGTAGAAAAAAAAAAATGCATTTCATGAGCTTAATTTAGAAAGAGTTGCTTCCCACAGCTACAAATGTAGCCGCTGTATCGTACATCAGAGCAGGATTACGCTCCGATGTACACTGAGCGCAGCCCATTGTTTACTCGAACCAGGATGCTTCAAATAAAAGTGAAAGTACTGCGTAGTGCGGTGAAAGTAAAAAGACTGTAAAATTAGCTACTGGAACATTATGGGCAGAGAGAAATAAAGTCATGTAATGTCCTTAGCACAAAGGGAGACATAAAGTTTTTAAGCACAGCCCAGCATTAGTGTAACTGGGAGCTGTGAGAGAAAAGGCCCCAATGAAATAATAACCCAACGGCTGATATTTCAGCTGTCAGCATAAGAACTCACATCCAAAGAGGAGAAAGGATTGTGCAGATATGAGTGGCACTGCTCCTGGATTATTAAGTAATGCCTATATATGGTTAGTTGTAAAATATATATTGGAGAATGAATACTCCTTCTATTGTTTTAAAACTTATGTTTATATGGTATGGTAAACAGTCCAGAGAGATGGAGAGCTACCTCAATCCCTCTTGGTCTAGGTTGCCAAACATATTTACAAAGCAGAAGTTAATTTAGAATAACGTGTTAAATAATTATTCTGTGCATTACTTTGCTGTATGATTCACCATGTTGTATGTTTCACCATGTTCTATGGGTAGGCTGGCCTCGAGTGACTGTAGATATAGTGACAGAGGTGTATGATGTAACAAAGGGGTCGGAGCTTAAAATTATATTAAGCCTTTTTAAGACAAAATGTGTATATATCTTATTAAGGGCTATATGATTATAGGAGCGAACTATGGAAGGAAAGGGGACAAGAAAGTATCCCTTAAAGAATACATAAGCCATTCTGACTTTTGTGTTCTTTATTGCCAAAAAGGCTTAATAAGGTTATAGCCCTGGTCACATGTTTGTGATGACATGTTCTGGGAGGGATAAAAAGCTGAGGACCTAGAGACAAAAGATAGTGGTAGGCCAGCAGGTTGCTGGTAGTAGAGGAGAGAGGTGGTGTGCTGGAATACACCCCAGCAGTTATTTTTTTTACCAAAAGGAAGAGTGAAGCTGCATAAGTAGAACATTTCTTTTGTTTTTTAGGTGTAATGTTTAACACCAGTTTCTTGATTTCTGTAAATATTGAATTGTGTATAACAATTTTAAATGCAAGCTGAGTTTATTTTATGCATTATACTCCTGTCTTTGTGTCTGTTTAAGTATACGCTATTATTGTCATATGAAATTTATTTTGAAAAATGAATTTGCACTCAAATCAAGAAATGCAATGAGTGGGCCTACTGCATTCTGTGATTTGAGTGCAGAATTATTTTTTAAAATAATTTTAAAGAACAGTTTATGTCTTCTGGAGAACTTTAATAAAACATAATATTTAAACACAGTTCATCTTGTATTGCACTTTACTTCTGTATTCCTCCTACCCATTATTTATTACTGGTGTAAAATTACATGAAAACAGGATCTTTGCTCCTGAAGAGTTTATCTATTACTGTTGCTTTCTCCTTACCTCAAGTCATGATGCACTGCTTGTGACATCACTGTTACTCCCATGGCAACAGATTGTGATGTCACAACAGAGGATTTTTTTTTATTTTTTTGTTTAGTTGTTTAACCAGGAGTAGCACACTAAGCAGAAAGCTTTTTTACAGGAGTGACCTGGGAGCACAGGAAAGTTAAGTGACTTGCTCAGGGTCACACAGTATGCAAGTGGAAGCTGTGGGATTCAAACCCAGGTCTGGTCTGCTGGATGTCACCAGATTTGCAGCTCAAAGCATTAAACCCCATGAAGTTGGGAGTAAGCTATACAGGCAGATGAACTCTGAGGTATAAAGATCATGTATTCATGCAAATGTTCTCAGTAATAAGTAATGTGCAGTAGAAATCTATAGACTATATATGGAACGTTAAGCTAAATTGTTCCTAAATATTATGTTCTTTAAAGTTTTCTTTGAGGTGTCAGCAGCTATTTAAAATTATTCTACCTGTGGCTAGAGTAAAGAAACATATTACAGAAGAATCATAGGCTGGATTCTGAGAGAGCTACTCCACACTCGACAATAGTTACACCCCAGCATCTCATTGACAAATATGTCCTCTTGAGAAAACAATCTCTTTACATGGCATTTGTAGACATTAAAGGGCTCGTGGAAACAGAACAGACAGAGAGGAAAATGATAAAAATTTTAAGTAGTCTGTTGCAACTTTTAATTTTAGGCAATGCATTAGCTCTTTAAGGGAGCTTTTGACAATTTCTCAAGGGGTATTTTATGGTCAAAATTGTCAAACCTTGGCATAGACTGTGAACACATTCAAACATGCATGGGATAGTCACAAAGGTTTAGTGGCACTAGGACAGAGGGAAACTACAGACACGGTTTAGCAGGACCTATACTAAGGAAATAGGACCACATCGAAACAGGGCAGACTAGATGGATCAGGAGGTTCTTTTCTGCTGACAACGGCTATGTAACTGTCATACCAGCTCCTGATGCTCCTAACTGGTTCTGCCCGATTAACTCATACCTGTGACCTATAAGCTCAGGCTAATTAGCTTCAGTTCAAAGGCAGGCTTGTGTACCAAACATGTCTCCTCACAAAAATGTAAGCTTTGGTATGTTGCCCCCCGGTGTAGAGGAACTCCTCATTCCTTACACCAACCCTTGCCACACCAGAAGCTCTAATTGCCAGGTCTTCAAAATTCCATGCTGTCGGACCTCCCAATGTCAAAGGTCTTTCGCCTACCACGCCAAGCTCTAGTTCAATTCACTGCACTTAGACATTTCCTCTCCATCCGCACTGGGCTCTTTTAAACAAATGCTCAGACAACATCTAGTCGCTAACCCCAGCTGTGACTGCTTCCACTAATTAGTCGCTATCAGTTTCCCTGCACTTCCCTTGGTTTACTGTCTCCCTCCTGGTTCCTCATGCCCTTCCTTCTCCCTTGCCTCTCTCTCCCTCCCCTTCCCCTCCCTCGTCCCCTCTATGCGCACTAACCTTCCTTACCTATCCTTCCCGACCTTGACTAGGCCTTCTGGGCTAACTGTCAGTTTCTCCCCCTTGTTGTATCTGACTACCCTTTCCCCACTTAATTTCCTGGGCCTCTTGTGCATTCCTCTCTCCCCTTATTTCCAGTTTTTCCTGCCTACAAATGCACACCATTTGACCTGGCCCTCTGGGCTGTACCTTCTCCCCTTTTGTTGTAGCTCCTGTTTTGCACTTCTTCGTCTCCCAATTCCTGTACTTCATTTTCTGCCCATGGCATACATTTTACAATGCCACGATTTCTAGCTCTCTCTAATTCCTAATGTAATCCTATCTTCAGAATATGTAGACTTGATTGTTTTAGCATCATGCCATTTATGTTTTTGTCTTCACTGCATGTTAATTCCTCTGACGACGTAGAATCTATGTAAAGAACTTCTAGCTCAAAGGTGTCAGTCTGAGATATTAATAAATAAATAATAAAATAAAAATGTAACTACTGTATACAGACCCCGATCTATGGCACATTTGTGTATGGCTGTACTCTATAAATTGCCTAACAATCAAGTATGATACCAAAACTGACAAGAAAACTTTATTTAACAAACAAGTTCAACAAGGGTGCATTTTAGCACCATTTTAATTTAACATTTACAGCAATGATCTATTAATTACCTTAAACATTCTTGAATATTATACTCCAAAAGAAATTAGTACACCCTGAGGAATTTTAGCTTTGGCTGACAACACACAGCAATAGCCATCCTAATCTGCCACTTTGCCACAGAAATGTTTACCACATTAAGGTGCTGTAATACAGCATCCCCCCCCCACAACAATTTTATTCAAAGTAGCACATTAATTGAAGCATTACCTTATTGCACTGACTAAGTGCAATAAGTTAACAGTTCTGCGTATGTGGTACCTTGAATGATACTGCAGTACGCTGGAAGTGGTGTGTTGCAGTACATAGAAACATAGAAATTGTCAGCATATAAGGACCACTAGGCCCATCCAGTCTGTTCATAAACCCTATACATGTACTTGATTACCACAGTAAGTACCTTATTGTGGTAACCTTTTCTGGTGTTAAAGTAGAAGATTGGGATGGTTACCTCGGTAGTCTTATTGTCTTTTGCTGTAATAGGCCTACAAAAGACAAAAGACTTGCTTTCATCCCTAAATACACAGTCTAAATCTTGAAATTAAAATAGATGAAACAACAGTTACATTTTTCAGAGAGTTTCAAAAAGTACAAACATACATGGACTTTGAAAAAGATAAAATTAAAATTTGTAAGAAATGATACCTATCTTGATATAATTTTCTGTGACAATTTTTAAGTGATCTAGCTGTATAGCTACTGCCAAGAACAAACTCATGTAAACTACCAAAGACTAGCAAAGATTTATGCAACCAAGGTATGGGCAATAGATGCAAGGTATGAGCCATATCTAGAAAGTGTGGGCCCACAGATACAAGGGATAGACCACAGGTACTAAGGATGGGCCATAGTACAGAGTATGGGTCACAGATACTAAGGATGGGCCACAGATACAAAGTATGGGTCACAGATACTAAGGATGGGCCATAGTACAAAGTATGGGTCACAGATACTAAGGACGGGCCATAGTACAAAGTATGGGCAAGAGACATAAGGTGTTTTCAATGGATAGGCAATAGTGGCATACTCAGGTGCATAGGTAGGGGCATTACAAGCAAAAAGCAGGAGGTGATCATGCCACTGTACAGATCCTTGGTAAGGCCACGCCTGGAATACTGTGTTCAGTTTTGGAGGCCTCACCTGAAAAAGGACATAGATAGATTAGAAAAAGTGCAGAGAAGGGCTACAAAAATGGGGCAGGGGCTATACCAAGAAACATATGAAAATAGGCTCAGAGAACTGAAGTTATACTCACTGGAACAGAGAAGAAATAGAGGAGACATGATAGAAATGTTCAAATATGTCACGGGAATAAACAAGACATAGAAACTCTTCCAGGAAAATAAGGAAACTCGGACAAGGGGGTACAGTTTGCATCTGGTGGGAGGCAAGTTCAAGAGCAACTCGAGAAAGTACTTCTTCATGGAGAGAGTATTAAACCCATGTAACAGCCCGCCACCACCGCTAGGTCAGTGAGAAAATTTAAGCTAGCATGGGACAGACAGTGTGGGCAGCTTGCTAGGAACACATAAGGGAAGGGGGGTTGCCACCTTGGGCAGACTAGATGGATAAACTGGTCCCCATCTGCCGACACCATTCTTATGTTTTTATATTACAAAGTGTGGGCCATAGATACGGTATATGGACCATGGATACAAAGCAAGGGCAATAGATACCAATGTATGGACCATAGATACAAAGTATGGGCAATGCATTTGTAACAGTCCTTTGACTCACCTTGACTGCTTTGGGGCCTTGAGGTCCACCAGGTACTCATTTTCAAGGGGGCCCAGCCTGGATTCCATAACTGGACAATAAGATTGTGTGTTGCCTCCACCTGGGGCTGTGGCAGGGAATACCTGCAAGCAATTTGCAGGTTATCACCCCCCAGGAAATAACAACATCTTCCCCAGTACATTTTCCCCACAAAATAACAATCTCTACTACACAGTAACTAGAACCCACAAAGTCACAGGCACAAAAATTAACATGCAAACAATAGTGAGATTTATTTAGGGGAAGTGGAGAAAGGGAAATACTAACCAACACAATGACTTTAACCACTTTAAACTGCCCAACAATAACCTTGCCTCCCCCCCCCCTTAGGGTGCACTCTAGAATGTCTTTTGATACTGTGGGTACCTCACTGGACAGTGATGCAGGCCTGAGGTCTTTCATTGGGGCCCCAATAACTTTAAATGGATTCAACTTTAACCAAAAGCCCTGGGTGCATCTTTTACTTGGAACGGTCCAGTCCTGGCCTTACCCCCCGGATACTAACTAGCTTATTAGCTGATAAAGACTCCCTAAAGCCCCCGCCCAGGACACTTACAGTTCAGAGGTACACGGGATTGGGGGGGAGATTTGGTTGGCTGAGATGCAGTCCAACTGGCAGTTGCACAGTACCATGGAGGTATCTGGATAATGTAGCACCAAGGCTGCAGAACTGGAGAACTGGTGAAAAAGAAGAAGGTGTTCTTCACCTGCCTGGCCTTGCCAACTTCATCAGTGGGCATTTGTAAAAAAGTTTTCACTAGGCATGCCTCTCGATGTCTTCAACTGCTGGTCCTCTTCCTTTTCTTCAGTCTAGGTATTACTGAAATGTGGACCCCTAGACCCTCGTTTTCCACACCCTAAACAAAATGGTTACAGCTGGGCTCTTACACAGTCTCTAGACCCAGCTCTCTCACTCTTTTTTTGAAATTAATCTTTATCTCTCCTTACTACCTGCTAGCTCCGACCCTTTGGGACATTCAAAGAGTCATCCTCCTACCACCCACCCACCAGGACTCACCTCTTGCTCCTCCATGGAACTTCATTCCCCCCCCCCGAGTGGGGATGAGGTGGGGTCCAACACCCCGTAATCTAATCTCGTCAGGCCAAGATGGTGGTCCCGGTGAACGGGGCACATCAGAGGTACACTCTGGGAAGTCTGTCTTCCCAGAGTCAGCAGGTGTCTTTCCTCTTTTTCTCCCTCCCCTACAGTGCGCAGCCCCCTGACATCAAGGTGGCAAGCACCGACATCCGCACTGTAAAGTGGCCACTCGTTCCCCTGCAGTTGGGGCTTGTAGTACTCCGAGCCTCTGCTCCAATGGGGTCAGTGCTCAGTTAAGGCTGCAACCCTCTCCAGAGAAGGTGAGCTGTCATCGGACGCTCAAGCCTATCTCCCCCCCGGCCAACCCACCAGTGACCCGAATCCACTTCCGAACCCGGGTCGCCGGCGTGGAGCGAGGTGTGGCATCCAGCACCTCAACTCTCAGTGCCACCAGGCCGGCTAGCTCTCTCACTCTTAACTTCTCTTTTCACTTATGTGCTGGCCCTTTCACAGGCCCTGTCCACAGCACATTTAGGGGCATCCCTTGCTGAAAGGTTCACTCACCAGAATTACCTTGCTGAGGAAGAACACAGTAGCTCTGTTTTTTTTGCAAGGGTTGAAGTCCTGGTAACACCAGGCAGCTAATACAAACAGTTTTTGTAGCCCCTACACAACTTCATGCTGACTCTCTGTCTAGCTAGCAAGCTCTCTCTCTCTCTCTCTCTCTCTCTCTCTCTCTCTCTCTCTCAGCTTGAGTACTCTGGGTCATGGCTGTCTGCAGCACACTGCAAGAAATGTTCTTCTGTTCCTGCCTGCAAACCTCCACACTTTATAACTTGTGGTTCCTTCCAGTGGCTGGGTGATTAAACTCTGGGGTCTGAGTGCAACTCTGGTCTGGGAAGCCCACACGTCACCTCACCACTTTTCGCTCTGGCTCCCTCCTCTTTGGTGGGCTGGTAGTCTTATTTTTACCTTTTTCACAGCCCTCCACTGATTGGCTGCAAAAGTCCTGGGCAAATCCCATGCCCATTCAGCTTTACCCTGCAGCTTTCTTGATTATGTAGTTCTATGGGGGCTGCCATCTTAGTGTACATTCACCCCAAAATGATCCCAGCCACAATTTATATACATACAATATGCCCTTAAAAAGGGCTGAAAGCAATTCCCCTTATACTGGAGGTTTTCTAGTTTCTATTTTATTCGGGCCCTAGCTCCCCTGCTTTCCCTGGAGCAGAGATATATGTTAGTAGTAACTGCATGACCAAAACCCCAAATGGAGTCATGGCTCCTTTTAAATTTTACATTCCTGGCAGCTGTGTGTGCCTAGTAATACATGGGCCACCATATTTGTTTACATTCAGCTAGTCATGACCCGTGACAACTCCTGGGATTGGCACATTGTCATTCTTGGCTCACAGAGGTACAGAAACATGCTCAGAGCTCAGACCCCACCCTGATATCAGGCCAAGACAATGGGAGGTTGGCAGCCACAGCTGCTGAGCACAGCAGGACTGGCTGACCCAAATCCCACCAACGTCACCACCAAGGACAGTAGCAAAAGAGTGGAGGCCATAGCCCTCACAGGTAAGCCCATTTAGGATGCTTACAAATAAAAAGTATGGGCCATAGATAAAAAGTATGGGCAACAGTTACAACATATGGGCCATACATAAAAAGTATGAGCAACAGATACAAAGTATGGGCCATAGATACAAAGTATGGACAATGCATACAATGTTTGGGCCTTAGATACAATGTATAGGTCATAAATAAAAAGTATGGGCAATAGATACAAATTATGGGCAACAGATATAACGTATGGGCCACAGATAAAAAGTATGGTCAATGCATACAAAGTTTGGGCCATAGATACAATGTATAGGTCATAAATAAAATGTATGGGCAATAGATACAAAGTATGGGCAACAGATACAAAGTATGGGCAATAGCTACAATGTGTGGGCCATAGATACAAAGTATTGGCAATAGATACAAAGTATGAGCATAGCTAGAATTTCTGGGCCATAGGTACAATGTATGGGCCACAAATAGCAAGGAAGGGCCACAGGCATAAGATAGGGGCCATGTATACAAAGTATAGGCCATGGATGCAAAGTATGGGCAACAAATGCAAAGTATGGGCAATAGATACAAAGCATGGGCCTTATAGTACATACAAAGTATGTGCAATAGATTGGCAATAGTTACAAAGTGTACACCATAGATAACAAATTCTGGTCAGAGCCAATATGGCTGTGGAGAGCTTCTAGGAGTGGCAAGAGCATGGAAAAGAATATGCAGTGCTTTGGTGCAGCCATAAGTAATACTGCAGCTTTTACAGTACTGTGCATGCGTGATACTCGCACATGTGCAGTTTGCCCTGTAGTCAGCCCTGCTCAACATGGTGGTGCTGAAACAACTATGTATGCTCGATAGTCATGCATGCGCAGTTTAAGTCAGTGTCACCATGTTGCACACTGTGGCCATCACTGTTGCAGTTGCAGAACAAAAATGTAGTGCATCACGAAGTGGGTATGTTTATGCAGCTCATGGAGGGGAAGGACTGCATAAACAGAATCACTGGAAACTATGTCAGAGCATTGTGGCAGCACATCAGACAGTGATCTGGTTACATGCTTCCATAGCGCTCTTATACAAATCTGATGATGGCATAACATCCATGGCACTTTACCCACGCAGCCATACAAGTCAGACTCAGGAGGGGTCTATTAATAAACTAGAGATCTGGTCTGGGACTTGCTCATCATCACAATCACTTTCTCATTCTTTTCTAAGCAGTAATTTCTGGCTAATGGGCCTTAACCATATTGATCTCATTGCTGGTAGACTACTTCTGTTTTTCACCTGATTATATTAGGCAGGAGTAGTAGCAATCTTGAAGTGGTAGCTGCCAGTGGTGGCATGCTCTGGAAAAGTGTGGTCCCCATGCTTATCTGCACATTTTAGAAATTAAGCCTTTCCTTGTTTTTGCTGTAAAGAAACTGTCCCCTTTCACACAAAAACAAGGAGTTAGTTATGGCCTCTACCCTCCTTTTCTCTTCAAGTGAGGAATGTGATTATGGGTGTGCATCTGATGTACAGTGGCAGCCATAGATGCATAATATTGTTAAAACTGTAACCAACTGTATGCTAAAGCTCTTTTTTTTGATGTGTGCTTTCTTAATGTTGTCAATACCACTCCATCTGTTTGTACTCTGCCCTTGGATTTCTGTGCTCCATGTGCATTATTTTACATTTTTGTGTTTAGGACAAAAACGCCTCTCAAATGATGATAGTCACTAATCTAAATTCGTTATAGTTTTTTATGTTTCCTTGTGCTTGTGCAAGAAACATCTTGTGGTAGATCAACATTTCAGAGGTGTGTGAGGGACGAGTCCAATGCACAGTAGTCTACAGTGGGCTTGTCCCTGACAGACCAATGAGCATGCAACCAGACTGTGACACCAGTGACAGTTTCAAAGCTGGAAGCCATTCTCAAGTTGAAAGAAATGAAGTGCTCCAATGAGAGCGCTTCTTTCCTTTCATTCATGCCTTTATTGATCTTAACATTTGTCTCCCCACCCACCCTGCAGATGTCCAGGTACCTAGTCATACACTGCATCACCGCCCTCCCCCCATGCCATACGCAGTAAACAGTCCTAGCAGTAAAGAATAAATAAATTTACGGTGAAATAAATGATCGAAACTATCTTTCCTCACTCAGATGAGGGTCCTCCGCCTCATCCTGCTAATACTGATATTGCGTGCAGGTGACATGCAGCCCAACCCTGGACCACAACCCGCCAATTCCATACTGGGGTTCTCTAGTGACCCTATATGGTGTCACACCAAAGGCCTGAGGGTGGCTCACATGAACATGTGTAGCCTACGACCCAAGATGCCTGAGGTGCAATCCTGGGTAGGTACATATAGGCCCGATGTGCTAGCCATATCTGAAACATGGCTGAAGCCTCACATACTCCCTCCCGAAGTGGCACTCAACCACTATGACTCCTTCAGAAAGGATAGAGAGGGGGAAAAATGGAGGGGGTGTTCTTATTTATGTGAGTTCTTCCCTGGTGGCTTCCTGATCCCCTGTCGACATGCCAAGCCCTACAGGGCTGGAATCAATATTTGTCAGAATTTTACTGGGACGTGCAAAGCACCTGACTATAGGCTGTATCTACAACCCTCCCACTGGTGACACCTCAGCACTCCAGAACCTAGTTCGCTCCTTAGCGGGGGCACAGCTCATGGAGCTGCTGGTCCTTGGGGACTTCAACCTGAAGTGGGAATCCACCACTGAGCAAACCTACAAGGCCACATTTCTTGATGCAAACTTGACCCAGGTCATCACTGAGGTCACAAGGCATAACCAAAAAAACAGGGAACCACTCCATTCTTGACTGGATACTTGTCTCCAACTCCACTAACATACAAGTGACTGGCATGATGTCAGATGCCCTAAGCGATCACTCACCCACTTTCTGCATATGGAAAAATCGGCCTCCCAGGATTCCACCCAGGCTCACAGTGGCCAGGGACTTCTCTGGATTCTCTGTTGAGGCCTTCCAGAGCTCCTTGAGAAATACTGACTGGTCACCTATTAGACTCCTAGGCAGCTCTGATGATGCTGCTCAGTACTTCCAGTGCACCTTCTCTGCGGTGGCCAACCTATATGCTATGGTTAGGAGGAGAGGAGCTAAAGACCATTGCCACAAATGGATTTCACATGAGCTAAAATCGCTAATGATAGCAAGAGACAAGGCATGGAAAAAAGGCAAGGAGCTCTGCTAGCCCTGCAGACTTCGCTGCCTATAGATTGCTGCAGAACCAGTGGCAAAAAATCTCCAAATCAGCAAAAAGGGTCTACATAAAATCCCTCCAGTGGCGAACCCTATCTGACCCTAAGTTCTTCTGGTCTAGCATCAACACCCTGTTAAAAGGTGCAAATACACTCCAGCAGGGTAACATAATCAGTAACAGCATAACTCTTACGGATGGAGGGGGGAGGCTGCCTCAGTCTTCAATCGCTTCTTCACTGACCTGGGGGCGTTCCGATCCAGCCCCCCACATTGCTGTCAGGGCCCTCTGGCCACTGAATTTCAGGACCCTCCAAATGCCCATTTTTACCTGTGGACAGTGCAAGCCAAAGGAGTGCTGCCCCTCCTACAGTCCTTAAAACCTAATGGATCACCAGGACCTGATGGACTAGACCCTAGGCTACTTAGGACCATTGCCCCAGACATTGCCCTACCTGTAGCCCTGTTAATAAACAGATCTCTGCAGAAAGGAACAGTACCAATAAAATGGAAGCAGGCCCATGTAGTCCCAATTCACAAGGGTGGAGCTAGGGAAATGATAGGCCATTATAAGCCTATTTTCACTCTATGCCACCTGGCAAAGATCCGGGAGCGGGTAGTATACTGCCAACTAAGGGACTACCTGGAAGCTAACAGGTTCCTGGCCCCCTTACAACATGGCTTTCAACATAAGCAAGGGACTGACATTGCCCTCATAAGATTTACCTCCAATGTTCTGGCTGCCTTGGACAAGGGTACCCCCACTGGGGCCGTGTTTATTGACCTCTCCAAGGCCTTTGACCTTGTAGATTATCCACTCCTGCTAAGAAAGCTTAGCCAATTGGGACTTGACCAGCACTCCCTCAACTGGTTCCCTAATTACCTCACTGACTGCTCTCAAAAGGTCAAGTGGAGAGGGGTCACCTCTGAACCCCTACCTTTAACTGAGGGGGTCCCATGGGGTTCAATCTTAGGCCTGTTGTTGTTCTCCCTATTTATAAATTACCTTCATGGCCGTTGTAGGGACAGCTCCATAGTACAGTATGCTGACAATGCAGTGCTGTATAGAAAAGGGGTGCACCCATCCGACCTAGGACCCTTGCTCCAAGCAGACTTCACCAATGCCGAGACTTGGCTAGTTGAGAATCACTTGGTCCTTAACCCTACCAAGACAAAAGTGATACTGTTCAGGCCAAAATCCCTGGGTCCCTCCCGAGCCCACCTTCTTCCACTCGCTACCACATCTGGCTCCAAAATCGAGTTACTACAATCTGTCAAGTATCTTGGCTTCACACTAGACCAGGGGCTCACATTGAAGCCCCATGTGGACCTGGTAACAAAAAGCATCCACCAAAAGTTGGGCCTCCTTTATCATCTAAGCCACAACATGATACCAGAGACTAGACTGGCAATCGCACAAAGCATCCTTCTCCCTACCTTAACCTACACAGCCCCTATCATACTCGGTATCTCCAAATTGGACCACTGTAGGCTGCAAACCTTATACCACAAAATTGCATGATTTGCATTCAGATCCCACCCAAGAACCCATCACTGTGAAGCCCTTACAGCCCTCAACTGGCTCTCCGTGAATAACATGCTCCAGTACCCCCTATTAAGCTGGACCTATAAGCTCCTTGATGCCCAACCCCCAGCAGGGCTGACCGTACTACTTGCCCCAAAGCGGACCAGATGACTGCTCCGTTCCTCGAGCAAAAAACGACTGGAAATTCCTATGGCCAGCTCTGTCACAGCGAGTAAATCCTTTGCTCACCTAGCCCCTGTATCATGGAACAATCTCCCCAGCCAGCTTCAGGAGGCACCTTCCCTAGTCATATTTCAAAAGGGACTGCACACTCACTTGCTTAACCTTAGTCCCTGCCCCTGTTCCGATGGCTAGCCTACCCCACCATGTGTCAATTGTGTTACTACAAAACTGCTCCCCTCTAAGGGTATTGACTAATGACTGCATAAACTGCTTCCCTCTAAGGGTCTCGACTAATGACTGCATAACTTGGAACATTGTCCTAGGTGAAACTTCTTGTGTGCACTTAAATCATTTACCACACCACATCTATCTGCCATCACTGCTGTATTCTGTAATGCAATGTTTCTACTGCCCTCTTCCAAACTGTATACTGTCATTATACCCTGGATGATATGTCCTACACTGTACTGTTGTATCCAGTAATGTAATGTACCTACTGCCCTCTTCCACAAAACTGTATACTGTCTCTGTTATCCTGTATGATGTGTTCTACACTGTACTATCTGCCTGTATATATAAAATTATATGTAACTAACCCTGGGTTGCCCCCTGAAAAAGGGACCTTCGAAGCCCAGTGGGTTTACCCGGTTAACAAAATGTAATAAATAAAATAAATGAATATCCCCTCTCCCAGCAGTGCACCTCCCATTACCTCCGAACATGTCATACCTCTGGAGCCCACGACCGGCTCACCTCCACCACCACGGTCGTCGCCGACTGTGGTATTCAGGAGTGCTACTGAAATGAATAAGCACACCTATTCAATACTGTAGCACTCCTGATTGCCACAGTCAGCGGCTGCCCATGGTGGAGAATGGAGGGCTGAGCCGGTCGTGGGCTCCAGAGGTATGACATGTTCGGGGTAATGGGAGGTGCACTGCCAGGAGGGGGGACCACTAGACTACTGGGGAAATCTTTTCTTTCACCACGGACGGGAGTCAGGATTCATACTGGGGGGTTGGGGGATTGCTTTTATAAGGCCTAATCCCCTACCCTACCTACCCTCCCACCCCCTTTTCCATGTTCCATATGTTAGTTCTATTTCTACTTTCCAGTCACCTGATATACTCTCATAAAAGCAATTAGGCCCTTTAATTTATATATTTTGCCTGCTATACCCATTGTCTCCTTTTTCTTACAGGTTAAATGGTTTACTGTGCCTTGTATATATGTAAATTGTTGTATATTATCACTTTATGTCATTGTACTACTGTTTATGTTATTCTTGTCTATGTAAAAATACTTGTACTCTTATTTGTATGACCACTCAGGTCCATCTTGTAAATGAGCTACGCTCAATGATGTTCGCCTGACTAAATAAAGATTTTGATTGATTGATTGATTTATTTCACCACAAACAGGGGTCTGAATTCATGCTGGGGAGTGGGAGGACCACTAGACTACAAGGGATATCATTTATTTTACTGTGAACAGGGGTCGAGATTCATGCTGGGGGGGTGGGGGGCCACTAGACCACCAGGTTATTCTGTGCTGTGGGGTCAGGGATCAATGAGGGGAGAGCTATCATACCTCTCAACCCTGTGTCACTGAAATGAGGAATATGGACATATTTGGACATTCAAGCTGAGGGACAATGAGGGACACAGACCCTCAGAATAAGGGACCTATCCTCAATCATGATGATACAAGGTCAGGACACTGTGACACCATAGTGTTGACCCGTACAATATATAGTTCAGATATAGTGCTGTAGACTGTATAGTATTCATGCAGTACAGTCTGAATACACAGCATATTCACGGTGTGGGCAGCACCTTTTCCATGAGGGATGGATGAGGGACAGAGCAGTTGTAAGGGGCCAAATGAAGGATGACCCTCGTAATGAGGGACACATGAGTGGTATGGGGCTGTCCTCCAGGGCATGTGTAGCCTCAGGCAGTGTGTGTGTGTATATATATATATATCAGAGGCAAAAAACTCCATTTAATGCATCAGTTAGGGTTGTTCCACAGCGACAAAGTTGAGGAAATTTGGTGTTAGGGTTGAAAACCCCCCTTGGACCCCCAACCCACCCCCAACCAGCATTGGGGTGCACATTGGGGTTGTCAGCCCTAACTCTCACCCAATCATGTATAAAGCAGCAGAAGTATAGGAGAATGGAGTAGAGTTAGGACCGAACACCCCAATGCGCACCCCAATGCCAGTTGGGGAGGTGGGCTGGGGGGTCCAAGGGGGGTTTTCAACCCTAACACCGAATTTCCTCACTTTTGTCACTGTGGAACAACCCTAACTGATGCATTAAATGGAGCTTTTGCCTCTAATTTCCCTTCTTTTTGAGAATGATAATGAGAAATAGTGAATGTAATGTGTGGGAGGGAGTGTGGGGCCCTAAGGGGTCTTCATGTCCCGCCGTAATGTGGCGGCAGGAGCACGGGGCCCTGCTACATGATGTCTTGTGACATAGTAACAGGAACAGCAATGCAAAGAGAAGCACTAACAGTGGCGCACATGGTAACACAAGCGCGAATGAGAACAGAAAGGGTAATGCACACCGTGGCGTAGACGGGAACGGTCCGCCACATGATGTCTTGTCACATAGTAACATGGTGCCCGAAAATGGAAATGTCAATGTGCAAGGTGATGCAAAGCGAAACAGAAACAGAAACAGTTCTGTGGACACAAATGGCAAAAAAATAACAGAAACACAAGCGCAAATGAAAAAGCAAAGGATAACGCACATGGTGGCGTAGACGTGAACGGTAAGTGAAATGGGTACGGAACTGCAAGCGGAAAGGGCAACGGTAACAGTAATGTAAGCACACAGGCTGGTTTTCCCCAAAAGCTGCATAGAGAAAGACAGTGAGGGCAAAGAATGTATGCATAATAAAGGGTCTCGGAGCAGAAAATGAGGAGTTGGAATACTAAATAGCTTATATATCAGGAACCATAGGACGTAGAAAAAAAATGTAAAAGTCATATGATTAATGACTTTCCTGGCTAGTTTTATACTTAACCCCCATTATGAGGCTAAGCATTTTTCAACAAAAAGTCTGTATCTCGCACCATTTCCGAGATACAGGCCCTGAAAGGTGCAGCGAACGCCGTAATGTTATCCTATGGGAAAAAAACAGAAGTTTGGACTGCCATAACTTTGCCTCCCTGTAATATTCACCAAACCACTGAAAGGCACATCTGTGGGATGTTGGCTGTGTTCCCTGCAAATTTCAGCCCAAAAGACCAAATCATTATTTTGCAGCACGGTGCCAAATGATTGCTACAATGTGTCGTACGCCGTAATGTTATCCTATGGGAAAAAGCATCAACTTTGGAGTACCGTAACTTTGCCACCATGTAATATTTTTTCAGCAAAACATGAAAGGCACATCTGTGAGATGTCAGCTGCGTTCTTTCCAAATTTCAGCCCAAAACCCCAAACCGTTCTTTTGCAGCGGGCTGCCAAAGAATTACTGTTATTTTGGGCATAGTGTCGCAAAGTAGTGTCGTGATTTGTGAAAGCTTTCGCAAAAATTTGCGACACTTTCGTGAGTGCGACACTACTTTGAAAAAGTACTTTTTCCAGAAATGTGAAAAACATATTTCTGGGATGTTTTACCCCAAAATAAAGACATGGCTAGCATCCTCAGGGCCTGACTCGGTGAATACAAAAAGAATTAGGTTGCTAGATGATCTCAATTTTAAATGCCAAGCATTTTTCTGATCACTAACTGAAAACAAAATGTCAGATTCGCAACAGTAAAAGGGCCATTTACGACAGTAAAAAGTGCATTTGCGAAAGTGTTGAACTTTTTGTTAACTTTTCCCATTGACTTATAATGGGAACTTGTTTTTTGAATAACTTTTGAACCGTTTAATATTTTTCATGAAATCTTCAAAAGGCACATCGGGGACCCTGGCCACACGTTCCCTGAAGATTTCGGAATGGTCACACAAACCGTGTGACCTGTAGGTGTGACCATAGAATTCCAAACAAAGCTTAAACGCACGCGCAGATCACACTTAATAACTCCGCAGCCATATATCCGACTGGTACTAAACTTGGCAGATCCCAAGGCATATGGGTCCTGATTGTGTATTCCAAATTGCAGGCAAATCTGTTGAACAGTTGCAAAGTTATTAAGGTGCAAAGTTTTGGGTTTAACATGTAAATGGCTCCTCAAACCTAACTATGGTAGCACTACCGTGCTACCATAATATATATATTATAGGGTTATGAAGCCACTTCTATGTTAAACTCAAAATTATATATGTTAATAACTTTAGACCCGTTCAATGGATTTGCATGAAATTTGGTATGCTCAGTGGGGCATGGTAGATCTCTTCATCTGCCAAATTTTGGTTCAGTTGGACTTACGATCTTTGTGCACCAAAACGCTGAAAAATGCACTTTTCGGCAGTTATGTGGGCAGTTTTGGGGATTTTGTCTGTGGTGCTGCGTGGCTGTCGTGGGGTATGCCACTCTGTAATTTAGCTCATCTGAAAGAGCTTCAGTTATCAAACATGTCACTTTTCGTTTGGTGAAAAAATATTAATCCATTCAAAAGTTATTGCAGTTTTAATTTCCCATTATAAGTCAATAGAAAAATTTATATGGTTATTTTGTGAACAAAGAATGGGGTTTTGGACATCTGGTCCCTCCTCACAATCAAAGAATTTGCAGCATTGTGGTGAAAGAATCTTTGATCCCAAGAATTCTTTAAATGTGATGGCCACCATCTTGTTTTAAGATTCCAGTCGGAAAAACTCAAATATCTCGGCTCAGGAGTGACTCCTGAAGTAAAACTTGGTTGGGTTTTGCTCCTGGGGCTTCACTCTAGCGAGCCATGCATTTGGTTTTGTTCAAAACAGTCAAAAATAGAGTCTCACACATTTTTATTCTTTGATCGTGACTCGCTAACGATCTTTGATCGTGAACCTGCAAACTCTTTGATCACGAGATTCTTCGATCGCAATTTTTGATCTTGAGGGAGGGACAAGATGGCCAGTTGAAAAAAAGCAAATTTCTCAGCTCATGGGTGGGTTATGAACACAAATGTGGGTGGGTTTTTCTCAGGGGCTATGTTTTATCAAACCATGCTGGTGGTTTCATGTATTTATGTCTAAAATTTGAATTTAACCCTTTTTTTGTTTATTGTGAGCCTGCAAATTCTTTGATTGCGAGATTCTTTGATCGTGAGGGAGGGGCTAGATAGCCAGATGTTAATGCAACAAATAGGCCAATTTTAATAATCTTTAACTTTAAATATCTCGGAAACGATTTGGTCTTTTTACTTGAAATTTGGAGGGTGTTGCCGGCATGTCCCTTCGATGTGAATTATGGTGTTTACATGTCAGACAACACATTTTCCATTCTCGTACTGGCTTGAAATTTATATGGTAGTTAGCCTTACTGTCATGGATCTGCTTTTCGGTCATTAGGTGTCTAAAATCTTAACAGGTGCGGAAGTCTGCCACTCCAACGAATGAAAATCTCAAACTTTCACATGTATTTCGGAAATGGTTTTGTCTTTTATATTGAAATTTGGAGGGTCTTCAGATGTCCTGTTGATGTGAATTATGGTGTTTAGGTGTTGGAAAATTAATTTGCTGCAGACATATTGCGTGACACACTGTATGTTTTGTGTATGCAATTTTGTATTGTGGTACTGGGTTCACATTTATAGGGTGCCTAGCGTTACTGCCATGGAGGTAATTTCCAGTGGTTATGTGTCTGACATGTAAACAGGTGTTGAATTATGACACTGTGATGACTGACACTTTGCTTTCTTTCAATCTAGTGGGAGCTTTCAGGCCCCATGCTCCCACCTATATGTGCTCCCAGCAATACATATGATATTCAGTACTTGTAGTCTTACCTTAAGCAGAAATTTATAAGTTGGTGGGAGCATGGGGCCTGAAGGGCCCACACTCCCACCAACTTGCATGACATTTCACTTTTAATGAATTTGGAAGTTGGTGGGAGAGCAGGGCCCAAAGGGCCCATGCTCCCACCAACTTCTGCAACTTTTTACTTTTATATTCTTTCTCAAAAAGTAAGGAAATTCTATGCAAACAACTTTGTTAATGCATCATTTAGGGTTAAAACACAAAAAGTATGGAAATTAAACTTTTAGGGTTGACCACTGCCCCCTTGGACCTGCCCTTCATCCCAAGATTGACAGCTGACAGGGTGTGTCCTTGGGGTTGGAAGGCCTAAATCTCACCCCATTCTTCTTTTCTGTGGCTTCTGAATATGATTACACATGGAATGGGGTGAGATTTAGGCCTCACAACCCCAGGAACACACCCCTTCGGCTGTCAATCTTGGGATGATGGACGGGTCCAAGGGGGGGCAGGGGTCAACCCTACACATTTCATTTCCTTACTTTTTGTATTTTAACCCTGAAGGATGCATTAATGAAGATTTTTTGCATAGAATATATATATATGTGTACATGTATATATACATACACGCACACGTATATATGTGTGTGTGTGTATATATATATATATATATATATATATCTATATATACCTCTGTGTGTGTGTGTGTGTATATATATATATATATATATATGGCTATTTTGCTCTGTAGACCATTCCGACCAACAGGGGATGCTGTGAGCATGCCTTGGTTGCAGCGTCCAGCCTGTACTTCCATTCTGACTAAAAGGTGGCACTATGTTCACCATGCAGTAGCACCAGGCAAACTGCATGGTAATGCATGCTAAGCAGCACATAATGAGATGCAAATGTGCCTGTTTGCCCATGGATTACCTAAGTAGGCTCATTTGCATGTCACTTTTGAATATGCAAAGTTTAGCGCCGGGCAGACGTGTTTGCACCTGGGAAACAGCTTAGCTCCGCACTAAATCAGCGCAAACTTGTTAGCGTGGTGTTAACGGTTTGGGAAATATATCGTTTAGCACACTGTACTGTCCCATGTGCTGCTGCCTGCAGCTGTACTGGGTCCACGCATTTGCTGCCACACACATTGGCCACAAAGTTCACTTCTATCTAGCTTCATGTTGCTGTGCACTGTGTTGCTGTTGTGGTTTTTACTTCTTGGTTGCTATATTCAGAGCTGTCTTATTCCAGGGCTAAGTTTACCCTGCACTCCCAGCCCAGCTTTCCCAGTCTCATTCCCATGCTATATACAATATCTAGGATTACTAGGATATAAAGGACATGAGGGAGCAGTCAGTGCCTATAAGTATTGTCCCCTGCATCATGCAGGCAATTTAAACCATTATACCATCATTATAATATAATGTATCTAGAGAGTGTTTGAATTGACCAAAATCTTCAATCTCTACTACTGTTCATGTGAGTCTATTCCAAGTCCTAGCATTCCTAACTGTGTAAAATGTATCTCTTTTTTTAGTGTCTACCCTAGGTATGGTTAGTTTCTTACCATGTGATCTAAAATTTTCTCAAGATTTACTTAATTCAAAACTGCAAAGGTCAAATAAATCAGGAGAATACATTATTTTATGGAGCAAAAGCAAGTCCCCTCTCTGCCTTCTAAGTTCCAGGGAACGTTGCCCACCAGGGATCTCTTCATCCCTGCAGCTGGCTGTCCGGCCCTTACCAACCCGTAACTCCACCGCAACCACCTTCATAGTTCCCAGGGCAAGGACCTCTCGCTGCCAAAGATCCTTTCATCATAAAGCTCCAGCCTGGTTTAACTCCATTCCTGAGGCTATCACTAAGATCCCTGGGATTGGCCAGTTCAAAATTGCTCTCCGCCAACACATTATTGACAGCCGATGTTGTAATTGCCTTTAGTGGACAAAAACCCTGTCTCGCTTAGCTCTATGCCCTTTGGGTCCCATAGATGCCTGGATGCTGGTACAATTGAACAGACCGTAACAATGATGTTATATACTGATGTGTATGATATACCAATGTGTATGATGTTATATAATGATGCGTGTAACCCAACATATGCTTGTACCTGTATAATTGTTGCCTGCAACTCTACGTGTGTATTTATGTATCTCACCTGTATGTAACCTCTGTCTTAAACCTCACTTAATTGTTGTCTCCCCCCCCTCCAATGAAGAGGTACCTTTGTAAATGAGTCCCTGACTCAAAGGTTGTAAAACTGATTATTTCAATAAATAAAAAATAAAAAAATAAAATATAATCCAGTTTCTTTTAACCTAGAGTCATAAGGTAGTCGCTTTAAATGATAAAGCAGTTTAGTCAGTGTGCGTTGTACCCCTTCTATCATTTTTGATATCCTTATAACAGTATGGTGACCAGAAAGGTGACCCAAAATCAAGCATGGGCCTGATATAGCTCTTATACAATGGTATAATACACTGTTCAGATCTACTAACAAAGGATCATTTGATCCTTTTAATTAGACCCCTTGCTCTAAAAGAAACCTGTCTACAAAGTTCAGTAGAAGTAAAAGAGGTAGATATTGTAATCCCTAGGTCACATTCTGATGATACTGCCCTTAAGATCTGGTCTCCCAATATGTATTTATATTTGAATTTTTATGTCCAAAATGCAGGACTACACATTTTTCATTATTAAGCTGCATTCCATTTTCATTGGCCTATTTCCTGATTTTATTTAAATCATTGACTATAGATATGTGTTTTTGAAAAGTGTCTACCTCCCCACCTAGTTCTGAATCATCCACAAATTTAACCATTATAATATTAATATTATGTTGGGTGTCACAAATATAGATGCCAAAGAGGACCGGGCCCAAAACCGACCCCTGTGGCACCCCACTAGTAACCTCTCACATATCAGATTATGAACCGTTTAGTACAATCATTTGCACACGTTCTAGTAACCAATTTCTGATCCATCTGATCAGAATACTACTAAGCCACAAATTTATAAATTTATTTACCAAGTTTATGTGTGGTACTTTATCGAAGACTTTGGAGAAGCCCATTAGAATCACGTTTGATGCATACTTTCCATCTAGACTAGCACTTATGTTCTCATAAAATGAGATCAAATTTGTTGTGCAAGACTTCCCCTTTTGGAATCCATGCTACATATTATCCTTAATGTTTAGAGTGGCAATCTCTTGTTCTATTCAATTTTTAGTCAATCGCTCCATGATTTTACAGGGGATAGAGGTTAGATTGGTAGGTCTGTAGTTATTTACAAGATTCTTATCTCCCTTTTTTTTCCAATTTAAAGTTTATTGATACATTTTCCACAATAACAGGCAGTTTAAGTGACAGTGACATTGACATTCCTATACAATGTAAAGGGATAACTGCCTGACCCACCCTTCCCTCCCCTTACTGCAGTAACCCAACCTAATACCCCTCAAATGCCAAGCACTTTACTTAAGGTCTTACATGACAGTGTAGCCTGAGATATACTTAGACCTGAGCCAGAGAAATTAGAGAGTGAAGGGGATCCCAGATTTTGGTATAAACTGCCAGTCTGTTGTGAAGACTGGCAATCGCTTTTTCTGTACGCAGATTGGACAAAATTTCTTTTACCCATTCCTGGACAGATGGAGAGGACTTATCTTTCCAATGGTGTAAAATGAGCTTCTTAGCTGATAAGGCAATCATAGAAATGTGAAACTTTTTTATTCTAACTCTAATAGACGATAAGTCCCCTAACAGACAAATCTCAGGAGAAAGGTACTCCTGAAGGCCCAGCAGAGGATCCAGGGAAGTCATAATTGAATCCAGTAAGGGGGAGATTTTAGGACAGGACCAAAACATGTGGAGAAGTGTTCCTTCTTCCTCTAAACATTTGTTGCATATATTAGAATTCAGATAACCCCACTTCTGTAATTTTACCTGGGTGTAATACAAGTTATGTAAAATATGATATTGCATGAGACGCAGTCTGTCTTGAGAAATATATTTATGACATGATCTTCACAGAGATTGCCAATCCAAATAGTGCTGAGGGAAGAAATTATTCCAGAATCTTGTAGGTCCAAAGGGACCCCCATATTTTTTTTGTGAAACAAAACCTGATATAGTTTAGATATTGCACCTGAAGACCCGGAAAGTGAGGAAACCTCAGGTATCAGGGAAGTGATGGTCTGGGAGGGGGGAGTATTACCGAAATTGATTACCAGTAAATGCCTTCATTGTATAACTTTGAAATGAGAGGAAACCGGAATGAGAAATTTCTTAATAATATCTCCCACTGATAACCAATGCCCCTCTTCATCCATAAGAGAAAGAAGCTTCCCATTTCCCAATTGGGACAACCATAGATGGGAAATCTGGTTCTTGTTAATAGTGAAAGATGGGAAATTCCAGATAGACTGGGCCAGGTCCTAGTGAGGAGAATAGTGCAAAAATGAACACATTTGTAAGTAAATCTTTAAAGAAGTTGATATTATGGGGCACTCCTCAGTCATACGTACCTGGGGGAATTTAAGAAAAAATAATGTAAGGGGGTCCAGATTCTTGGACTTGATTGCATCTAGTTCAATTCTAAGCCAAACCGGTTGCTCATTTTCTGGGCCGGGGGATACCCATTTCAGACATTTTGCTAAGTGACTAGCCCAGTAATATATAGCCAGATGGGGAATTCATAAACCCCCCTCCAGTTTTGGGGCTGCCAGCTTATGATAAGCAAACCAAGGATATCTGTCGGCCCAGATAAATCTGGTGAATATGCCATGTATCTGTTTAAACTAGAGTAAAGGAATAAAAGTGTTGAGAAGAGATAATGGATAGAAAATTCTAGAAAATATGTTCATCTTAATTATGTTGATCTGGCCCCATAATGAAATGGGAAGTTTGGACCACCTCTCGAGGTCGTGAGCTATCAACTCGCGAGAGGGAATCCAGATTTTGCTACCTATCTCCTTCTTAAATATAGAGGGTTACAATAGAAAGTCTCCAATCCATTTGCACTGTCTCACTTTGTAATGATCTATTAATAATTTTTGTCAGTGGGGTAGCTAGTATATGAGCTCCAGTAATGGGTATTTTAGGATGTAAATCATCAGGACCAGGTGTAGTTGTTATTTTGACATTCTGAAGTTCTAGTCTCACCTCTTCCTCTGAAAACAAAATACTCATGTTCTGTTACATTTATCAATAAGTGGGGTGCTACTCTGAGACTAAATATAGATGCAAAATAACTGTTAAAACAGTCCATAATGTCACTAGGATCATTGAATGTGTTACCATCTGATTTAATTTTATCAATGACTTTGAATGAAGATTTATTAGTGTTAAGATATGAATATAATAACTTGATATCTTTGCTATGTGCTATTTTAAATTCCATTTTATATCTTGCTCTCCTAATCAATTTTTTTATTTCTTTTCGTTTGTTAATAAATTTGACCTTATTTATATTGGTTGGGTATTTTTTAAATTTCTTATGTGCTTTAAATTTATGTTTAAGTGTTTTCTTTATTTCCCCTGTCATCCAATTCGGAATCTTACCATTCTTATTATATTTCTTTCTTAAAGGTACAAATTTATCAACAACCATTTGTATAGTATTTTTGAAGAACCTCCAAGATTCTTCCGTCCCCATATTGGCTGATTCACCGTTCCAATTAACTTTACTAAGCTAGTTGTTCACTAATGATATGTTGGTCTCATTATATTTTCTAATTCTAGTATTTGTGTTCTGTATTTTAGATGTACCATAACTCAATGAACATGTTACCATATTGTGGTCACTACTTCCTATAGGTGGCAAAATAGTTAAATAGTTTATAAGGTGACCAATATTTGTTAGAGTTAGGTCCAGAATATTAGATCCCCTAGTGGGCACTAGGACTATCTGCTCACAATTGCAATTGATAGTGTTATCCAAAAACAGAGTCTCATTATCAGACCTAGCCATTAGATTAGTTCAATCGATACCTGGGAAATTAAAGTCTCCCAATATTATAACATTTCCTAGTTTGGATGCCTCTAAGATTTCAGAACAAAGACTGACTGTATCATTGTAACTGCATGTAGGAGACCTACAACAGTTGCCCAACATTATAGATGGATGACCCTGTGGTTCTAATTTTATCCAAATTGATTTATTATTACTATTCATTAATACAGAATGCTGAATCAAGTGCAATGGAATTTTATTTGACACATGAATGTACACTCCTACTCTACCTTTTCTATCTCTACTATAGAGTTTAAATCTTGGAATGCCTTTGATCCACTTCACTGAATCATCCCACCAGGTCTCAGTGACAGCCACCACGTGTAGGTCAAAAAGTTTTATTAGTATTTCAAGTTCACTTTTCTTATCAAGATTTAAACTCCTAGCATTTAATAATGAGGTTATAATTTCCTAATTTTTGTTTTAATGTTACCTTTCCTAATTTGGTGTGCAGATCGCTAACTCCAGGTAACACACTTCCCCCTACGAACCTAGTTTAAACTATTTTTAATATGTGTAGCAATTTTTTTGCCTAACAGACCACTTCCACATTTACTTAAATGTAGGCCAGCCCAACAAAAAAGACTAGAGTGGCCTTCATAGTTTTCCTAATGAGTTAAACAATGATATCCCTTTCTCAAGCACCACTGTCGAAGCCAATTGTTGAGCTCCTTAATCTTCCTAGTTATAACCATTGTTGATCAAGGTACCGGAAGCAACTCTAAAAATGTTACATCACATCCTTTAGAATCAAGACGTGCACATTGAGCCTCAAAGTCACTTTTTATGTCCTCAACTTTGTTGGAACTAATGTTGTTCGTTCCTATGTGTAATATAACTAATGGTCTCTCCCCTGCATCCTTCAAAATCAAATCAATCATATTAGTAATATCTGCTACCTTTGCCCCCCTCCCACAACTAGAACATGTTCTATTGACCTTGTCTGGATTACAGACTAACCTGTCAATATGTTTTATCATAGAGTCTCCCAAAACCCCAAGTCTGACGTTGTTTGTGGGAACTTTTGGTTTGGTTTTGTGCTTCTAGTGATGGTCCCATGGAGTTTAGAATGTCATTTACTGATGTACTCAGACCCGCTGCCCCTACTATTTTATTGTTTACATTACCAACTGTTACGTTATGTAACATGACTTCCTTTACTTGGTCAGATAAATCATGTGGTAATGTGTTACTGACACTTTCCTTACTAGATTCGCTTGTAGTATATTTACTGTATGTACATCATTTAAGACAACACTTGAACTTGTTAGAATCTCATTTCCACCACTTATGGTAGGCATGTTGGATTTATGAGTAACTTCTGATACCAATGTGGAGTGGGCACAATTACCAGACTCTCCATCCTGTTCACTCATTTCCACATTAGTATTATCAGGAGTCTTGATATTATACAAGCAAGAAAAAGCATTTTTGGTCGGTACACTAAACTCCATTGTCCTACAACCTCTTTTAGAGTTCCATCGTTTCTCCACTAGGTTCCATTCATTACTAGTACTGTTTTGTTCCCTAAATCATCATTTCTTTGTCTCTTTCCATACCTTCCTAGATACTGATTCATGGAGTTGTTTACTACACTTGATTGTTCATATGAATCGGTTTGAGTGCTAGTGTTAATTAAAGTCGATAGCATTGATGTGTCTTTCATACTCTCAAGATAACAATTATCAGTTTGAGTTCCAAGTTCATTAGTGATTAGCATTTCTTTACCTACTACGTCATTACTAGAGGCTAGTTTACATTTCAATGTTATTATTTTCTCCTCTAAACCACTCATATTAATGCACTTAAAACAGCAGGACTCATCATTACAAATGCATACCTCAGTTAGCACAAACATTAGGCACTTCCTGCATTTTATACCCCATTCCCCTTCCAATGTATGAATTATGTCAGCCTTTGGTACTTACTAACTGTTAACTTCCCGATGCTCTTTCTTGTATAATTCCTGGTTCTATCCTGCTGACCCGTCTAACATGCCAAACACGTGCTAGACACGCGTGCCTTTACGCATCTTCCGCAGCGATGGTGACGAATGCTTTCGCTTGCACAGAGTGCTGTTTAAATGCCCTTCCCCTTGCTTACATATCTGATCAGCTGATCCTAGTCTGAATAATCAGATCAGCCTTCTGGTTTATCAGTGTATCAATTAAAAAGAGAGAATGGGCTAATACCCACTCTCAGAACAGTTCAAATACTGCAGAATCAATAGTTTAAAAGTACCAACACCTAAGGCTCTCTGGGTCCTGAGCACAATAAAGGCAGTCAGGAAATTAACGTTATACTCCCTAGATGACCTGTGCTACCCTTCCCCAGAAATAAAGGCTTTTACTCTTCTTTGTAATTTAGGCAAGATAAACAGTCGCAACACATAGAGAATCAGCACCCCTGCCAGTACTGTCTCACACTATACAGTGTCTCACAGCATGTGGACAGGGAACCCTATCTATCTATCTATCTATCTATCTATCTGATCTAGATATATGTACTAATTTAAAGAAAATGGCTTTATTTTCATTTTATTTTATGTGTCCTTACTTTGTATCTTACACCATGCATTGTCTTTATCATTGCTTGTACATGGGACCTCCTTGCAAATGAGCTTGCTCAATGGATGTTATCCCTTCACAATAAACTTGAACATTGAGAGCACTCTTCCCTCCATTCCATCTCCACACATAGATATCATTGTTTCACCTCCATCGTACCTCCATATATTGTGAGCACTGATCCCCTGACCCGCCAGTGCTTCTCCCACTACATTTCACCACTCCCACTAGGAGAGCACTTCTCCCACTGCATCCCACCTCTGGCACATAGGGAGCAGTCCTCCACCTCCATTCAACCTCCACACATGGGGAACTTTCCTCCCACTTCCTATCAGCTCTGTACATGGGGTGCAATCCACCCCTTCATCCCACTGCCCCTACATGGGGAGTATTGCTCCCCATCCTTCCCACTCCTACACTTGGGGACACCTCCACACATTTGTATCACTCCTCCTCTACCACCATCGCACCTCTGCATATAGAGAGTATTCCTAATCCCATTCCACCTTTGCATGTGGGAGCACTCTGCATCAACCAAAGACAAAGATGTCAGTCAGGCACCTGCCTTTCCACACCCATTCCCAAACCACATGATAAGCTCCAAGTTTGGCAGAACATCGGTGAGGTTGAGATGTAATGAATGGGTTGCCCTGGGAGATGGTACCAGTACCCCTCACCACCGCTCTGAATGAAAGAAGTCCCCTCCCCGAATCAATCTTTATTCTTTTCGCCACTTACCACTTTTCTGCTGATTATCCTCCTGTTGGCTTGTCTTAACAGTCGCTTCCCTCCCAAGACAGGACTACAGGCCACTATGCCAGGGCATATTTTTCCTTGATCTCTCCTGTCATCTCTTCAGACGACACCAACAGTCCAGTCAGCATCCAGCACAGTCAAAAAGATGCACCGCATGTTACCCACAACTCGGCCCCAGATGGGTCTGTTCTTTCTGTGGTAGACCATACTTCAGCTTCTCCCACAGTTCAACTGAGGCTAGAGAAGAACAGCACACAGTACTACTCTACCACCACGATAGTGAACAGGACACCATAACATGCTCAGCACTGTACACACGGTGATGCACAGCAGCACGCTCACTAGTCTGTCTCACCAGGCTTCTCCTGCTCTCTCTTCTGATGATGTTTCCATCTCCCCTGGCCATCAATGGTCCTGTGCATGCACATTGGTTTCAGCTAGCTCCAGATGTTATGGAGACTGCTGAGACACTAATTGTTTTAGCAGCTGAGCCTGAGCCAATCCGAAAATAAAATACAGGAATTTGAAAATTTCTGAGATAATTATGTTTTTGGGGGGGGTTAACACCATGAACACCCCCTGCCTACACCCATGCAATCCACAACAGTTCAGACACATGCAGTCCTTACACATAAAGGCACTCTTTCCAGCCCTGCTAGCCCCCCCGCCTGCCCCGGAACACAAATGAACACCAACTTCTACTCCTCCCTCATCCTTTGCAGTGGCAAAAGATCCCTCGATCCCAAGCAGTCAGTCCTGTACAAGTAGCAGGCTGAGGTCCCAGTGCTGCAATCCGGACTTGTTGCTGTAATGGAGCTGAAACCTGCCTGAATACAACACATGACAAGCTAAACTGAGTCCTTAATCCCTACCCGATGGAGGGCTGCTGCACAATGATTGCTATAGTCACTGAGGTACCACAAGGGATTTAAAACAAGAGCTGGACTATAGCAGGCAGCCTACCATCTGCCTCCTCCTCTTCCTTCTACACTGACTGCTTGCAGCACTTGCCCAGCCCCTCCTCTATTACCAGTGCCCACCAGCGATCAGTAGTGTTGGTGGGTGGCCCCCGTTGAAGTGGTCAAGCGACCTTCTCAACTTGTTACTAGCCCCCACAACCAATATTGTCATCTGACTTCCTTCCATGCTTGGTTGCATTTGCCTGTTTCCAAACACCCAATAAACTTTTTATCTAGTGTCTGCTTAGATACAGAATATTAAATATATCAAAAGAAAATATAATTGCTTTGAAGAAGATAGGAGCCTTTATTATAGCTCAGCTTCAATGTATGGTTGGAGAACGTTGAAATCTCATCTTGATTGTTTTACTTCCTTATTGCTATTTTGCATTTTCAGGTTAAATCAAATATAATAACATATAATAGATTTTTTGAGAAGATAGAAGCTTTTAAAACTGTGGGAGAATTGAAGAATGCATGGGACAGACATAAGGCAATTTTTGTGGGGGGTAGGAAGAAATAGGCTGTTGATTAACTAGGATCTGCAGCTTATCCTCTAGGTAGGGAAATGGGCAGACTAGGTGGACCAAGCGGTCCTTATCTGCCGACAAAGTCTATGTTGGATCTTTTTGGTTTGATCCACACACACTGAAGCATTGAAGCAGTGAGATCACCATGATTTTGGCAGCCTTACACCATTCCTCTGATCCTAAAAATATGTATCACAATGGTTGTATAATTGTAGGTCTATATTCCAATGTCTTTAATTCATTATAATTGCACAATAAGAAGAAGGGTTTCAACACGTACATTTAAGGTTTCATAATTTGACCTTTTGCACTTTTAATGACCTTCCAATACTGGAGTCATCAATTTGTTTCATCTAAACATTTCTTTGCTCAGCTCATCAATAGTCCAATAAGATTTAGAATGCAATTACTTTAGAATAAAACTGTATAAACTTTGGGTTTGGTTTTGCACAAATATTTACTTATTTCTGAGTTGAAAATGTATAGGAGATTACATGTACATACTTTTCTATTTCTCCAAACTTTTGCTTTGGAAATTTGTAAAAAAAAATAAATAAATAACACTTGACCTTTTGCACAGGTCTTGACCTCCCATAAAGGGAATGGCTTCAAAATCATTTAGGAGTCATTTAAGAGTTATCCCAAGGTTAAGATTTAGCAAACTATACATTTAATACATTTTAATAGTAGATGTCTAAAAGGTATCCAACCATTTGCTTCTAAAAGTTTCACAGACAGCCAAGTCTTCTTTATGTGTGTGAGCATTGTTTTCTTCCATTTTCTTCCTTCTTCCCCCTATCTGGTCAGTGTCAGTTTCACATATAGATATTGCTGGCTAATAATTATTAAAATTAATCTGCTACTTTCTTTCCTGAAAAGATTTAACATGACCCCATCCAGAAAATATGTGATGTCCCCCCAATAAACAGATCATTTTGTTTCAAGCTGCTTTTTCTTCATATTAAGAACTAAAGAATTCCATTGAAGTGTTCTACATTCCTAGAATAACTAGGATTCTGCTAAATTAGGCATAACAAGATATAAACCAAGGCTGGGATATTCAGATATTCAGACTGCACCAGGCAGTGGTGCAAGCCTGAGTGCAGCACAACTGTGATGCACCTGGGGTCAGGTCAGGTGATATTTAACAGTGCTGCACCATGGCACAGCACCATTGAATATGGCATGGGCAGTGCACAAGCTGTGCATGGCACAGTGGCACTGTGCCGCACAGTGCCACAGGTACGGAGCACGGGGATGCACCTATGATATTCAGCAGGGGGCATGCAAATGAGGCCATAATATATGCACAGTGAAGTAGGGCCATTTGCATGTCATTATGGACCCATTTGCATGCCTTTGCAGGCTGACGACTTGCACCTGACACCCTGCACAGCGTGATGTGTGCTGCGGGGATCCCAGGGCATCCCCCACCCCATAGCCATGATTGCATGGTATATGTTATTAAAGTAAACCCTGGTAGTCTAGTGGCACCCCCAGTCCCTGATGCCCAGATGAGTATAAAACAAGACCATCCCTGGTGTTCTAGTGGTCCCCTCCCACCCAAGTCCCCAGTTCCCGAAATATGGCATATGACATCCCTGTGGTCTAGTGGAACCCCACCACCATTGCTATAATCGTAGTAAACTCCTGTATCATAATACCCATGATGATCCAGTGGCAGCTCCCACCCACCCACCCACACAGAACCCCATGCCCACCCTATTCCCTCCCATCATCGGTGTGTGGCTGAATCCTGCCTGCACACCACCAGGGACATCATGTTGCCATTTGTGGGGGGAATTGGGGACTCAGATGAGAGGGGGGATCACTAGACCATCAGGAATGGTCTTGTTTCATACGCATCAGGGTATTGGGGACTGGAGGACAACTAGACTACCAGGAATATCTTTATTATCATATACCACATGATCATGGCTATGGGTGGGGGTTCCACTAGACCACCAGGGTGGTGAATGCTTGTGGACGGTGTTCTGGGTGGGCAGATGGTCACCCACAGCTGGGCTGCTGTGTTGCACCCTACAATACAGCAGTCTGCCTGTGGGTGGCTGGAAGTTGCTCCTACTTGCTCGGGCTCAACTTTGAGCCCCCATGTAGTGCAGTGCAGGGATGCACCAGCATATGCACCGCACATCCTAGACTGAATATCAGGATGTGCCGCATATGCATGGGCACGCCCTCTGCATCTGTTCTGCCTCGCAGTATCATTAATGCCCAGGCGCCAGGTTGCACTGCACCAGGCAGCCTTCTCAGTATCCCACTGAGGCATACGTGAGTTGTGCCAGCACAACTCCATTGTGCCTGGCATAACCCCCTTTGAATAATCCTGGCCCTATATGTTCTGGTCTCAAGCATAGTGGTTTCAGAAATCAGGCTGTCAGAAATGCAATAGGTAGTATGCAAACAAATGTAAATATTCTAAAGTATAGGAGTTACTCATAACCCATCAGTATGAAAGTTGTTCAGAACAAAAAAATTGCCTATTCATTAAGCTGCCCTAATCATATTTTTTAAACTATGGCCATTGGATTGCCTGAATTTTCATTTTTCTTCACAATTTTCACCTTTTGTGTGGCTATATTTAAAAAAAAATCTAATGAATTCAGATTAGTGACTACCCTCATTCTAAAGGTCACTTTGTCCTGAACAACTTTCAACTTGGTTGGTAAATTGTACACTTTCCAAAATATTTACATTTGTTTCACATAGCTCCTACTATGTTCACTCAGAGAGAAAAAAAATGAGGTTGTTTTGAAGACCATATTTTACAAAATATAAAGAATTCAGATTAGTGACTGTCACAAATGTACTCAGCAGGTCAGACCCTCTGCTCCCACAGTGCCAACCTCCAAGCACAATAGTGTGAGCAGGTAACTAGACTGAGTAACCTCCTGTCTGCTTTTGAGTCTGATTCACCTTTAGTCTCAAAGTTCTAGAAGTTCAAACCGAGAACCTTATGCTAGCGTACCCAATGTACATGCTCAGATATGTACCCGCTCGGGGATTATTGGGTACCCTATCTTTCTCGGGGCACTAAGCCAGGCTTCAAAATGAACTCTTAAAACTCTATAAAAAGACCTTAGGTATATTCTTACCTTTTCCCAGTTTAGTAACACCATTAAGCTTTTGAACAGTTTTGTCAGTCTTAAGCCTCTATATACACATGCAAAAGAACTGTAGACACCCCAGGCAGTCTTTTTGAAAATAGATGCTTACTACAAGATGACAAAATATTAAAATAGTAAACACAGAATAATATATCAAAGAGATAGAATCACTTAAAAGAACAAGAGCAAAGATAGAAAACAAAAACTCCTACCACAGTACAATTAGACTTTTTCTATCTAATGTATTACCTCTATAAGTGCCTTGCAAGTTAGAGAACTGTGTTTCTTAAGAGCCCAAAAAGATATGTCATATTCCCCAGTTACAAGGATACATTTTAACTCCATTTCCCCACCCCCTTGGTGAGTCATCTACCTCCTCCCTTTTAGAATAGAAAAAAATACAAACATGATGTCCTATCAGGAGGTATATTAAATAAGGTGACATCAGCAAAAGTTCCACTTCCTAAATATGACTCCTTAATTGAACATTCTCTCTTTGATCTGGTGTAGTCCCTGTTCCCAAGGCATATCAAAGGGTTTTACAACTTTTAGCACCATGGTGGTATAAAATGTTCTTCCTATAAGAATCATAAAACTTTACAAGCCCTGTTTCCTGGCAGCTGGGTCAGTTCTAATTAAGACAGAAAAACAGGATACCCTTAATTAAGTCTCTCTGGTCTTTTAATTACCTCCTGGTTTCAGGTCACTATATCCTGTAGCTTCAGTGAAGCCTCGGGGGGGCACCCATAAGCACAGGCTGTCTTATGTGAGACAGTCACCTACTATATTTTTATATTACAAATCTGATACAACAATCATTACCAGCTGGCCAAGCAGAACAGTGACTACCCTCATGTGAAAGGTCATTTTGCCCTGAACAACTTTCACACTGGTTGTTTTAGTGCACCTTGAATAGTTTTAAAGATATTTATATTTGTTTGGAAGGTGTGCACATTTGCTGTCAGAGAAAAGCAGCTTTGAGCTTCTGTGTCCATCTTTCTAAACAGAAAGAAGGGAGTATTTTTTAACTGCCATAGGATTTGTAGTGTTATGGAAGGATACACTGACAACTACTAAAAAATGTGTTCCATGGAAACCCCTTTTTAAGCTAAAGTGATATGGCTGTAGGCTTCACCCACAGCCAAATAAATGATGTATCATAGATAAAAATTATGGGCAATAGATACAAAGTGTTGGGCATCAATAATAAGTATAGGAAACAGGTAATAGTTACAAAGTGTGGGCCACAGATACAAAGTAGGGGACATAGATACAAAAAATATGGGCCATAGATGCATGTACTGCAATAGATATAAGGAATGGACCATGGATACAAAGTATGTGCAATAGATACAAAATACTGGCAAAAGACAAACTCTATGGGCAATAGTTAAAAGCTATGGGCCATGGACACAAACTATGGGCAACATATACAAAGTACAGGTAATAGACACAATGTATGGGTACTAGATATAAGGTATGGGCCATGGACACAACATATGGGCAATACATACAAAGTCTGGGCAATTGATACAAAGTATGGGAACAGATACAAGGTATTGGCAATAGATACAAAGTACTGGAACAGATACAAAGAATGGGCCACAGATACAATGTATGGGCCATAGACACAAAGTATGAGCCATAGATACAAAGTATGAACCACGGATATAATGTATGGGCTGTAGATAAAAAGTATGGGCAATAGATACAAAATATGGGCCATAGATACAAAGAATGCACCATAGTTGCAAAGTATGTGCAACAGAAACAAATTAAGGGCCATTGATACAAAGTATAGGAAATATATGCAAATTATGGGCCATAGATACAAAATGTGAGTAATAGATACTATATATGGTATGGGTCACAGATACAAAGCATAGGTAATAAATACAAAGTACGGGCCATAGATACAAAGTATAGACAAGAGATACAAAGTATGGGTAACAGATGCAAACTATGGGTCATAGATGCAAAGAATGAACAACAGAAACAAAGTAAGGGCCATAGATAGAGAGTAAGGGCCATAGATACAAATTATGGGCAACAGATACAAAGTATGGGTAATAGGTACAAAGTATGGGTAATAAGTACAAGGAATGGGACATAGATACAAAGTACAGACAATAGATAGAAAGTATGGGTAATAGATACAAAGTATGGGTAATAGATACAAAGTATGGGTAATAAGTACAAGGAATGGGACATAGATACAAAATACAGACAATAGATAGAAAGTATGGGTAATAGATACAAGGTATGGGCAATAGATACAAAGTATGGAAAATAGATACAACATATGGGCCATAGATACAAAATATGAGCCATAGTTACAAAGCATGGGCAAGAGAAACAAAGTAATGGCCATAGATAAAAATTATGGGCACTAGATACATAGTATGGGCAATAGATACAATGCATGGGCCATATATACAAGATATGAGCAATGCATACAACGTATGGGCTATAGATACAATATATGGGCTATAGACAAAAAGTTTGGGCAATAGATGCAAAGTATGAGCCATAGCTACACATGTGGGCCATAGATACAAGGTATGGGTAACAGATAGAAAGCATGGGCCTTAGATACAGAGCATGAGCTATAATTACAAAGTGTAGGAAACAGAAACAAAGTAAGGACCATAGATACAAATTATGGGCCATATATTCAAATTATGGGCAATAGAGACATCGTTTGGGCAATAGATACATATTCTGGGCAATAGATACAAAGTACAGGTAATAGATACAATGGATGGGCTATAGATACAAAGTATGCAGCATAGATACAAAGTATGACAATAGATACAAAGTATGGATGATAGATACAAAGTATGAGCCATAGTTACAAAGTTCGGTCGACAGAAACAAAATAAGGGCCATAGATACAAATTATGGGCAATAGACACATAGTATGGGCAATATGTACAAAGTATGGGTAATAGACTCATTGTATAGGCCATTGATTCAAAGTACGGGTAATAGGCACAAGGTATGGGCCATAGATACAGAATACAGGCAGTAGATACAAAGTATAGACAATGGATACAAAGTATGGGCAATGACTACATAGTATGGGCAACAGATTTCATTTTGTTTATTTAAACACGCTGCAGCCAAACACCCCGAAGGGGTAGCTGAATTTTTATACATATACAACATATGATAGAGCATAAGGAAAACAGTCATCAATATACAAAGAACACAATATTACACTAGCACAAAAATACATGACAAACTTTATAAATATTTAGTACAAAAATACTTTCTTTCTCATACACCCGAGTAAGAAATTTTATACAGCAGACAGCTTAAATTACAGAACACATTCGTTCATCTAAGAAGCACATAAAGAAATATGCTTTGTACTTTATTGTTCTAGTAACTGGTTTTCCCCATCTAACATGTTTCCTTAACCCATAAACAGCTACATCTCTGGGTGGTAACAACGCATGTAGTTTGTGCTGAGGATTACATATATCCTTAAATAGTTTCCTTGACATCTCTCTTCTTTTCTTCTAACGTACCAACTTACACTTTTTAGAAACATCTTCATAGGATATCTCATTGCCCAGAATTATATGCAACATAGAATTTGACGAGATAAGGACCACTTGGCCCACCCAGTCTGCCCATTTCCTGCCTACTGGATAAGCTGCAGATCCTAGTTAACCAGCAGCCTACTTCTTCCTACTCCCCACCCCTAGAATTGCCTTATGACTGTCCCATGCATGCTTGAATTCCACCACTGTTTGTAGACTCCACAAACTCCTCCAGAAGACCGTTCCAGCCATCCACAACCTCCTGTGAAAAAAATACTTCCTTAAAATTACCTCTGAGCCACCCCCATCTATCTTCAAATTGGCACCCCCCATGTTCTTGCACACCTCTTTTGAAAAATGCTACCCTCTTGGACTTTGTTGATTCCCATGAGGTACCTGAAAGTTTCTATCATGTCCCCCCTCTCCCTCCTTTCCTCGAGGCTATACATATTAAGCTCCTTAAGTCTCTCTTCATATGTCTTCCGGTGCAGATGCTGCACCATTTTAGTTGCCCTCCTCTGGACAGCTTCCATCCTGTCTATGTCTTTGCGAAGACTGGGTCTCCAGAACTGCATGCAGTACTCCAGATGGGGTCTGACCAGCTGTCTGTACAGAGGATAATAACTTCTTTGTTTCTACTGGTGATGCCTCTCCTGTGCATCCCAGTATCCCCCAACCCTCCTTGCTGCCCTCTCACATTGCTTGCCCCACCTTTAGGTCATCTGATATGACTACCCCCAGGTCCCTTTCCATTTTTGTTGTTGTTAGTATCTCACCCCCCATTGTGACTCTTCCCTGGGTTTTTTGTTTCCCAGGTGCATTACCTTGCACTCTTAGCATTGAATCTAAGCTGCCACATTTGACCATTCCTCTAACCTTGCCAAGTCCCTTTTCATCCTTTCCACCTCACCTTGTGCATCAACTCTGTTGCAGATCTTTGTGTCATCTGCAAAGAGACATCTTTCCTTCCAGTCCCTCTGCAATGTCACTTCATAAAGACATCGAAGAGGACCGGTCTAATACTGAACCTCTGCGGTACCCCACTAGTAAGCCCCTTTCTTCAGAGTGGACTCCATTTACTATTACTCTGTGTCCTATTCTCCAGCTAATTTTACCCAGGCTGTCATCTTGGGACCCACTCCCAGGCTAGCTAACTTGTATATTAATCTTTGTGTGGGACTGTGTCAAATGCCTTGCTAAAGTCTAGGTAGGCCATGTCCACAGCCCCTCCCTGATCTACTACTTTGGTCACCCAGTCAAAGAAATCTATCAGATTTGTCTGGCATGACCTTCCTGCTGTGAATCCATGCTGCCTTGGGTCCTGTGCCCTTCTGGCCTCTAGATACTCGACAATTCTTTCCTTCAGAAGTGATTCCATCATTTTCCCTACCACTGAGGTTAATCTAACAGGTCTGTAGTTTCCTGCTTCTGCCTTGCTCCCACTTTTGTGAAGGGCAATCACATCTGCCCTCCTCCAGTCCTTGGGTACCACCCCATCCTCCCATGATTTGTTAAACAGGGTAGTCAGTGGTGTCACTAATTCTACCTTAGTTCTTTTAGAATTCTGGGATGAATCTCATCAGGCCCCATTGCTTTGTCCACTTAAGTTTTAAGAGATTCTTTCAGAACCCTTTCTTCTTAAATGGGCTGGTATCAACTTCTGTATCCGGAGTGTTTCTACTGTTTGTTTTAGGTACCTCCTCCTCTTCCTTTGTAAATACTGAGCAAAATATTTGTTTAGTATCTCTGCCTTTCACAGTCACCCTCTGCCCCCTCCCCTTTATTAAGCCTCACTATCCCTCCCTTGGTCTTCCTTTCGCTCCTGATGTACCATAAAGGTTTTATCCCCCTTCTTAACTGAGTTGGCTATCTTTCCTCGGTTTGGGCCTTTGCTGTTCTGACTACCCTCCCAGCTTCCTTTTGCACAACTGATGCAGTTCTGTGTCCTGCTCCTTCACGTGATTCCTTGTACTTCCTGAAAGCTTTCTCTTTTCTCTTGAACTCTTCACCACTTCCTTTAAGAACCATAGTGGTTTCTTACATCGCTTAGTTTTGTTTATTTGCTTCATACAAAGGCTTGCTACCTCTGTGATGGCAGTTTTTATTATTCCCATTGTTCTTCCAACCTCCTTCCTGCCCATTTGCTAGTGCATTCCTTAGGCACCACCCATTTTTAGCAGTCAGCTCCTCCTAAAGTCCAGTACCTTGCCTTTGTATGGCTTGACTCTATTGACTGTGTTTATTGTGAACCATACTGTTCGATGGTCGCTAGTTCCCAGATGGCTACCCACTTCTACATCTCTGAGCCTCTCTTTCATCTCCATTTGAGAGAACCAGGTCTAAGATTGCTCCCTCTCGAGTGGGCTCCAATACTAGTTGTCTAAGGTATGCCCCCTGTAGGGCATCTAGAATAACCCCACTCTTCAAAGTGGCTGCTGCAACTGCACTCCAGTTAACATCTGGCATATTCAGATCACCCATCAGCAGTATCTCCTCTTTTTCTGCCATACTAAGTATACTTTCTATAATTTTCTTGTCCATTTCCTCCCTCTGAGAAGGGGGTCTGTATACAACCCCTGTGCGGATTGTGGTGCCATTGCCGGTCTCCAAATTTACCCACAGTGCTTCTTCTCCTCCCTGTTTTCCCTTTTGTTCTGTTGCTTTGATTCCTTCCCTTATGTAAAGAGCTACTCCTCCTCCTCTTTTACCCTCTCTGTCCCTCCTGTAGATAGTGTATCCTGGTATGTTTACGTCCCCATCATGGTTTTGTGTGAACCATGTTTCTGTGACTGTCACGATATCCAGATGTTCCTCCTCCATCAAGGCCACTAATTCAGGAAGCTTGTTACTCAGACTACGGGCATTGGTACTCGTTGCTTTCCATTTTTTGATGGCTTTACCTTCTGTTGCAGCATCCCCCACTGACCTTTCTGCTCTGTCTTTTTCTCATTTAGTACCCTGTTTTGTGGGAGAGGCTGCGATTTCCTGCTGCTTATCAAAGCCTCCCCTCGACTAGTTTAAAAAGCTTGCCAATGACATTTCCAAACCTATTGCTCAAAAGACTCTGTTCCCTTCCTGGACAGATGCAGACCATCCTGCCAGTATAGGCTGGTGTCCCTCCAGGTGGAACCCTCAGGCTCCAATGAAGCCAAACCCCTGTGCTCCACCATTTTTTCAACCATTCATTAAACTGCATGGTGCAAAATACCCTGCCTCACTCCTGCCATTGACAGGCAGCACCTCTAAGAAAGGATACTGTGTGTGCTACTTGTCTTAGACCCTCCCTAGTTCTATAAAGTCCTTTCTTTTGCACTGCTCTAATCATGTTGAGCCTAATCATTTGTCCCTAGGTGGACAATGATGTCCAGCTCAGACTCCCATGCAGCTGTTCTCGTGATCCTGAGGATGCGCTTCCTGTCCCTCCAAGCCATGGCACCAGGCAGGTACCTTACTTCAGTTTTCCCTGCTCCCCCCTCTTCTATCCCCCTCGTAATTGAGTCCCCCACCAGGAGCTGCTTCCTTTCCTTGTGGTGTCCTCTGCCTCCTTCCTGTGGACCTCCCTAGTGACAGGTGTCCTCAGCCTCCTTAATCTCCTCTGTGGGTGCATCCGTAGGGGAGCTGTGCTCCCCCAGAATGGTGTATGGATTGTGGAGTGGAACAACTGACTGGGTATGCCTCTGTTCCACCATCCTCACCCTCCCTGAGCCCACTGTGGTCCTACTGCTGTGCTTTCTTTGCAACCTCTGAGGTAGTGGTGGTGGCTCTGGTGCTCCCTGGATGGGGGTGGTTCCATTCCTACCATCCAGTCTGGCCTGGGGGAAAGTTCCCTTACTGCTGTCCAGTGTGGTCTGAAGATGGGCAAATTTCTCCCTCAGGACAGAGAGTTGTCTGCAAATAGGGCAGCATCTCAGCCTCCAGAAAGACTCCTGGAAGACTGCTGCCCTACAGCCATTACATTGCACTACTCCCCACATGATTATGTACTTTTGTGTGTGTGTGTGTGTGTGTGTGTGTGTGTTGTGTGTGTGATTGGTTTGTTATATAGAAATATATATATTATACAATGTGTATGCTTATATTTTTCAGTGCTGTGTGCTAGAGAGGATATGACATTGATATGCACTTGCACTCTTTGAGGAAATGATGTCAGAACCCAGGTATAAAGGAACTATTTCAGGGGTGGGTGGGGTGAGGGTAGAGAAAAGTTGAGCCCTAAAACTCTAACCCTCACAAAACAATCAACTAAGAGCTCTGACCCACCGCTGCGATGAGTGCCTTCCTGTCAGCACGATACAACAACAATTTGACAGAGAAAATCCCTGCTAATCAAACAGAGAAAATCCAGACATCCAAGTCAGACATAAGTAACCTCCCCAGCTCAAAACAACCTCATGGTTTGTGCTCTGAAAGCAGCCAGTCCCAAAATAAGTCAGCTGTGCTTTAAATTCTTCCAGCACTCAAAATCTTAAGAATTGTAACAAGACCGTATTTTCCTGATAATTCTAAGTTCCTTATTTCACCTTTCAGTTAGAAGTAGCCTCCACCTGGAGAATATCTGCCACAAACCAAAGACAATTGTAAGGTTCACCTCCCTCTGTTGTGAGCACAACTCGCTTTCTTGCAAATACTATGTTCAGTATTGCAGCTCCCAGCAAGAGGTAGTTTGACTTGAAAAATATAAAGCTCTCTTTTATGCCCTTTTTAACTCTTTACTTTCTGTCTTCGTAATTCCTGCTTCTCTCACTGCCAAACCATATTCCAAAATTGGTCTAACCACTGTGCATTATAAATATACCAGATCTTCTTGCCTCACCCCAGCCCTTTTTAACATTGTTAAAAAGTATACTCTTGAGTTTCCTTTCTTTAACATCCCTTCCACCTGTTCAGTCCATCTGAAATCATGCTTAATTTTGTATTCCTAACAATTTAACATTCTCAACCACCTGAACCTCCAAATACCAGAGAGGTAGTGCTATTTTATTTATTTTTCCAAATCTAATTTCCTGTTTGTCTTTTCCAGATTTATCTGCATCTTGTTTTGTTGCATCCAAGCTTCAATTTCTTTTAAGTCAGCTTGCATAGTACTTTTGACTAACTTCAATAAAACCTATCAATCACTGAGGTATCATCCATATATTTGATGCACAGCCCTCAGTTTTTAAGTCATTATCATCATGAAGAACTACAAAGGTCCCAAATGTGTTCCCTGTGACACACTACCACACATATACAACAATATCTGAACTAAACCCTCCTTTTCAATCCACCGTGACATGCCTTCTCACAAAGTCACACAACCACCTTATGATACAACAGGGCTATCCGGCTCCTGCAGTTTTTTGATTAATGTTTGATGAACTATCAAATCAAATGACTTTCTATAATCAACCAATACTACCCTTACTAGTTCCTCATTTTAGTATGATTTCATACACAGTTCTTGAAAATTTCAATAAACAAGGTTGGTAGAACTCCATTTTAATAAGTCCAAACCAATTTGAGTGAAATTTTTTTGGAAAAATTTCCATCACACTTTGTAACAAAATCCTCACACAACTTTGACACAACACGTTAACAAAATGGGATCTAAAATCTTTTTTCACTTCCCGTGGCACAGTAACTTTTGGTAATGGCAAAACATAAGCCTGTTTCCATTGACTTGGTAATTTGCCCAACAAAACTGGCTTGTTAAAAATATTACATACCCATGGATGGGGTGATTTAATCTGCTCACTTCCTCCATAACCAGTTTGGTATATCATCGGGTCCTACTGCCTTGCTGATTTTCAATTTTTTAAGGCTCAAGCTATTTCTTCAACTGAAACTAGATATTTATCTGGTACATACCATATTTCCCCATCTATTGTCTCAAGGTATTTCAAACCTCTACTCACATCACACAATGTTCTCTTTAACTCATGTATAAACAGGCTGCCATTATCCAGTCCTTCAAAACCACAATTTTCTGCCCAGTTTCTTACTTGTTCCTCAGGTCTATTATTTTGCAAGATTTCCTTGGTTGTATTCCACCATTTTTTGAATCTGATTTTTATAATCTGTTTACCTTTTTGGTATAGCATGTCTTTTCATCCTTTTTCCATCTTCTTTACTTCATTTCTCAGCTGATGGTATTCAACTATCTGACCTAACTTTAAGCAGTCTGTCATTTTTATCCAAACTCTTAAATTCCTCGTTCACCCATGGTTTGTCACCACCCTTTAATGGTACTCCACACATAGGTGCAATCCCATTCATAATTCCGTGCAACGTATATGTCACATTTACCCAACTAGAATAAACTGACTCTAATTTAAATCATTCAGGATCTAATTCACAGGCTAATGAATCTAATACCCTTTCTTTCCTGTCTTTATTCCATTTTCTACTCAAAACAGCTGTCTCCTATCTCTTCATTTTTACATCCTTCAAAACTTGATGTCATTGATATCACATTATGATCTGATAATCCAATATGAGGCGCAACCTCTGGGGAATTGTACCAATCAGACAAATTTGTAACAACCACATCTAATATACATTTCCCCTTTGTCCCTTCTTTTACCACCTGCTTCAGATTTCTCCCTTGCATTACTTTTGATAAAGGTAAATGATTTCCATCTCCCATAAGAATTATCCCTCAACCTGGATATCTCTTCAATATCCTATCAATACACCAGTTTATATGTTTATTCATACTAAGATCATTGCTCAAGGGAGGATGATGAACCCTCCCACAAACAAAGGTCTACAATTTCTGGGTAATCTGGGTATTTTCAATTCCATCCACAATGTTTCAAATTCCTCCTGTTCTAATTCATTCATCCTTCAGTAGCTTATATCTTCATGTATATAACATGCAATCCCTCACCTTTTTTCTCTACCCTCTCACTTCTCTCCACCTAATACCACTCTATTGCTACTGCAACATCTGGCACGTGAGGGGCACACCACATCTCAGTGATAACTGCAATCTGTACCTGGTTATACTTCAATACTTTCGTAACACTTCAGGTTTTGTAACAAGCCCTCAATTTGTATTCATTAAAGTGGGAACCCACACCTTTTAATATCTCAATTTGTACTACATTGTAGACTTGTTTTATTCTTAGTTTCTGCATATCATTTGAGCACTTTGCTTTTATCTGTAACAACAAGTGATATAGCAGAGTAATAGTTAATCGAGCTGAGTGTTCCTGATGCTTGAATCCTGCCTAAGATAAGATAATTGCTCCAGTCCACCATCGCTAACTGGGCAGGTGGAGCTCTCTTAGAAGCTGATCTCATTTGTTGACTATCTATTATAATAGTAATGTTATTGAAGTTTGTCTAACCTGCCTTCATTGCAGCACGGACATTTCAGTATTGCATCACCATCTTGGTTCTGGACTGCCTATTGGGACCAATCAATACCTTTGGGGACCCTAAAATGGTGTCTGTCCCCAGGGGTCTTGTGGGAGTGTATTTCTGTAGGAATTGTAGTTTTTACACTTTGGCACCTAAATGGACCTGGAGGGGGTGCTCTAGCTGTGACAGACAGATGGTTCAGCAAACCAAACCTTTTGGATTTCTAAGGAAGTCCCGGTGCTGCCTGCAGCAGAAGTCAGTCTGAGTTGGGAAGTGAGAGAGTGAACAGCTCAAGATATTCGAGCAGCTGCCCTGCGGAGTTGCGCGGGAAACTGGTGGAGAGGCTGAGTTTTGGCCTGTCTGCTTACTTGTCCCCAAAGAGGGATCCTCTGAAGTCTTGATTACTTGACTTTATCCAAACTAATTGTGACAAAAGCCACCTGATTGTGACTGTACTTTTGCCTGAAGAAGATCGAAGATTTGCTGTACGTGATCGACCTGTCAGGACATCTGAAACCACCACAGAGAGCATGGTTTGTGCAGAGACACTGTGATTGCGACTGGACTGTTATCTGTACTGTGGTATTACCTCCCTTTATTTTAAATGTGCTGTATGCTGGTGGCGGGTTGAGATTTGGTTCCCCACTGCCTAATTGTGTCACGCTTGTTGGAAGTTGCATCCAGCACTTACCAGACTGAATCTGCATTCATCTCCAAATTGGCCATGGCTCTGCCACCACGGCCAAGCCAGCTACTCATGCCACAGAGAAGACCATCAATGAGAGACCTGCCTTTGGATCAGCCCCCTGCTCAACACCTCAAACTCGAACAGGAACAATGCCTCAGTGATTCATGTGGGCCCTGCTTCTGCTGGCATACCAGCTTGTCAACATGCAGTCTCCATTTTGTCCATCCTGTGTCCTGTACTGGGTAGTATGAGTAAACACCAGAGTAGCTCCCTGCAACATCAGCTAAATCAAAAGTGTTGTCATCTGATTCAGTTGTTTTCTTGTCATGAACTGAGCCTTCCAGCTCCTGATTACAAATTGTGTGTGGTTGTGTATGCTTCTTTCCATCACAGGGACCCGACCAGCTGCAAAGCCGGCCCACCCCAGGCACCGTGTCAGGCTAGCCCACCTTTTTTCCAGCTGGGTACCCAGAGTGTGTGACTGTGAAGGGACTCTAAAGTGCATGTCATGGTGGCCTGATTGAATCGGTACTTAAACCAATCAACCTGATTATGCCCCTTCCTTGTTCATTCCCCTTAAATAAATCAGATCTAACTCTTTTTGCATTTAATCTGACTGTGGTTCCAGTTTGTACCAAAAGCACTGTACAGTTATTTGCTGTGCCTAACCTTGTTTTACAGGGGGTCTCCAGGGTCGAATTGGTGGAACCAGTCCTGTTGGTAAGTGCAAACAGTGTGGGGATTGGAATGCTGAATAGAGGATACTGACTCACCCACTCCTATTCGGTCAGCTCACAAACATTGGTCTCTCACCACAAATGCTGAAATGGTTCACAAGCTACCTAGGAGATAGATTGCAAAGGGTGAAGATAGCTAATGTCATCTCAGAACAGAAGGCTGTCTGGTCTGGTGTACCACAAGGATCAATCCTGGGTCCTCTCCTGTTCAGTATCTTTCTGAACAACTTGCCATAGTGGTTTTTTACTTTGTTTTGTTTATTTGCTTCACATAAAGGCTTGTTGCCTCTGTGATGGCAGTTTTGATTTTCTCCCATTGTCCTCCTTCCTGCCCATTTGCTAGTCCTTTCCTTAGGCACTCACCAATTTTGCCAGAATCAGCCCTCCTAAAGTCCAGTACTTTTGTCTTTGTATGGCTTGACTCTACAGATATGTTTATCGTGAACCACACTGTTCAGTGGTCACTAGTTCCCAGATGGCTACCCACTTCTAAATCTGTGATCCTCTCACCATCACCATTTCAAAGTCCCAGGTCTAAGATTGCTCCTCCCGAGTGGGTTCCAACATTAGCTGTCTGAAGCATGCACCCCTGCAGGGCATTGAGAATGACCCTGCTCTTGGATGTGGTTGCAGCACATGTGCTCCAGTTAGCATCTGCCATATTCAGGTCCCCCATCAACAATCTCTCCCCTTTTTCTGTCATTCTAAGGATGCCTTCTAACATTTCTTTGTCCATTTCCTCCCCCCTGAGATGGGGGTCTGTATACAACCCCCATGTGGATTGTGGTGCCATTACCTGTCTCTAAGGTTACCCACAGTACCTCCTCTCTTCCCCGTTTATGCTCTAGTTCTGATTTTTGATCCCTTCTCTTGCATAGAGAGCTACTCTTCCTCCTCTTTTACCCTCCCTGCCCCTCCTGTAGATTGCATACCATGGTATGTTTACATCCCAGTCATGGTTCTCTGTGTACCATGTTTCTGTGACTGCCACAATATCCAGGTGTCCCTCTTCCACCAAGACCGCTAAATCAGGAAGCTTGTTACCCAGAGTATGGGTATTGATACTCATCACCCTCAATTTTTTTATGATCTTACCTCTTTTAACCCCATCCCTGCTCTTATTGTCTCTGGCTTTTTCTCCATTTACCTCCATCCTGCTCCCTATCGAACTCTCTACCTTGGTGTTTACCTCGCTGATGACCCTGTTTAGTGTGGGGAGGCTGGGAATTCCCTGCTTCTCATCCGTGCCTCCCCCCTTCCCTAGTTTAAAAGCTTGCCAATGAAGCATTTAAACCTATCACCTAGGAGCCTGCTTCCCCTCCTGGACAGATACAAACCATCTTGCCAATATAGCCGTGCATCCCTCCAGGTGGAGCCCCAGTCCCCAATGAAGCCAAAACCCTGTGCTCCACACTAGTTGTTCAACCATTCATTGAATCGTATGGTGTGCAGTACCCTAGCCTCACCCATGCCATAGACAGGCAATACCTCCAAGAAGGTTACTGTGTGTACTACTTGGCTAAGGCTCCTCCTCAACTCCATAAACTCCTCCAGCACAGCTCTGATCCCATGCCCAGCTAAGTAATTTGTTCCTAGGTGGACAATGATGTCTAGCTCCCTCTCTCGTGCAGATGCTCTTGCAAACCTGAGGATTCGCTTCGCTTCCCTCCAAGCCATGGCTTCAGGCAGGCACCTTATCTCCTCTCCACTTTTTCCCCATTTCTACCCCCTAATAATTGAGTCCCCACAAGGAGCTACTTTCTTCCCTGTGATGTCCCATGCCACACTCTTGTGGGCCTTCCTTGTGGCAGTTCCCAGTGACCTCCTTGGTCTCCAGTGCAGTGCCTCCTTAGTGGAACAATGCTCCACCAGTACAGCTTGAGGATTGTGGAGAGGTGCAACTGGAGAGATGCGCCTCTGTTCTACCACCCTTACCCTCCCTGAGCCCACTATGGTCTAACTGCTCCTCTTTCTTGGCAATCTCTGAGGCAGTGGTGATGGCCCTGGTGTTTCCTGGGTGGGGGAGGTTTTCCTACTCCTGTCCAATTCAGCCTGGAGACAGACAACCTCCTCCCTCAGAGCAGAGAATTGACTGAAAACAGGGCAAAATCGCAGCCTCCAGAATGTCTCCTGGAAGACTGCTGCCTCACAGCTATTGCATAGCACCACACTCCACATATCTGTCGTTCTTCCTGTTTATTTAAAAATGTTTTTTTTTTCCAAGTGTGTGAGTGCACTTACCCTCAATGCAGTGTGCAGGATTGGTAAGGATATGACAGTTGTATGCACTGTGCCCTCTTGGGGAAGTGATGTCAGAACCCCTGGTATAAAGGAAATGTCAGCTTTGGGGGGGATGAGGGGCAGTGGGGGTTGGGTCCCAAACCTGTTCCCTCTGGAAACAATCAGATACAAACTCTGACCCACCTCTCCGGTGAGTGTTGACCTTCCTTTCAGCAAGACAACCTGCATAACAATCTACCAGAGAATATACCCAGCAAAAAACATTTAGTCGGAGAAAAATCAAGCAGTTGGGCCCAGTACATATAATGTAAGCCTCCCCTGACCCAATACAACCTGATGTTCTGTGCTCTGAAGACAGAGGAACCAGTTTCCACAACCTGAGGCCCTGTCTGGATTGAATACACAAACTGCAGGGTTCACAAAGAAAAAAATCCTCTGCCACCAGTAAATAGTTCACTGTATCAAAAAATAGTTTGATGCAACCTGTCACAAAATACTAGTAGATAAATAATCTAGCTGAACACAAGGGAGAAACAGTTATGAAGTATTTCAATCCTTCTGAAGTTAAACTCACAAGATTAGCAGTTTTGCAAATTCCTTCTTGATTCAAAAAAAAGAAGAAAAAAAAGACAAAACACAAAGCAATACCAAGTTTAAAATTCAAAGTAAGGTAGACCTCCCTCAGATTTGAGCAAGAATGCACTTTCTTGCAGATTGCCAGTGTCTTCCCCACAGCTCCCAAGGCCCAGTTGCTTCAAAGTAGCTTGTTTCACCTTCAAGAAGATGGGCTTTTCCATGTATTCAGATACCTCACAGGTATTAATAAGGTACAGGAATGTAGCATTTTCCATAGAAAAAAGTGTTTTCTGACATGGGGTCACACTATGAAACGAGATGGGGTGAGGCTCAGAGGAGATATGAGGAAATAGTTTAACATGGAGAGGGTGGTGGAAGCCTGGAACAGCATCCCAGCAGAGGTGGTGGGTGCTAAAATGGTAAGAGGGATTCAAGCATGCATGTGATAGGCACAAGGGGACATGAGAAGTAAGGCAAGGGGGGGAGAAAACCGGAGACTGAGTAGGGTCTGCGGTAGTATAGTAGGTAGGGACTATAGGGCAGACTAGGTGGGCCAGAATGTCCTTATCTGCCAACAACTTCTATGTTTCTATATTTCTATGTTATCTACTCTTTAGAGAACAGAACAGCTGGAGGGACATGATTGGGAACTATGAATACCTGTGGGGAATAAACAGGGTGAAGCATAAGGAGATCTTATGGTTGATCACAAACATGGTTACAAGAGGGAATGTAATGAAGTTAGTGTGGAGAAGAACCGAGAGAGAGGTAAAGAAGCATTCCTTCACAGAAAGGGTGGTAGATAGATGGAACAGATTGCCTGGGGAGGTGGTGGGCTAGCAGAGAATGATGGGATCCAAGTATGCTTGGGACAGGTGCATGAGTATCTTTAAAAGGGAGAATCACCCAAGAAGGTGGGGGGAACTGGGAGTCATATTGGACTTTTTACCAACCCATAGTTAGAGTAAGGCAGACTGGATGGGCCTTGCAGCCCTTTTCTGTCAACAAAAATCTATGTATAAGGCACTTATGAGCCCTAACAAGGGGTAGCTGCAAAAAGGTACACCTCCCTGACAGCGACACCATTACAGCAGACTACATCGATGCCAACAACACCAACAGTTCACTGTAATGGTGCACCAGGGACCCAGGTACACTACCTCCTGGTCCTGCATCCCCTCCCCAAATCAACTCCAACTCAGAGTTGATTATATTTAGAATGGAGGGTGTGGGGGGGCAGAGCCCCTGCATGGGGGGTTCAGGGGTAAAAGGGACTGGGACTCCTTAGGGATTTATGTTAACTGCAACTTGGAGTGGATCACCCTTACTAGGAAAAGAGTCAGTACGCTCTCTGACAAGAAGATGAGGAAGGGCTTACGTGCTACTAATAGAGTCGTACATGTCACAGACTGTTTTCAGTAAAGGGCATAATCTGTCCCACAGTTTGCCATTTCTGAGAAGAAAAGTGAAGTGTTTGCAACGGTGCATCCCTTTTTGTCGACACCCCGATGGCGAAACAGGAAGAAAGACCATTATGGGGACATTCGCGGTAATGGTCCTTTTTCTGTGTTTCGCCTTCCCCCAGTGTTCCGCCCCCTTCCCAGACCAACTCCGACCTGGAGTTGGAATCCTAAAGTATGGGGGGTGCAGGGGCAGATCCCCCCACAGAAAACACCCCTGAAACAGGCAGTACAATACCTACGTCAGCATTGTGCCATCGCTGTGGGGGGGTCGGCATTGTCGCTGTCGACCAAGCTTGGTGCTTTCATTTGCAATGAAGGATGCCAGCTGTCCCAAATAAAGTTTCCTAGTTCTCTCACAGTAAATGTATTCAGTATGGGCACTAGCTGCCTTCAACCTTGTTTCTGCCTGTGTGGAAAAAGTGTGCTTTGTGAACCTGAAGTGTTAAATTTCTGTGAGGACTTGCTCTGTCCCAGCTCCAGTCCCAGAGAAAGGATTGACAAAAGGACTTTTGCATGATTCAGGGACCCACTTGGACTTTGTGTACTGTGCAATGGACTGTGCACGCTTTGAACATTCTGTACCTGCAGTCCAGCAGGCAAAACGTTGCTTTTCCAATCTGTGTATAGAATAAAAGCTACTACTTAACCCTAGCTAGAGGGGAGGATGTTAGTTTGTGATTAGTGTGTTTTACTGGTGCTCTGCCTTGATTCTGCAGGTCCCCAGTGTCATGGTCCTCTCCAGTTCCAAGGCTGAACAGAAATAGTTTTGTGTACGATTCCCAGCCAAGCACTACAGGGCAACTGCTAGTCGGTGGAGGACAGGTGCCAGCAGCAAGGCAGACTGATAGCGTAACAGCACAAGGTTACAACAGTGAAATCAAACCAAGAGAAGTGATATTGTACCTCTACACAGCACTGGCAAGTCATTGGTGAGAGGTTGTCTACAGTAGCTGTGAATAAAAACAAGTGATATCATCCCTGTTCAAGGAAGTGAGAGGGATAGGCTGCTCTTTCATCTCCTCAGCACAATACCTATATACAAGACCTGCAGGATACAACTGCTAGGTATAGCCAGGGGATGGGTTGATGGACCAGTCTTCTTCCATCTCTCTCAATATAGTGTATGTGCCCCTATAGAATAAAAGTGCTAGGGACAACTGGGGGATGCGTATTGACCGTTGTCTTCTTCCATCTCTCTCTTTTCATTTTCTGTTTGTTGCAGTATAGTAGATTATATCACACAGATTCTGTTGACTTAGCAAGATAACATTTTCTGTAACTACAATTCCCAGAATCCCCTGCAGCTGACATCAGAGAAAGGGCTGCAGCAGTGGGAAATTCAATAGTCTGCAGTGCATGTTAGAGACTTTACAAGCTCTGGTTAGACATTTGATGGTCTTGCTGTTCACCTAGGACTATGTAGAGTCCACAGTGACTGTTCTTAGCCCAGGGAGGACAGCAGGATAGGCAAGCAAAAGATCTGGGTCAGGATTCACAAAGCTTGGCCCTGGCACAAACCCAGTCTTGTACAAGCAAACCAGGTTTTGCACAGAGCTGCTATTCACAAAAGCCTGGTTTGCACTGGGGCAAAGTGTGGAGGGGGTCACAGTGCAAATGAGGGGGAGTGGACCTACATATATCTGCAGTCCAATTCACAGATCATTTGCTCCGCGCAAGGGCCTTTTGTGGGCTCCCTTGAGTGGAGCAAATACCACCGACTAAGATCTTGCTTTAATCCCTGCAACTCTGGTGGTTGGTGGAGGTAATGTGGCATCCCCCACCCCGCTGATCACTGGCCCGAGTAAAATATACTACTTCCCTGATGGTAATGGTTGAGGTCCCCCATGATTGCCTATCACCAGACTGATATAATAAAATTTATTTTTCTGGTGTTAGTGGTCTCCCCCCACTGATTGCCAGCCCGAGGTGAAAAAGAATATTCCCTGGTGCCAGTGCACCCCCTTCCCTGTGATCTCCAAACACTGGCCCGAAATTACATATACATTTTCTCTCATGTCCTTTGGTCCCTCCCCCACCCAATCACCCACCCAATATAAAGCAGACTTTTCCCTGATGTCTAGTGGTTCCCCTTGCCGATCACCAGCCCAAAATGACATATACATTTTCCCTGGTTTCCAGTGGTCCCCCCACATCTGATCACCCGCCTGATTTAAAGTAGACTTCCCTTATGTCTAGTGGTCCCCCCCCACCACTGACTGCTGTCTAGTGCAACCCATTCCAATCCCCTGTTTACCAACATGACACCATTCCCTGGGGCCTAGTGGATCCGACTCCCAATCCCTGATGTTCCCATGTTAATATAAAGATAACTGTCCCTGGTGGTCTACAGGACCCCCCACCTCGACAGGTAGTGACCCCCACCCTGATCCCGAACCGGCAACTGGCACAGCCCTCCCCTTCTCCACCATGGCCGGCTGCTGACTGAGCTGTCAATGAGTGTGTACTGTGTGTCAGTCAATGAGCACATAATACAGTATGTGCTCGTTGACAGCTAAGCTGGAGGCTGGCCATAGTGGAGAGAAGGGGACTATGCTGGTCACTGGCTTAGGTTCAGGATGGGGGGGCAGGAGTTGGGTGGTGGGGCACTACCTGCCAGGGTGGGAGGTCCACTAGACAACCAGAGATAGTTATTTTTACATTAATACAGGCAGATCAGGGATAGGAAGGGAGTCCACTAGACCACCAGGGACTGGATATCATTTTGATACAGGGGCTCGGGGATAGGGAGGTGGTCTGCTAGACACTGGTGAATGGTGGGATGTTAGTATACAGGGGATCAGGATGGGGGAACTAGGCACCAGGAATGTTTATTCAACAAATTGGGCCAGTGATTGGCAAAGGGGACTAGAAAGACACCAGGAAAAGTCTACTTTATATTGGGTGGTTGATCGGGTGGGGGGACCGCTGGACACCAGGAAAATGTGATGTGATTTCGGGCTGGCGATTGATTGGGGGGGGAGGGAGAGAACCACTAGATACCAGGCAAAAGTCTTCATTATATCAGGTGGGTGATCAGGTTGGGGGGACCACTGGACACCAAGGAAAATGTATATGTCAGTTTGGGCCAGTGATTGGTAGAGGGGCAGGGAGCACTAGACATCAGGAACATAGGCCTGAGTATGGGAAAGGGGCTGGGGGCTGGGGGCCCACTAAGCTCTGGCACAGTCTATGTAAATAGGCCCATAATGGATATGCAAGTGGACACATGGTGTCTTACATGCCCAATGGGTTCATTTATATGGCTGCTTTAGTGAACTGGAAATAGCGCACCTGCCTTACTCATTGCATGGCCATATTCCTGGCTGCATGTCGTGTGGCACTTGTGGGATAGTGCTAGCATAATGGGGTTACCACTAACACAATGTAGCCCTATTCACAGTTGGATTGTGTGATGCGCTATCTGTCTATGAATAGCAATTTTTGACACCTGGGCAAATGCAAAGCACAGTGCAGAATTTTGCAACAGAATCAGTCAGATCCAATCTACTATACTGCAGTAAACAGTAAGTCAAAAACTATGTTTTTATGGAAACACAGAAACACAGACTTGGTTGGCAGATAAGGACTGCTTGGCCCACCTAGTCTGCCCATTTCCCTACCCATTGGATAAGCTGCAGATCCTAGATAGCAAGCAGCCTACTTCCTCCTAGCCCCCACTATAATTGCCTTTTGCCGGTCCCATGCATTCTTGAATTCTCCCACTATTTTTGACCCCACAACCTCCTCAGGAAGGCTGTTCTATACATTCACCACCCTCTCCATGAAAAAATACTTTCTCACATTACCCCTGAGCCATCCACACTCTTTTTTCAAATTTTGACCCCTTGTTCTTGGGCATATCTTTTTCTGAAATATTCTACCCTCTTGGACTTTGTTGATTTTCCTGAGGTATTTGAAAGTTTCTATCATGTCGTCCCCTTCTCCCTCCTTTCCTCAAGAGTTTACATAAAGCTCTTTTAGTCTGTCTTCATATGACTTCTGGTGCAGACTCTGCACCATTTTGGTTGCCCTCCTCTGGACTGCCTCCAACCTGTCTATGTCCTTTAGGAGGTGGGGTATCCAGAACTGCACGCAGTACTCCAGATGGGGTCTCATCAACTGTCTGTACAGAGGGATAACTTCCTGCTTTCAACTGGTGATGCCTCTTCTTATGCATCCCAGAATCCCCCCAGCCCTCCTTACTGCCTTCTTACATTGCTTGCCTACCTTAAGGTTATCTGATATGAGTACCCCCAAGTCTCTTTTTGTTTTTGTTGTTGTTAGTACCGCCCCTCCATTGTGTACTCTTCCCCTGGGTTTTTGTTTCCCAGGTGCATTACTTAGCACTTCTTTGCATTGAAACTAAGCTGACATACTCTTGACCATGGCTTCAGCCTTGCCAAGTCCCTTCTCATCCTTTTCACACACCCCTTGTGTATCAACCCCGTTGCAGGTCTTTGTGTCATCTGCAAAGAGGCATACTCTTCCTTCCAGCCCCTCTGCAATGTCACTTATAAAGACGTTAAAGAGCACCGGTCCCAGTACTGAACCCTGCAGTACCTCACTAGTAACTCCCCTTTCTCCTGAGTATGCTCCATTCACTATTACCCTCTGTGTACTGTTGTCCAGCCAGTTTGTTACCCAGGCTGCCACCCTGGGACCTACTCCCAGGGTGGCTACCTTGTTTATTAATCTTTTTTGTGGTACAGTGTCAAATGCCTTGCTAAAGTCTAAGTAGGCCATATCTACAGCCCTTCCTGGTTTACTACTTTGGTCACCCAGTCAAAGAAATCTATTAGATTCATCTGACTTGACCTTCCTGCTGTGAATCCATGCTGCCTTGGCTCCTGTTCCCTGCTGACCTCTAGACACTCGACAGTTCTTTCTTTCAGAAGTGATTCCATCATTTTCCCTACCACTGAGGTCAAGCTAACAGGTCTGTGGTTTCCTGTCTGCCTTGCTCCCACTCTTGTGAATGGGAATCACATCCGCCTTCCTCCAGTGCTCGGGTACTACACCATCCTCCCATGATTTGTTAAAAAGGGTTGTCAGTGGTGCCACTAGGTCTCCCCTTAATTCTTTTAGAATTCTGGGGTGAATCCCATCAGGTCCTATTGCCTTATCCACCTTAAGTTTTGAGAGTTCATTCGGGACCCTTTCTTTTGTGAATGAACTGGTATCAACCTCCCCTGCCCAGTGTGCTTCTCTTATTTGGTTTAGGTACCTCCCCCTCTTGTTCTTTAGTGAATACTGAGCAAAAGTATTTGTTCAGTATCTCTGCCTTCTCACTGTCACTCTCTGCCCCCCCCCCTTCATTAAGCCTCACTATCCATCCCTTGGTCTTTCTTCACCCCCTAATGTATCTATAAAAGGTTTTATCCCCCTTCTTAGTTGAGCTGGCTATCTTTTCCTCAGTTTGGGCCTTTGCTGTTCTGACTGCCTTTCCTGCTTCCCTCTGCATTAACTAATACAGGTCTCTGTCCTGCTCCTTCTGTGAGTCCTTATACTTCCTGAATGATGTATTTTTCTCTGTAACCTTCCATGCCACCTCTTTTGAGAACCATAGTGGTTTTCTAATTCATTTTGTTTTCTTTATTTGTTTCACACAGAGGCTTGTTGCCTTTATGATGGCAGTTTTTATTTTTCCCCATTGTTCTTCCACCCCTCCTTCCTGCCCATTTGCTAATATGTTCCTTAAGCATTCCTAAATTTTGCCAAAGTCAGCCCTTCTAAAGTCCAGTACCCTCACTTTTATACAGCTTGACTCTACAGTTGTGTTTATCGTGAACCACACTGTGTGGTGTTAGCTTGTTCCTAGATGGCTACCCACTTCCAAATCTGTGATCCTCTCCCCATCAGCATTTGAGAGCACAAGGTCCAAGATTGCTCCCTCTAAAGTGGGTTCCAGCACTAGCTGCCTGAGGCATGCCTCCATAGGCATCGAGGATGACCCTACTCTTGGATGTGGTTGCAGTAAATGTGCTCCAGTTAACATTCTGCATATCCAGGTCCCCCATCAGCAATACTGTATTTCCCATTTTTCTGCCATTCTGATGATGCCTTTCTATCATTTCCTTGCCCATTTCCGCCCTCTGAGATGGGGGTCTGTTCTGTATACAACCCCTGTGCAGATCGTGGTGCCACTACCCATCTCCAAGGTGACCCACAGTGCCTCCTCTCCTCCCCATGTACCCTTTAGTTCTGTTACTTTGATCTCTTCCCTTATGTTGAGAGCTACTCTTCCTCCTCTGTTGCCCTCCCTGTCCCTCCTGTAGATTGTGTACCATAGTATGTTGATATCCCAGTCATGGTTCTCTGTGTACCATGTTGCTGTCACTGCCACAATATCCAGGCATCCCTCTTCCATCAAGGTCACTAGCTCAGGAAGCTTTTTGCCCAGACTATGGGCATTGGTACTCATTGCTCTCCATTTTGTGATGGCCTTACCCTTTTTTGCTCCATCCCTGCCCTTAATGCCTTTGCCTCTTTCTCCATTTACCCCTGTCCTACTCCCTATTGACCCCTGTACCTTGGTGTTTTCCTTGCTAACTACCCTGTTTTGTTGGGGAGAGGCTAGGAATTTCCTGCATCAAATCAGTGCCTCCCTTCTTGGCTAGTTTAAAGTGGGTTTGTTTAAAGGTGTTTTTTGCAGACAAACTGGTGGGACCAGCCCCACACTTGGGTATGGGGCACTTAGTGCTGACTCTTTCCCTTTAAGCTGTTGTTTGGCAACACTGGCTGCTGATGCTCATGAAAGGTGAAATCTTGTAGTATACTCCGTACCTATTCTAAGTTATATATTTGCTACTGATGTGACTCTTGTGTATCAGTGTTGTTTATACCTGTTTGTTACTGACGTGAAACCTTTGGAAAAGAGCACTTGTGCTCAAAGGTGTTATCCAAATTTCAAATGAATGAAAGAATAAATAAATAAAGCACTGTGATAGGTATGGCTGCATCCTTCATATCTGAGATGTTTCTTCCCATCAGCCAGTGAAGCAACATCCACAGTAGCCTTGTCAGCATCGAGTGTTCACTCACACATCTCCTGGAGGCTGAGCTCCATTGGCTGCTACAGCACACACCTCCTTGACCCCTCCACTGTTGTGCATGTTCTAAAAGTGTTGCTTTCAGTGATTAAATTTTGAGAACAACTTTTTAGAAACACAGCAAAAGAGTTGCTTAGAGTGCATCATAGTACTTTTATTAAACTGCCCCAGGAAATCTGTAGACTGCGCTGGCACCTTTGTGTCCAGTTAACACATGTTCTGTGTGTGGGACTGTAATGTAAATGAATGAATGCATGCATGGAGGAGTATAGGGCTGAGTTTGGGGTCTTTCTAAAATTAATGCTAATCTGAATGGTATTACCATGTTTCATATTACTTTTAAAGGGGAAGGAAAGTGTGCTGGGACACTCAAACCCCTGACAGCCTATGCAAAGTTTTCCAAATATGGTATTGGGCTTCCTAGGGATAAGCCCCCCACTCCCCCATGCACGGCCCTCTGGCACATGTGATATGCGATACTGTTCTATGGTTGGGGTTAGCATGCTCAGCCATCACATTCCATGCCACATCCACCCCCACTGTAGGACACACTTGTGCAGCTGGCTACCCAATTTCCAACATTCCACCCCTCCCCCTGCAGTGCAGTGTGTCTGCATCATATCCTTGACCTTACCAGACCAAGGAGGGGTTGGGGAGTCACACTTGTGACTCAAACCTGGGGACATTGGTGAAAAAACCAAAAAACAAAACCAGACCAGACCAGATAGGTAAAAGCCAGACTGGACCATCTGGCCAGAGTGGCTGAACAACAATGTTTGTGCAAGTTATGCCTGGTCCAACCAAACCTGTCAATCTGCATTTTCTGATCTGGTCCAGTCTGAGGGTCTGTTTTTTACCAAGTTTCTGCTTTTCTTGGTCTCCCACACAGCAGAACAATGTGCCAGCAACACCAAGTTTGGGGGTGGGTGGGTAAGACTTCTTTTCATTTATTTATTTGAGGAATTTTGTTGCTGGGGGGAACATGATTGGTGCTCTGCAAAGGTAATATAAAAATCCATCAAGGCACAAAAAGGTGTCTCTGAGCACTAGCAGACTCCCAAGCTTCAATGAAAGTGCTGCATATTCTTTATTTCATTTAACACTTGTGCAAAATGGTGTTCGGGGAGAGTGGGCCTCAAACCCCAGCAGCGGAGAGGTAAAATGCCTTTGAGTAGCTTCAAGGACTGCTTTCACTGAGTATTGTTTTACACAAGTGTTTGAAATAAACTATATGCATCAGTTTAACTGAGGCCGATTTTGTGAGTGCTGACTGACCATGGTTGTTGTGTTTCGGGTTCGAGCCCTGCTGGTCCAGTCAGGTGGTGGTGGACTTTTATCCTACATTGTGAATTTCAAAATCTGTTATACAGAATTGTCTTTCTTTCCATTTATAGGTTCATCACCCTGTACCCTTGGTTTGGTGACACAGTGGATACCCCCCCCCCCGGTGTTCCTGGGTCAGGGGAACATGGCATCTTTTATCTGCTGCATGGGTGCATGAACTCAGATTGTGACCTCAAGTTTGCAAATAATTAATTAAATGATATCTGTTTATAAACAGCTGGGAATGGAGTTGAAAACCTCAAGCAGCCCTGTTTCGAGACAAACCTTTTAATTAATTAAATCCTAATAAAACATGTTAAACAGGAATGGAAATGGAGAGAGAGAAGGTACTCCAATCATGAGAAATGTGTAGTGATATTTAAAATGAGTTCTTACCCCAGGTGTTTTTCCCAATCTTTGTGTTGCCTAATCAGGTGTGAGACAGACCAGGTAAGCAGCAGTTCAGTGTCTCTCCTGACTAACAGCTGGGCAGGGATGTCCTCTCCATCAGCTGAACAGAGTATGTGGCTACAGGGGTGATGTGTGTGTCCTTTTGTAAAGGCAGTGCTGATCACATGATCCAGGGATTGTGGAATGTGTCTGACGTCTCCAAGGTTTTGTTTGGCAACTACATTAGCTTTTCAAAAGAAACTGAAAAAGTCATGTCATCATTGACTGAAATTTGAGTGTCCTCTTCGAAAAAACAAGTTGGCCAAGAGTTTTTTTTAAGAATCCACTTAAATTATAGCTGCTGGTTTGGGAACATGCTTGGTGACATTTAGATTAGTGTAGTCTTGAATATTCTTGCAGTTCTCTAGGGTGGGGCCATCACTAATGAGCAGGACCCTTGACCGCACATTAACTCTAACAAAATAATATAGCAAAACAATATGCATTTCAGAGGGCAGTTCTAGACATTTTTTGAATTACATTACACTGCTAAACTACTAATTTGCTCTGCCTCTACCCCCTTCTCTGTGACTTCACAACTCCCTCCTGCAACTGTCCCTGACCCCAGACCTTGGTGGCTTCCTCCAGCTGTGATATGCTCTTTGTGTTTCCCCCTCTACCACTACACCCTGGTTGGAGTTGTCCCCTGTGCCTGTCCAAGTGCAACTTTATCCACCTTAAGCACCTTGTACTGTTTTACCCCTCACAAAACACTGGTTTGCACATCTGTAATGTATTGTACTTTGCACCTCTTTGCTGCACTGTATTACCTGAGTTTGACTACTCTTGCTGCATCTTAATGTTTTAATAAACTTCCCCCCTGTTGTACTATGTTCCTCACACACACACATACACACGCCCAACCTACCTGGAAATGAGATGGTTATCAGCTCAGTATGGTTTTCCTGCTAAACTTTTTTCAAATTCTTTTTATTAAAAGTTTAGAACATTTTCCCAGATGGGACGTACACAACAAAGAAGACACACACGTTTGCCTAAATACATACATCCTGGGAATGGCATTTGATATTACGTTCTGGTAAACACATACTGTATTTCATTACCTAGCCTACATTTGCAGCTGTGAGAAACAAATAACATCAACATTTGACAGTTCAGAACTTAATTAGCCCTCCTACTATATTAACAAGAGAATTTGAATTGAAAAGGAAGCCCCAATTTTAATCGTAAGCACAGCCAGCAATGTAACCCTAAAATCCACATTCTACATCCTCAGTTCATTCATCAGAGGTGCAAAACTTTGTTCTTCTGTTGCACAGTTCTGGAGAAATCCTGGAAGAAGAAAATTTGGCTATCACCTACTTCTAATGTGCCCCTTTCAGAAGCTTGCTGTATTTGCTGTTTATCTGGGAAGTGGTAGAGTCATAACACAACCTGTCTCGAGGGTGCACCCTCCAATGGCTTCAGTCCTGCTCTTGGGTCAGTTGATTTTAAAAATCTGGGGTATCCACTTCTCCATACACTTTGACTTATTAAGAGCTTCTGTTCTCTCAGGCAATCCCCTGATCTGGATATTACTGCAATATTGATTATCTTCCTACATGTCCAGCTGCTCCCTAAGCTCTGTAAGTTTTACTGTTCAGTTTGGCCATGCGGCCTGGTACTCCCTGACAGTCATCCTCCAAGGCTGAGACCCGATTCTCCGTGGCTGTGACTCTGGCTGCCTGCTCTTCGTAGCACTTCCCAGGAGTATCCAGCTTAGTTGTGACTTCTTCTAATTTGGGGGAAAGTGGCACAAGGACTTGAACCAACACCGACCAGTCCAGTGCCTCCATTGCCTCCTTCGAGGCCTCCTGAGATGCTTCAGTGTCTGGCATCTGCCCAGCCCTGGTTTGCTTCACCTCTTGCTTCAGCAGCACTGTTGCCGATTTCAGGCCGGTAGATGTCAGGTACATGTCCATAGTTGAAATAGCTCTCACCAGACTCTTTTTGCAGAAAAATTAATTATGGATGGATGCTGATTTAATCGTATATTATTGCAGGGGGCTGGTAGCTCTTGGGAGCAAGTCTGTCCTCAGTTGGTGTGCATGCACACTCCAGATAAACATTTTTAAATGTTTCTATTCAGGTTTACATATCCGAAATAAAGCATTTTCATTTTGCTAATCAATCTGTGTCATGTGCTATGCATTCTCATAACCCTTGCCTCAGTGCTTGCACACAGAGGTTCTTTGTCTTTTAAATTGTCTTTTGTTTTAATTGGGTTCACCACAACATAACCCAGACAGACCATCTTAGGGTAGCTGGTTCATTTCACTGGGGTGCCAAACAGATGAGGCATACTGATGAGTCCTGGTAGGACGAAACACGTGTCTATGTCTTCTGTTGGCATCCTTTGCAAACTGTGTGAGAGGCCTTTCGGCACCATGCATTTCCGCTTAAAGTTGGACCAGCATAATATTCGGTGATGATTTGCATATGCAGCCCATGATGCTTTGCATTGTGGGGGCATGTGTGATTTTGTATTTCTTTGAAACTTGGCATCCCGGCCAAATGCCCTTTGGGGTAACCCTAGCCTCAGTGCTTGCGCTCAGAGGTTCTTTGTCTCATAGTTGATTAGCACTTTCACATGCAAAATTCCCAACCAACATTTCTAGGTTTAGTTTTACACTCTGAATACCGGCACACACTGCTTTCTGTTCTTTAATGTGATTATGAAACACATACACTGAGCTTTTGTACTTGTCAATGTAATTGACACTCACAGTTTAACACTGTACTGTATGGGTATATGGTTCTTTTTTCTTTTGCTTAATAGCTTTTAGTATTATCCATAGTATTTGAACATTTGGCTTTAATTGTATACTGTTTTGTTATCCTAAAATGCTGTAAAGGTTTATGATGGAAAAAAAAAGTTGTCCCCTCTGAATACCAGTGCACACTGCTTTCTGTTCTTTACTGTGATTATGAAACACACACACTGAGATACACAAACACACACATGTACATATATAGACACACTTACAGATACCTACACAACCCATACATACATATACATACACGCACACACACATCACATCCACAAAGAACACATAGAGTGGATGAGTTAGAATGATGGGCTCAAGTAGTGGAGCCCAATTTTCCCTGATAAAGCAGGTCATACACTTCTGGCCCTGTTACTCTTAGCTGCTCTGGGTCAAGTTATAGAAAGCAGGATTTGGGCAGACGTGCGCACCAGCCTACTCACCTGATGTTTTCGGAACATGAGCCTACTCCCTTGGTGGTTTTGGAACCTGATCTGTCTTCAACAATACGCTCACAACAAGAGCCATCCAAGGACAGAGTGTACGGTGTTGCAAACCCTGCCTGGAGGATGTATTGTACTTGTGGATGTGAAAAGGAACTGTTACAAGAGATTTTATCTTTTGTAAAGCATACGGTGGGATCCGCAGCAAGTTTGTGCTCCATAACCGATAACAAAAGTTCTGCTGAAGGGTATCATTGACTGATGCATGCTAAGGCAACAATAGTGTGACACGGCATGTGCTGTTATGGGATTATTTCACACCTGGGGTGCATTGCAAAGCATGAAATGAAAATGCATTTATTCATCTGTTATGCAATGTTATGTCATTGACAACACATGCTGTACCTGGCATTGTGCAATTGATGCCCAGTGTTTGGAAACAATACTGTCTCCATTTCATTTATTATATTATTATATCAGTGTCAGTGGCTCAGTAGGCAGCACACTTGTCTCTGAGGCTGGGAGATCAGAAGGCTGTGGGTTCAGTTCCCACATCTGGCACTTGGGTTAATATCCCAGTACTGACACTATAGTGCAGCATGAGAGGGTGCTGCACTTCTGAGGTGCTGTCTTTCGATGAGATGTTAAACCGAGGTCCCATCTGCCTGGATTGGTGGTAGTTCAGGTGGATGTTAAAGATCCCATGGCATTTATCGAAAAGAGTAGGGAATTTTTATTGAAAACAGAATACATAACATCAGGCAAAAAAAAGATGCAAAGGAAAACAATATTAGATCAGCAATAATCACATTTGAAGAAACAGATATATACTAAAAAAATCAAACAAATAAGAAAAATATAAACAAGCTCAAAACTATCTTTCAGAGGCTTTTTAGAACATACATTATTACCCCAACCAATTTACGTGTCTCCAGAGATCATTAAACTTCCCCCTATCAAAAACTCTATGTTCCCTTTGTTTTATCTGGGTCAGTGAAGCCTCAGTGCTGGCTAATAATACTGATGATAAGGTATTAATGTGCTATAATGAGAATTTGCATCTGGCTTGCCATAAATGGTATTTAAGGCAGGCGAATATAACATTCAAAGTGCTTGAATGGAACTTCCTGTAAAAGCCTATATATTCACCTAAAATTAAACATCAATATTGAAGATGTTGTTTAGGACCTCAATTCTACCTGATGGAGCAGTTTTCCCAAAATTGTTTTATAAGGGCATAGAAGAAAGAAATGTTCTATAATTTCCTCCTGCCCCTTGCAATCAGGCCTCAAACATTGCCTTTCCACCAAAGGTTTGTGTTTCCAATTACCTTTACCCCAATCTACCATGGTAGCTGTCCACCCTAGGGGTATGAAATGTTGTCATTATTGTGATATATAGAGCCTTCCTTTGTGAGTTAAAATAATCAAACTTGCTAGGTCCCCATAATCTAAACTTTTAATTGTAGTGTAGCATAACCTGGAACTGAAAACTACCCCACAAAGTTTAGGAACCTCTGTAACCCAGGCTTCCTCAAATGTCTGAAAAAGACCCCTAGTCCAAGGGTCCCATAGTGAGGAAACATTTGTAATTGAAGAAACAAAAGTAGAAAATATGAAAAAAGAATGAAAAAACACTACTGGGCTAATCATGCTTAAACCTCCCTGTGAGACCGGGAGGTATATAAAATCTCCTTTAAAGGGATTTAGCCGACTACCCCAAATGATCTGGAAAAACACACTAAAAAGCTTTCTTTCCAAACTGCTTAGAACTGGGTACACAAAAGCTAAATACAAAAACAGTGGAAGTAAAAATTGTTTAATAATCTGGATTCTTTATAGTTTTCCAAATGCCCAAGACTTCCGTAGTGACACTTTTTGCTCTCCCAAGAGCAATTTAGTGTTCCAATTATGGAAAGCCATGTCTCCAGCACCAAAAAAAAAAAAAAACCTCCTAAAATCTTCAGAAGCCCCTTCTGTACTGTTATCCCAGCAATAGAAGTGATTGGAGTAGAGCAGTCAATCTGTACCGCATTACTTTTACTATAATTCAAACTAGTCCCAGACAGCTGGGCAAAATTATCAAATAGCTGAAAGACATGAACTCCATAGTGTGCATTAGCCACAAAAAGACACACATCATCAGCATAAACAGAAAGTTTCAGAATAGGGATAGATCTTGAGGGAGATAGACCCACAATATCAGTATTATTCAAAATTACTCTAACCAGGGAGTCAAGACTAAAAATATACAACAGGGGGCACCCTTGCCTAACCCCTCTTTGTAATAAAACTGGAGTACCTAATACATTTCTCACTGACAGATAAGTATAAGCCTAGGTGTATAAAAGTTTAATCCAAGTGACCAACTCTGGGGGAAGACCATACCTAAATAAAACCTCAAATAAGAAATCATGTGAAACAGTATCACAGGCCTTGGCTTGATGAAGTGCCAAATCAAAACCATTTAATTTACCCTGGGATCCATATTCAAAGACCTCCCTTAACAACCTTAAATTTTATTGGATGTTCCTACCAGGGACTGAACACATTTGCACCAGATGAATAAGTTCCTCAGCCACTTTCTGTATTTGTTTACATAAAACATATGACAACGTTTTGTAGTCAGTGTTTAACAGACTAATCGGCCTCCAATTGATAAGGAGTCTTCTATCACCTCCTTTATATAAGTAGAATAAAATGGCATTAGTAAAACCATGTGGTGTAGTGCCAAACATTATCAAGTCATTATAAGTAGCCACCAATATTTCACCCAACACATCTTTAAATGTTTTGAAAAATTAATTTGTGAGTCCGTCATCCCCAGGGGAAACTCACTCCTTTAAACTAGAGATAGCCTGTAAGACTTCATGAAGCATAATAGGTCCATTAATAGTGGAAACAATGTGATCTGAAAGCTGAGGAATAGGACAGGTTACCACCTGATCCCAAACCAGCAGAGAACAAAAACCACACCCTAAAGAATCCATTAGAGCTTCTTTAATGATTTCCGAATTTCAACTACTGAAGTTTTTAGAACCCCAGCTGAATCGAATAACCCTTCCATTACTTTATGTCCAGTTTTACTTTTAACTGCTTCAAAAGGGTCAGAAAATGGTTGGAGGGTCCTACCAAACTTAAATTCAGCATTTAAAAAAGCAGCTCTGGAAAAATGATATGCCCTCATTTTCTCTTTAATATTGTCAATTTAAGATTTAATCCTACAATCACTAACATTCGGGAGGTATGTTAATTTATATAACTGGTCTCTATAATACAAATACTGGATGTGTGCAGCGTTTCCAGTGTGTTTCCCCAATTTAAAAAAAAAAAACTTTTAAGGTCAGCCTTAGTGTCCATCCACCAACTACCCCAATCCTCATAGATATCTGCTACAGATTTTCGAAATAGAAGGCACCAAGAAACCTGTAACTTAATATTAATATCCAATAGTACTGAGGAGTTCAATTTCCAACGGCGTGGGATGGCAGGAAAACACGATGGAACAAATCCCAAACCCAGTGTGCGATGCAAAAGATTGAGGTCAGTAAATTCACTTCATGTTACAAATGTCTTCAGGACCTGCAAAAATCTAGAAATGAAAAAGTAATCAATCCTAGTAAAATATGTGCTTCTTCTATAAGTAGTACTCCCTTGCTTATACAAAGAACGATAGACGTCCTTTAACATAGCTATGTCTAATATACCTTTTAATGTGTGACAATCACAATAGTTTTTTTTTCTATACCATCTTTAAATTTAACATCCAGACTGCAGTTCATATCCCCTCCCCACATGACAGATCTAGATGTAAATAAAAAAGGTTTAATGTGATTAAACAACTCAATCCTAGCACTCTTGCTCTGGGGAGCATATGTATTAATAAGGCATATAAAAAACCTTGAAAAATACAATCCAGAACCATAGCTCTTCCTGGAACTAAATCAATAAATTTTTGTACCCTGATGTCAAAAATACGAAAGAGGATATCCAGACCATCCGCTACATCAGACCCAAAAGACCAAAAAGAAGGTCCCCATGGCCAGGAGCGTTTACACTGTATAATGCCAGTAACAGAATTAAATCTGGTTTCTTGCAAAAATATTATATCTGCCTGTAAGGTAGTAAGACAATTAAACCATGCTAACCTTTTTATGCTGCATGTACTGCATGAAACCAGATGTACAGATGCCAGGTTATAGGTGGAGAAAGGAGAGAAAAAAAAACTATCCCATTTCAGGTAATTTTTTCCTTTTCTTCCTTTTTTTTTCCCTGACTGAGGCCCAGCCACTTCCTCTTCGTAGTCCATTTCTGACACAGCCCCAGAAACAGAAGTATCAGACTCCAAATCATCTTCAGCTTCTAGTAGTACATCAAATGTTTTTTTGTGGGCACAGGTATTGGAGAAGGAAGCATTTTACTAGATCTAGTAATATGCTTGGCAGGAAACTCAAAATCCACCGAAGGGGGAGGCATGCTAGACCCACCCTCCTCATCCTCCATTTTATCCATGGGTTTCACAGAACTGACCTTAGGAGGGGGTTTGACCATAACAGCCTGTCCTGGACCAGAATCTGTCTGCCCTAGAGTTGAAGATGCTGGAGACGAAGAAAGGGGTGGGGTGGGTTGGAGGAGTCAGGCCTAGAAGGCCTATATTTATCTCTCTGCGTCTGAGACCAAATCATCCTTGTAGAGGGCACCCTGCCTATTTTGGCCTGCCCAGTGACACTGATGGTACGCATGACCCCTTTCCTCACAAAGATTACATTTGTGCACATTCCTACATACATTACTAGTGTGGTCATAGTCCCCACAAAGTGCACAAATCACTCTATCGCAAGTATTGCTTAAATGTCTACGACTCCCACACTTATAGCAGGCCTTGGGTTGTCCTGGGTAGAAAACCACCCCTCTATCTTTCCCTAGGAAAAAACTATTTGGGATATGTTGGATATCTTCCCCTATCATTTGTAACTTTACTTTAAAATGCCAGCTGCCCGTCCAAATCATTTCCGAATCAATGATAGCTGAAGGGGGGCCCAAAACCTGACATTTTTCTCTAACCAAAAATAAATGTCCCCCACATTTACCCCTTCGTTCCTGAACATAATGTTTATGGTTTTGTAAAGGGGTTTAGTCAATGGAATAGCAAAAAATGGGGTCCAGAGAGGTAGAAATTTCACAGTCTCATACTTTCTCCAGAAGGAGTCCAAGCCTGAAAAATTCCGAAAACTGGCGTCAAAAGTATCTTCGCCTCTAATGTTGATAAGAGCATATGTCAGAAGCTATAAAACCCATTGATTCTTTCAGTAAATGTTTTGCAACATATTGTCTGTCTGGGTGATCTTGCAGCCCGCCCCTGTAACGGAGACGAACTACATTTCTCTTCGGTGCTTGAGCCACTCTGTTATTTGTAAATAAATCCGAAAAGGTAGGTTCCCTCCATTGATCTTCCTGTCTGGGAGAGGAAGGGGGTCCCCATCAGGAATAGAAGTAGGTTGAGTAGTGTCAGAAATCCCTTGCGCACTGACCGTTTGGACTACGGAAACAGTCTCAGGTGCTGGTTTGTTGGACAAACTGTCAGGGCCATCCAATGGCTTACTAAACTGGGCCAGAATGCTTTGCTGACCTGAAAAAGATGTCCAGTCTGGGTCAGGTACCCATCTTCCTTCTGCTGTTCTCATCCAGCCTGAATGGAGCAATGAATCTTCTGTAGACCAGTCTTCAGCAACAATGGGATTGCTCGGTTCGACTAGACAAAAAGACTTCTGCATTCTTTCCGCTGTGTCAGCACCGACATCAGCCCGAAACAGCTGAGGCACTACCCGCGGATTGTCAGAGCCTGAAGCAGGAGTTGTCAAGGGAGAATCTACTGCATGTCCCTGAGCAGCAGGACCATCTGCACACTGCTGGTCAGCATCTCACGCCTGAAACTCAACTTTCTCTATTGTCTGCTCTACAGATACACTGGATACCACTAGTGCAGAATCACCAGATATAAAAAGTTCACCAATAGGAGTATCTTGATGCTTTATTCCGGCATCTTGCACTGTTCCCATCGTGAATGCTCCCGAATTCTCCATAGGTTCAAAACGAGCCTCAGACTGTGGCTCCATCTCTAAACGGCAACCATTCCCTTCAGTTGCCAGCCTTAGACTGACTGTGGCTAGTCCATGCAACAGCAAGCCCCTGCAGGAGAGCAGGAGAATTTCCCGGTGTACTGGCCAAATTTCCCTCATTCACTAAAAATACCACCAACAGCTTAATCTGGTTCAAGGTCAGTTGGCATTCATCTGTATCCCCCTCCCCCGGGTCGTGCCTGAAAATAGGCAGGATTTGTCTAGTGCACTTACCCGGTCAACAAAAACTAAATAAAAAATGGTAAATAAATAAAATAATATTGTAATATTGCTCTGTATATTTTAAACTGGTTGCATGTCTGTATTGTAAACTGCTCTGAACTGCTGGGATATGGCACCATATAAAATAAACTGCCTTGCCATATGTATGTAGATAGATACTGTCTTTAGATAGATACTGTCTGTAGATAGATAGATACTGTCTGTAGATAGATACTGCCTGTAGATAGATAAATACATAGATTGATAGATACTGTCTGTTGGTAGATAGATAATGTCGATAGATAGATATTGTCTGTAGCTAGGCACAATCTGTAGATAGATTCTGTCTGTAGATAGATAGATACTGTCGATAGGTAGATAGATACTGTCTGTAGATAGATAGATACTGTCGACAGATAAATAGATACAGTCTGTAGATAGATTCTGTCAATAGATAGATAGACACTATCTGTAGATAGATAGATACCGTCTGTAGATAGATAGAAACAAAGAAACATAGACTTTGACGGCAGATAAGGACTGCTTGGCCCACCCAGTCTGCCCATTTCCCTACCTAACGGATCAGCTGTAGATCCTAGTTAACCAACAGCCTTCTTCCTCCTACCCCCCACCAGAATTGCCTTATGACTGTCTCATGCATTCTTGAATTCCACCACTGTTTTTGACTCCAAAACCTCCTCAGGAAGGCTATTCCATGCATCCACAACCCTCACTGTGAAGAAATACTTCCTCACATTACCTCTGAGCCATTCCCCCTCTATCTTCAAATTGTGTCCCCTTGTCCCTGCACACCTCTTTTTCTGAAAGATGCTACCCTCTTGGACTTTGTTGATTCCCTTGAGGTACTTGAACATTTCTATCATGTCCCCCCTCACCTTCCTTTCCTTGAGGCTATACATATTAAGCTCCTTAAGTCTCTCTTCATATGTCTTCGGGTGCAGACCCTGCACCATTTTAGTTGCCCTCCTCTGGACTGCCTCCATCCTGTCTATGTCTTTGTGGAGACTGGGTACCTAGAACTGCACACAGGACTCCAGATGGGGTCTCACCAGCTGTCTATACAGAGGGATAACAACTTCCTGTTTTCTACTGGTGATGCCTTTCCCTATGCATCCCGGTATCCCCCAGCCCTCCTTACTGCCCTCTCATATTGATAGATAGCTAGATCTGTTAAAGCACCAGTACTAGATAAAACAAATTTGATCTTTTGCAACATTTTGTTTCCTGTGCTCTGTTGAGTACTTACCTGGTAATATTTCTTGGTTATGCTGTACTATCACCCCATAATTTACTCCATTTTTTTTGTTTTGATTTCTCCCACCCATCATGTTGAATTGGAACCCTCTGCTGTCAATTGCATATGCGCATGATTCGCAGTACTACACAGGAAAGTGGGAGCACACAGCATAGGGTCCCATGGAAGTAAAATAAAAGATGTGATGTGATGTGAGGGGGGAGTTTGGCTGCAGATTAGGCAGCAGCAATATTTACTGTGGACCCACAACAATAGAAATACATTTTAAATAGCTAAAAAACTAAAGATAGCTAGAAAAAATATTTATAGATGTGGAAACCATGGTTGCATGCTTCCAGCCAAAAAGCAGAACTTTGATAATCACTTTCTGATTATCTAGTACTGCTGCTTTAAGATTCAAGTGCACTAAATAGGGAAACCAAAAGTGGGGGGGATCCCTATAATCTATTATACTGTATTGTTTAGATGTAAAGAGTAGCAATGCACTTTATCCCTAATAGATGCAGTAACATACATTAGGTTTTTTTTCAGTTTATTTCCTTGCTGTTTGTAAAAGATATGTATAAAAACTGAAACCATTATCTTTCTTTGGGCAGGACCCTGTGGCAGAAGACCTGTCATGAATGGCACCAGACAAATACAGTAGCTTGCTTCTTGCAGGGCCCAGAGGCTCTACACAGAACCACAAACCTGTTAGGAAAGATCGTAGACCTATAGTTGGCTTCATGCTGGGCACTGCAGACCTCATGCACTATAGCAGAACCATTGGTCATTGTGCCATACTTGTATCTTGCTTCCTACAAGGCCTGTGGGCCCCTTGTGAAGCAGCAGGCATATCATGCAGTCCCCCATAGCTTGCATTCTACAAGGCCCTGCAAGCCTGATGGGAAACAGCAGACATGTCATGCAGGGCACCCTTCCCCCATAGCTTGCCTCCCACAAGGCCTGCTGGCCCCATGTGAAGAAGCCAGGCATGTTATGCAGGACACCCCACTTATAGCTTGAATCACAGAAGGCCCATAGACCCAGTGTGAAGCAACAGATGTGTCATGTAGGACACCTCATGTGTAGCTTGTATTCCACATGGCCTACAGACCCTGCATGAAGACAAACAGTCACGCTAAACCCCAGGAGGCAGACATATAGAACAAAGAAACATAGTGGTACTAGACAATTGTATGGTTAAATATACTTTTTTTATTTATTTATTACTGACTCAGAATTTGTCATATCTTTGAGTCAGAGACTGTTTTACAAGGGGTATCCAGTGAACACAGTGACTGTGACTGTGCACTTTCAAAGACGGTGACTCAGTCTTGGTGACTGTCTTCAGGGCTACCTGGCAGGGTAGCGACTGGATACCTGGGTGGGTGAGGTAGCATGACGGGATGTATGTCCATATACGTGTGCAGAGGGGAAGAGGAAGGGGAAGGGGGAGGGAGGAAGGTAAGTGGGGTGTGGCAGACAACTGCCGAGCTGGTCCACTAGTGTGGTGGGGAGGGTGGTCATTTGGGAGGTGCAGGGTACAGGGTTTGGGTCCGGTGTGGAGTGGTATGTTTTTTGCCAGCAAGTGGCATTTAATTTTTTTAAGTATTGGCCCCCCCACGACATGCACCCCCCCTGGAGCTGAGAATCCTTTAGTAGGGGTGCAGGGGTGCTCTTCACATTAAAAAACTACAGCAGATCTCAGGCGCCCTCTTCTCATTTGTCACGAGTGTGCATCACCAGAATTTATTTTGGGCGATGTACATTTGCCGTATCGGCGAGCATTGTTCTGTGATTGTTGTTATCACATAGAACCTTTTGAAAGGCTCCACATCCAACATACTGATCAAATAATATGTAAGGATCAAAACGAAAATACCAAGGTCAGCACATTGCCAGGAGCTAGGATTGGGGACGTTAAAAGCATGCCGTCTGGTCTGCTGAAACATTCAGATAGACCTGTAACAACCCTACATTTTGGGGTAAATGATGTGGGAGGAGGAGAAAGGCAGTGGACATCCAGAGAGATTTTGAAGAGGTAGGACAAAAACTCAAGGGGGGAAGGATGTGATATATCCAAAATCCTTTCAGTTCCCAGAGGTGGGGCAGCTAAAATCAGGGGCATCATACACTTTAATGGGTGATGAAAAAGATGGTGTCAGCAGGAAAGATATACATTTATACATCGCTGGGAAGATTTTCAAGAAACCAGACTGTATGGGTGAGATGGACTGCACTTGAATAGACAAGGGACAAGAATACTGGCACACAAAATCAAAGACGCAATTTCCAAACATTTAAACTAGGAAAGGAGGGGGAATGAGAGTGGCAAGGAAACATTAAAATGGCACAACACAACAAACTATTGCCCTTATAAGAACAATGATAGTTCTGGTTGGAAATGTATGTTAATAAATGCAAGAAGTTTGGAGTGGAAATTCGATGAGCTAGTATATACATTAAATACTGAGGTTATCCAAATATGTGCAATCAGAGAGACGTGGTGGGGCAATGAAGATGTTTGGGATAGACACTGTATTGCAGGGACAGGTTGAATAAAAGGGGTGGTGGGGTGGCAGATTATGTATTAGACTGCATCTTGTCAGAATAAATAAAACTGAAGACAAATACATCAGACCAAGTCTGGATTACATTAACCCCATTAAATAGTGCATAAATTACCCTCAGAGTCATATACAGACCCCCATCACAAGCAAAGTAGGATGACAAAATTCTGTGTTAGCAAATTGAAGACCTATAACCATCAGAAAGAAGCACATTGCTGGGTGATTTTAATTTGCTGGGTATTGACTGAGTAAATCATAAAACTACTACAAACACAGTGACAGGGGCAAGGATGTTGGACACTTTAAATTTACTGGGTCTTGAACAATATGTGTTACAGCCAGCTAGAGTCAAACATATATTGGACTTAATAATAAGTCACATGGGAGCTGATTTTCAGGACTGCAAGGTAACCATACCTCTGGGGTCCAGCGACCATGCAGTGGTCGAATTTGCAATTGTGGAGGAACTAGGAAGAGTAAATGGGGACACAATTATAAAAAAACTTTGACAAAGCTGACTTTCAGAGCATGAGACAAGAACTCAATGGATGGAACTGGAAGGGAGAATTTAGTTCTAAAACATTAAAGGAGGTATGGGAGCGCTTGAAGGGGAAAAGCCTAGTAGCAGAGAATGTCCCTGAGAAGGGAAAGTATAACAGGGCAGGTAAAATCCCATCATGGATGACACCAAAAAAACACAACTTATAAATAAAAAGAAAAAGTCTTATGTAAAAGCTAAGAACAGTAATCACATCCATAACTGGGATACCTACAAAATGTTATTAAAAACAACAAAACAACTCATATAAAGAGCTAGGAGGCATTATGAACTGAAAAAAACTGTTAAAATGAAAGACAATTATAAGTCCTTCTATAGTTACATTAGCAATAAAAAAATGAGGAATATCAAAAATTGGGACACTGATGAATCCACAGGGAAAATTGGTCACTGATGTAGTCCAGATGTCCAGGTAGAAGGACAACTGGGAGCCAGCAACCACCACATAGTGATCTTTAGCATAGGGACAGAGACACAATCTAGTCACACAAAGGCAAAGAAAGACCTTAGATTTTATGCCTGCCAGAACCTATATCCTGTATAAAGGAGGCCCTGGCAAGAGGGAGATAGGACGGGGAGTTGAAGAGCAGTGGGAGTACCTGAAGGAACCATAGAAGAGGTGATGAACCAATGCATCAGGATGGAAAACAAAGTCAAGAGAAGGAGGACAACACTATAGCTCTTGAGAGAGGTAGCCGATAAGGTAAGGGCCAAAAGGGTGGGTTTCAGGAAATACAGAGAGACTCAAAGGAAGGAGGACAAGGAAGTACACTAAGGAATCTAAGGAAGGTAGGGAAGGCAGCAAGGAGTGCAAAGGTGCAGAATGAGGAAAGAATAGGGCAGGCAGTGAAAAAGAGGATGACATTTTATAGGTACATCAGGAAAAGAAGGAAAGATGGGGGGGTTGTAAAGCTCAGAGGGGATACAGGGGAGTGTAAGGGAGGTAGACCTGGAAAAGGCAGAAATATTGAAAAAATACTTCTGTTCGGTATTCACAGAAGAGAGGGAGGGTCAGGGAACCCAGCTGGGTAACGGACAAGGTATGGGGGGAGAGATAAATACAATTCCATTCACAGTGGAGAGAGTCCTGGAGGCGCTCGCAAAACCGAAGGTGGACAAAGCAATGAGGCCAGATGGCACACATCTGAGGATATTAAGGGAGCTGCAAAGAGAACTAGCAGCACATCTGGTAGCCATATTCACTAAGTCACTCAACACAGGTGTGGTTCCAGAGGACTGGAAGCGTGTACGTGTAGTCCCTCTACACAAAAGTGGTAGTAGGGAGGAGGCAGGGAACTATAGACTGGTTAGCCTCACCCCAGTTGAGGGTGAGATCATGGAGGCACTGCTTAAAGAAAGAATAACAGGACACTTGGAATCCAATGGTGCCGAGGATCCGAGGCAGCATGGATTCACAGCAGGAAGGTCATTCAGATGAATCTGATAGACGTTTTTGACTGGGTGATGAAGGAAGCAAATTGGGAGGGGGCAGTGGATGTCGCCTACCTCGACTTCAGTAAGGCCTTCAACAACATCTCACATAAAGGGCTGGTTAACAAGATGGGTAAGCAAAACACCAGAGCACACTCACCAAACAGCAAAAAGATCAACAAGTTTGAACAGAAACTGGTTTTCAGCATATGAAATTTTTTTGAAGAGGGCCTGGGGGGAAAAACATTCTCAGTCTCAGCTCTTCATGTCTATCACATGACGCTTCATTAGGAGGTAGAGTTACAGCTCTATAGGCTGCTCTTAAATAGTGTAAGTTTTAAAGTGACAGTATACAATTTCAGAACTTGATATGAATAAGCCCATACTAAAGTTCTATACAATTATACTAATACTAACCAGCACCTCATGAAAAAAAGATTTTATATAAATAATTATAAAAAAAATAGTGTAACAATGAAAAATTGTTGCATGACTATTGTTTGTTACGACTCATAATAAAATCATATCATTGCAGAAAAATTGTTAAATTCACTAGAGCCTGCAAACAGAATCTTGAAAAGATTAAAAGACCGTCCTTATGTTAAATTGAAATGCAGTGTGCTTTTTCAAGCACTACATCGTCCAACATTTATTGCTAATTAAGCTTCAAAATAGCTTAGAGAAATAGAGGCTGTCTGAGTCTGTTCAAAATAATATAATACCCAGTGGTAACAAATTTTATCTAGTTAAGTTATTAACACGTACAAGCAAACTCTGTCAGTCACACAGGCAAAAGGAAAAGAGGGGGAAAAATGCTATTAGATACATATTAAGCTAATAATTCACTGAAATCGCTAGTCGAAAAAAAGCAAAAATCACAGAGTACAGTTACAAATAAAAAGAGGTAATATTCATTTGAGCATACATACAAAATCTTGAAAAGACTAAAAGATAGCCCTTATATCAAAAATATAGTACAGTGTGCTTTTTAAAGTGCTACATCTTCCAACATTTATTGTTAATTAAGCTTCAAAATAGCTTAGAAAAAAGGCCTTCTGAGTCTGTTCAAAATAAAATTTGTACTAAGTGGTGACACATTTTTTTGATTAAGGCATTGCTATAAGCTAACAGACTATGTCAGACTCACAGGCAGAGAAAGAAAAGAAACAAGCATTTGTCAATGCCCGAATGTTGCTTGCTTCTATGTGCTGTTTAGGTATTTGGAAGTCATTGGAGTGCAAATATTGAAAATTTGCGAATGTACGAGTGTGCATAGGAACTGCGCAACGCACGCTCGTAAAACAGTCATTTTTAGGAATTTTTTCACCAAATTTACAACATAACCATTTTAAGACCTCTGCTCATGAACGGTGTCACTGTGATTTTGTTAATGTGTCCCATACATTGAGTTTGCACACCGACTGCGCCATTGTGCACTACATGGGCGAAAACATGTTCTGGGCAGGATGTGAAAAATGACAGCTGTACTGCTCATAAGAAGGTGTGGTAAAATGGTAATGTTGAAAATATGGAGTGAAAATATTGACAATTTGCGAACTTACGAGCCTGCATAGGAACTGCGCAACGCACGCTCGTAAAACAGTCATTTTTTGGAATTTTGGCACCAAATTTTCAACATGGGGTTTTTGGGACCCCTTCTCATGAATGATGTCACTGGCATGGCAGTATTCAGGTCTGAAGGTTGATTTCACAGTCACTGTGCGAAATCACCCTTCGGGCCCGGACAACGCCATGACAGTGACATCATTCATGAGAAGGGTCCCAAAACTCGTGTTGAAAATTTGCAAAAATTCCCAAAATGCCTGAGATATGCAACAAAGTTGAAACCCCCTCTAGCCCATTATACAGCTTACCGGCATTTCCTCAGTTCGCGGTTGGCTTTGAAGAGTGCAGACGTGTTCCCGGTCGACCGAAGATTGTCGCGCCGGAGTCCGGAGGTAAGTATGGGGTGAGGGGGGAGTGGGGAGGCTGGGTGTACAGTGGGTAGGTGCGGGTTGTGGGAGAGGTCAGGAGGTGCCCGCTGGACCGCTTTCGTTTTTCAGGTAAAAAATAAAAAAAGACGTTGTGGGACCATTTTGCCATGCTGGGGTGGGCTCCCAGCATGGCACAAGGATGCGTTCAGCAGAGGCGGGGATTAGGCACCCCTCGGCCAAGGACTGATTGCCATGCTGGGGTGGGCTCCCAGCGTGGCACCTAAACTGGGGGGACACGCTCAGCGGATGGGGATTGGGCACCCGTCGGCTACAAGTAGTGCGGGGTGGCATGCCTGCATGTGGGGAGCTACGCTTCTTATCTCTGCTCACTGAAGCGTAGCTCCCCTTTCAACTGTAAGGCCACTGCATTTTGGAGCATGTCATAGACAGCTCCAAAATGCATTGGCTTACAGGAGCCATGCCTGCCAGCTCACTGACTGAATTGGAGGAGGAGGTGACACACCTCCGAAATCTCCGATGATGGCACTATGTTTCTTGCACATGCATGCAAGCAACATAAAAAGGGGGACTGTTACTATTAGATACAGATTAAACTGATAATTCATTAGAATTCCTAGTTAAAACAGATGCAAAGGTCACAAAACACAGTTACAGATGGAGGTAATATCAATGATATTACTGTTAAGTCCTAATAAAGAATAAGCCCTTAAAGTGAAACTCCACTTTGCTTCCTGTTGTAACAGTTTAAAAACCCTTTCTGTTGACTCCACAGAGATCAACTGGAATGTGCTCAAGTCCAATAAAATTAAAGCATTCCACATTACCACTGTGAAATTCCACAAAGTGCAAACCTACTGGACTAACTTGTTCTTTACTGATAATGGAACGCACATGTTTTTGGATGCATTCCTTAACAGGTCATACTGTGCATGCAACATAAATTTTTGGACATGGGCATGTTAGGACATAGATTACAAATGGAGTGGTGCAATTTATAAACTGATTAATGGTGTATTTTTGTCTAATACTGGGTGTTCAAAATCATTTTGCTGCACACAAAAGTGACAGATGTTGTATCTGCGCATCTGTATGCATCCATGTAGGTCTGATGGATGTTTTTTTGACATGTATAAGCTTGAAGTTAGCTCATCCCTTATGTTTTCCCCCTTCAATGGGATATTCATGATGTGTCACCCACTTCTTGATATAGAAGTGGGCCCCCTCAAAGCACCTTCCAATGTTTGTGAATATCAGAAGCGTACTTAGAAACTCTGTTGTACGTAGTGACGAATATCACTGGCTGCTTAGTATCACTATTGGAAGGTTTTGATGTCAAAAGATCTGAACTTTCAAGATTTTTAGCTCTATTAAGGGCTTAATCCAACAACTTTTCAGAATATCCTGTCTATAAATCTACATTTAAATTCAGTGGCCTGTATCATGTACTCCCCACATCAGAACAGTTTCACCTGATTCTGGTAAATTGACCAAATGGTATCAACTTAATAAATGCTGTGGGTGTGCATGATGCAGACAAAGCAAGTTTCAGCGGTTGATCTTCTGAACTTTTCACCATTTGATTATGTATGCCTGTTAAAGTTAAATCCAAAAGAAAATACACTCAGGATCAGGTGTGGTTCCAGAGGACTGGAAGAGGGCATATGTAGTCCCTCTACACAAAAATGGTAGTAAGGAGGAGTCAGGGAACTATTAACCAGTCAGTCTCACCTCAGTAGTGGGTAAGATCATGGAGGCACTGCTTAAAGAAAGAATAGTGGCATACTTGGAATCAGTAGTGCCCAGGATCTGAGGCAGCATGAATTTACAGCAGGTAGGCCATGTCAGATGAATCTGATATACTTTTTGACTGGGTGATGAAGGAAGCAAATCGAGGGAGGGAGGGAGGAGGGGAGTAGTGGATGTCGCCTACCTCGACTTCAGCAAGGCCTTTGACAATGTCCCACATAAAAGGCTGGTTAACAAGATGGGCAGTCTGGGCATGGGGCACACTGTGGTAAATTGGGTTAGGAACTGGCTAACAGACAGGAAGCAGAGGGTGGTGGCAAATTAGGATTCAATCCAGGGAGAGGGAGGTGACCAGTGGGGTACCTCAGGGATCAGTCCTTGAGCCAGTCCTGTTAAATGTCTTCACTAGTGACATTGCAGTAGACCTGAAGGGAAAAATCTGCCTGTTTGCTGATGACACAAAAATCTGTAACAGGATGGTTACTCCAGATGGGGTGGAAAAAAGGAAGAGGGACCTGGAGAAGCTTGAAAAATGGTCTGAGATGTGGCAACTGAGGTTCAATTCCAAAAAGTGCAAAATAAAGCACCTGGGATGCGGGTACCCTGAGGAGAGCTACAGGATGTGGGGGAGTTGCTGATGATCACCAAGGAAGAAAGAGACCTAGGGTTGTCATTTGTGAGGACATAAAGGTGTCTAAGCAGAGTACAAAGGCTGCAGGGAGGGCTGGTGACATGCTGGGGTGCATAGACAGGGGTATCACTAGCAGGAGGTAGTGATGTCATTGCATAAAATGCTGGTGAGGCCTCACTTAGAGTATTGTGTACAGTTATGGATGCTGCGCCTTCATAAGGACATTGATAGGGTGGAGGCGGTCCAGAGAAGGACAACTAAGGTGGTCCAGGGCTTGCACCAGAAGACTTATGAGGAGAGGTTAAAGAACCTCAATATGTACTTGCTGGAGGAGAGGAGGGATCAGAGGGACATGATGGAAACATTCAGGTACCTTAAGGGTATAAACAAGGTGCAGGAGGGAGATCTCTTCCAATCTAGGAAGAGTGCAAGAATGAGGGGGCATGTTGAGGACAGATGTGAGGAAGTTCTTCATCATGGAGAGGGTGGTGGATACATGGAATAGTTTGCACAGAAGCATGGTGGAAGGATTTAAACATACTTAGGACAGACATAGGGGAACATTGGAGGTGGGAAAGAGCAGCAAAACATTGGTAAATAGATAGTCAGAGGCCACAAACAAGTGTAAGGCTTACAGCTAGACAAGATGGGCCTAGTGGTCCTTATCTGCCGACAAGTTCTATGTAAATAGCTGAGTTACAAAATCTATATTTTACATCAGTATGTAAGGGTAAAACTAAGCACACAAGAGAACATCTGGATAGTAACAGGGATGGCACGTTAATACCTGGAGTGGAAAAAATTAGAAACAGGCTATTAAAGCTGGATCCCAGTAAGACCCAGGGGCCAGATGGGTTACACCCGAGAATGATTAAAGAACTGGTAAATGAATTTGCAGAACCACAACTGCAATTTTCCAACAATCATTGAATGAAGGAAACATTGTGGAGGTCTGGAGGACTGCAAACATAGTGCCAATATATAAGAGGGGCAGTAGGAGGGAGGCACCAAATTACAGGCCAATGAGTTTAACCACAGTTCTAGGAAAGGTACTGGAGAAAACAACAGTAATAAAAGATTATACAACTAATTTTACACATCATACATAAGACTCAGCATGGATTCATAAGGGCCGTTCATGCCAAACAAATTTACTGGGATTTTGTAGCAATGTCAGCTGGATTCTGGATGGGGGTGTATTGGTGAATGTGCTAGTCCTTGATTTTATGAAAGCTTCTGCTAAGGTACCACATGAAGAATTAATTGACATACTCATAGAAAGACAGATACATGGGAGCATTATCAGATGGATTGCATCCTGGTTGGCTGATAGGAAACAGAGGGTATGCATATGGGGCCTATACTCTGGTCTGGGGTGACAAGTGGAGTCTCCCAGAGATGTGTACTGGGGCCATGTCTTTTTAATTTATACATACAGTCTACTGTATGCGTCAGGGTGAGGGCACATGGGAGGTGAACTTTGCCAATGGCACACACATTGGAGCAATTGTAAATATTAATGAAGATAACAAAAAACTTCAGAGAGCATTATTAAATTTGGAGAGTTGGGCAAATGAACATTAGTTGGATTTCAATATTGATAAGTGTACAGTTATGCACCTGGGGAAACATGATATGAAGATGCAGTTCTCACTCAAGGGAAAGAATTTACGAGTAAGTAGTATTGGAAGAAAGGGACCTAGACATTATGGCGGCAAATGACTTGAATTTTAAATACCATTATAATACAAAGGTCAAAAAAGCCAGTGGGATACTAAATAGCACTGGAAAGCATATTAAGAGCAGGAGGATGGAGGTCCTGGTTCCATTGTATGTATCATTGGTGAGACCTCACATGGAGTATTGCACACATTTTTCGTCACCAGGAACTAAAACAGAGATTAGGGGCCAGATATTCAAAACTTTGCCCCAGGGCAAAATTAGCATTGCCTGACATGCAAACATTGCCCAGACCAAATAGCCTGCCATATTCAAAAGGAGTAGCCCGGTGCTAATCCTGCTGAGTATATCATGCTAAGGAAGCCGGGCAAACTGGTCTGGGAGTGCAGGGCAAAAAGAGCCCAGGAATAAGACGGCACTGAATATAGCAACAGGGAAGTGCAAACTGTAACAGAAGCTCCGTAGACACTGAAGCAAGCCGAGTGTTGCAGGTGGAGAACATTGTGTGTTATTGCACAGAGATGTCTCACATCCACTGCAAACAACAGTGCAAGCTACACACTGCAGAACCGTGCTATGCTGCAGTGAGGTTTGCCTGGGGCTAACACGATTGCACAGTATTAACACAATTGTCCAGTGCAAACTGGTTAGCCTGGGGCAAACAGGAGCAATATTCAAAGCTCCCATGCAAATGAGCCTGCTTAGGTAATCCATGGGCAAGCAGGCACATTTGCATCTCATTATGTGCTGCTTAGCATACATTACCAAGCAGTTTGCCCAGTGCTCCTGCATGGAGCACACAGCTCCACCTGTTAGTCAGAAAGGCAGTACAGGCTGGACGCTGCAAGCCAAGGTGTGCTCACAGCATCCCATGTTGGTCCGAATGGACGTACAGGCTGGATCCTGCAGGATATAGGTGCTGGCAGGCACAAGCAGTGCATATAACTCATCATGCCGCACTGCCAGCAGTACAGACCAATAAAGAGATATAAAAATATATATGTGTGTATGTATATATATATATATATATATATATATATATATATAAGATGTGTGTGTGTGTGTGTATATATATATATATATATATATATATATATATACATATATATACATACATAAAGAGAGGGACATACTGCCTGCATCCAAACATGCCCTGGAGGACAGTCCCCCCAACACCAACATTGGCATCCCACAGCAGTTGTGGGTGCATTAACAGTGGGGTGATACAAGAATGCTTGGGACAGGCATGAGACAAGGGGGGGGAGGACGTAGGCTGTAGGCCTATTAGGCCAAACAGCAACACCATACTGCAGGGAACTGGGTAGACTGTGTGGGCCAAGCAGTCCATCTCGACTGTCAAGGCCACTGTTCCCATATGGGAGAGACAGTCCCTGGTAGTCTAGGTTCCCCCCCATCATGATCCACACCCCTCTAGGCTGCAATAATATTATAGTATCCATGGTGGTCTAGTGGTCCTCCCCCCCATCGTGATCCCAGACCCTCGGTAGCATCAAAAATATGTACATTTCCTGGTGATCTAGAGGCCACCCCCCCCGCATGATCCCCGACTCCACAGCACTGCATAATCTGGTGGTTTAGTGGTCCCCCCACCCGGCAGTGACAACTCCTGTTGGCCCCAAATACATCCTATGAACAGAGTCCTCCTCTCACCACCACAGCTGGCCACTGACTGCGGTATGAATGAACACTACTGAAATGAATGAGCGTATCCATGCTCAGTATAGTGCTCATGTATAAAGCAGCAGCTGTTGTACAAAATTTACAGGAACAGTGTTTCCATGTCAGATCCTAGGGTTAGAATACATTTATATACAGATGATACTGTGGTGTATGTAGAAGGAGTCTTAATAGATGATATTCAACCTACACTCTAGCAGGCTTTTATTGAGATACAGGATAACCTGCTGAAGTCTAGATTGATTTTGAATCCTAAAAAGTTCCAGGTAATGATTTTCTCTAGACAGCAGAAGACGTTTAAATCTAATCTGCAAATTAGAACTCTCGCTAATACTCTTTTAGATCAAGTGTACAGCTATAAATATTTGGGAGTTCGTTTTGGCTCAGCTTTGAAATGGAATTTGCATACAGAGTTAATAGAAAAAAGGTAGGAAAATGTCGGGATGCCTACATAAAACAAGTTCTACTTGAACAAAGTAACAAGAAGGCATTTGGTCAATTCACTGATAATGCCTCTAATAGACTACTGTGATTTAGTTTATGCAGGTGCTACACAGAGCAGTTAAAGTTTGACACTGTCAGTGTCAGTGGCTCAGTAGGTAGCACACTCACCTCTGAGGCCGGGAGATCAGAGGGCCGTGGGTTCAGTTCCCACATCTGGCACTAATATCCCAGTACTGACACTGTAGTGTAGCAAGAGAGGGGTGCTGCACTTCTGAGGTGCTGTCTTTCGGATGAGACGTTAAACCGAGGTCCCATCTGCCTGGATTGGTGGTAGTTTAGGTGGATGTTAAAGACCCCAAGGCACTTATCGAGAAGAGTAAGGGAATTTTATTCAATAAAGAAATCAAAACATCAGTTGTAGAAAGGAAACAATCAAATTAGGAAAGAAACATGTCACTCGTACATCAAAATATACAAAAAAAATAGCATACAGCTTGAGGAGAAAAAAAAATACATCACTAAGGAACAAAACAGCTAGACATACTATCAATGCAGTAAGGCAATATTTTTTCATAGTAATTGAAAGCGTTGTGGAGAAAGCGCACAATGTTCAAGGTCCATAAGGTGTAACAGTGCCATTTCTATTGACAGAATAACAGTCTGTGGTAAGGTTGAAATCTGTTGTAAAACAAACTGACAGTATGCTTGCCATAAATAATATTTACACATAGACAATATGACCCGTAAAGTACTATAATGAAATTTGTTTCAGGGGCCAGAGAAATCACTGAGAATTAAAGTTTTATATGTAATTCTGCTTAGGAAAGGCCATTTCCATTTATTTGCTAATGTCTTCCAGAACAAACGGAGTCCTCACATTCAAAAAAGAAATGGGTCATTGTCTCCTCTTTCTGTAAGCAAGAAGGTTTAGGACAAAATCGCTCTTGCAATGATTTATGTTTTAGATCACCCCGTACATTTAGTTTGCCATGACAGCAGAGCCAGGTGACATCCCACATATGGAGCGGGAGACGTTTATCTGTAAGAGACAATAAAGCATGTTGCATACGGGAAGGGGTACATTCTGGGAAAAGCAACATTGGTCTCATAATACCGAGAAGAGTGTGATAAAGTTGTCTGCGAGTTAGGGGCAGGAGAGATGTTTTCCGTAATTTCCCAAATCGCAGTCTTCGTATACCATCTATGGCATATGATGGCATATATAAACCACAAGAACGTTTAGGTGGTATAGTATCCCATTTAGTCATAACAGACAGTATAGTGGTGCTCACCCAAGTATCACAATTGTGGGTAGTGTAACGAACACTGTGAAAAAGATGAGAAAGAAAAAAGGAGAGAAAGAAAATTATGGGGTGAATCATTCCAAGACCTCCTTCCTGTATAGGTAAATATGTAATGTCCCTCTTAACAGGGTTAAGACGACTACCCCATATTATTTGAAAGAAGATACTAAACAGTCTAGTGTCTAAGTGTTGTGGAGGGGCATAGATATGACTGAGATATAAAAAAAAATAGGTAGTAGAAACTTCTTGACAATCAAAACTCTTTTTTATTTCCCTATTTTCCAATTTTTCCACTGCTGTACCTTGCTTTCCCCAATAAGAAGTCTCTTTTTCCAATTAATTGTTACATTGTCTGGAACATTAAACCAGATGCCTAATATTCGTTGTGGGTCAGTGCTGATTCTAATCCCACCGACTTCCGAAATAGATGTGGATTATATATCCAAAGGAATAGAGACACTTTTTTGCAAGTTAAAGGTCCCCCCGACACTGGTGTAAAGTCTTGAAAAATACGGATAGCTCTATCTCCAGAGTCTTTATCCTGTACAAATAAAACTACATCGTCTGCATATGCAGAAGTTTTCTCTGGAAGTAGAGAGGGATGGGGAGCTAACACAATAATCTGTGTATCCCATTTAATCTGACATATGATGGGGTCCAAGGCAAAAGTATACAATAAAGGACTCAATGGACAGCCCTGTCTAACACCAACTCTCTGTGTAACAGTATTCCCTAAGTATCCGTTAATTAAAGGAGTAAAATGTGCCATAGAAAATAAATGCGTAAGCCATGTAAGAAATAATTTTGGGATACCATACAAGGCCATAACCTAAAAGAGGTACAGGTGACGTACTGAGTCAAATGCCTTTGCCTGATCCAAAGAAAGAACAAAACCAGGAATGTGTCGCGTCTGTTTCGCTTCAAAAATTTTCTGCAGTAGAAACAAGTTTGTGTGGATAGAGCAACGTGGAACAGCACAGGACTGTGACAGGTCAATAACATCAGGTGCCATCTGTTGTAACCTAGAACTAAGAAGTTTTACCAGAATCTTATAATCAGTATTAAGGAGGTGTAGCAGTCTCCAGTTATGTAGAGAATGCTTGTCTCCCTTTTTATATATAAATTTCAAAAGGGATAAACCAAAGCCAGAGGTCTCTGTTCAGCCTTGTAAAAGATAATTATAAACCTGTGTCAAAACTTCTGCTAGGTCTGTCTGGAATGTTTTGTAGAATTCATGTGTAAGGCCATCCGGGCCAGGGGCTACTCCTGTTTTCAGCTGTAAAATGGCACGAGTCATTTCTTCTTGGGAGATGAAAGCTATAGCGTCTGAAGCATGATGTGCTGAGACAGTCGGAAGTGGTGCTGTAAAAACAGCAGACAGGTCTGAGGTACATTGGGGGCTACACCAAATTGGGACTGTAAATGGGAATCAACAATCAAGAGCATTCCTGAGATAGAGTAGTCAATGGTGCCCTCTGAGTCATAGAGAACCTGCATGACCGTGGCTTGTAATCGCTTTGTACACACTAAAAAAGGGTTAGCAGAGGGGGAGGCTGACGTACCCACCCTCATCATAAACTCTAAGGTGCGAGCACTGTCATATTGATGGGAAAACATGCAACTACGTAATTTTTTGATTTGAGAAGTGTAATCTACAGAAGAGGAAACAGAAAGAGATAAAAGTTTATACAACTGGTCCCTATAGCCTAAATAAGTAATGTATTTGTCATTGGCCATGCATTTGCCAATAGTCTGAAAAAAAATCCTTAAATCAGATTTTGTGTCCTGCCACCAATTCCAGACAGAATTGTAGCAACAAAGGACCGACACACATGCTCGAAAAAGTAATCGTACGTTCACCAAAACAGTAGAATGTGAAAAAAACGAGTTATTAAGATTCCATATGATGTTGTGTGAAAAAATCGGAGGTGTCGATCCCAAAGAAAAGATTCCAGTTAGTAAGGAATGGTCATAAAGCTCAGAAGGTTGAACCGAAATCCGATGCGGGATACAATAAGGGGAAGAAAAAATTTAGTCAGTTCTAGTGTGATAGTCTGACCGGTGATAAGTATAGCCAGCATCAGATTGTAAGGCACGGTAGGCATCAGTTAAACCGGCATCCTTCACCATGGTACATAAGGCATGAGCATCACAGTATACTTTCTTTCCATCCACAGTCCTGCACCAAATATCTATGGAACAGTTGAAATCGCCACTCCATAAAATATGTTTGCGAGTACAGAGAAAAGGTTTAATTAAGTCTAGTAAACTAATCCTGGCAGCTTTAGTCTGTGGAGCATATATACTGATTAGGTGAAAAGGGTGGCCTTGAAAGGTGCAATCCAATATCAAAGCTCTACCTGGGGAAGGTCAATAATACGTGTAATGGAAAAAGCAGTGGAAGTGAACAAAATAGCTATACCATCTGCGACATCCTCACCAAAAGTCCAGTAAGAAGGACCCCACATCCAAACCCTTTTGATCTGCAGAATTTCAAAAATAGACTTCAGACGAGTTTCTTGTAGGAAAAGAACGTCAACATGGAGTGAAGTCGCAAAATGAAAAGAGGCGGTCTGTCTTTTGTAGTTCCTGAGACTACCGACATTAAAGGAGGAAAGCCGCAGATTAGCCAGAACCAGGAATCAAATGAACCACTCCTGTCCGTAATGGTTATATTTTTAAGTTTCTTACTACCCTTCTGTTTACTGGTAAGTTGTTTCTGAACAACGTCTGGCGGTTTAGATCCAGAGACCTCCATATCAGAAGGTAAGAAGGATGTCTCAGAATCTCCATCAGAATCCTCACCTCCCCCTTTCAGCAGATCAAAGGAATTGGAAATGGGTATCTCACCTAATTTTTGTGATTTACGTGCAGTCGCCCTAGTAACCCGTCTACACTGAGTAAATCCTTTCAGATCCCCAACAGGTTGTTCAGGGGCCCGCACAGGACTAGGGCGAGGTATAGGCAGCACATCTCGTAATGGACATGATACATCATTAGCAGTGGAAGGTCTAACTTCTACTTGGGGGACAGTCACGGGGATGGTAGGAGCCAGTGAAGGAGTGTGGGGGGGTAGACTTCTGGGGATCCGGAACCGTGACAGGCAGTGGTAGCAGGTCTTGTGTTGTGTTCTGTGCCTTATCCTGTGCCTTTTGTATTAAAGTATCAGTATTCCATCCCTCATTATGATTTTTGCTAGCCCATGGGCATTGATGATAGGCATGACCCTTCTCATCACAAAGATTACACTGAAAAACATTTTCACAAGCCATACTTGGATGTCCATAACACCCCCACATAAACTGCATTTTAACAAATCACAGGTGCTACTAAGATGGGTATGCGCACCGCATTTGTAACAGGCTCTCGGTTGGCCTCCATAGAAACAAGCACCTCTATCTCTACCTAAAAAAAAGCTATTAGGAAGATGTATGACTTCAGAATTAACCTGAAACAGCATGACCCGGAACTTCCATCCCCCAGTCCACAAACTCTCAGTATCAATAATAGCCTCGGGGGGGGGGGATAAAACCATGCACCTATTCTGCAGCCAATGGTAAATGTCACTAATGCTCACGCCTTCATTACGAAACATAACAGTAACCGCTCATACTGCCGGTTTTGTAAGAGGGATGGCATAAAAAGGGCATCCATAAAGGTGTGGTCTTTAAAGTTGTGTATTTGTTCCAAAACCTATCCAGCCCCACAGTAGTCTTAAAGCTGATGTCAAAAGTCTCCTCACCTGAAATACGAATTAAAGCGTAGATCTCTGAAGCTTGAAAATGCATGGAATCTTTTAGTAAGGTTCTGGCAATATAATATCTATCTGGGAAATCATCCAGGCTGCTCCTATATCGAAGGCGGACTGCATTGCATCTAGGGGCTTGCTCTAATTTATTTTTAAACAGGCCTGAAAGAACCTGGCCCCTAGTGGAATGCTGAGGTTGAGGAGGGGGCGGAGGAAATACTGAAGAGCCTTCCCCTGGGTCATCCAACGGAGGGGGGGGGCAAAACATCAGTAGATTGTGGAGGAATATCTGAGTCTAAATCAGGCTTTGAGGTCAGGATGGGAGGGTACATGGGACAAGGGAGGATCAGTCCATGACTCAGGCAGAGTCAGAAAAGTTACTGGTGTATGGGTGTGCTGAACTGATGGGGGGGAGCCGTCGTGAGGAGGTTGTCATTATGCACAATACCACAACCTAAAACCCCCTGTGGAGAAGCAACCCCCCCCCCCGGATACAGTAACAGGTACAGAAGCAGACACATGAATCCCAGAAGCTTCAGTATGTATAGTATCCGCAGTGTCTATAATATCCCCCCAGTCTTTCCTTGGTAAGTCAGTATCAGGTAAAACAACCTGGTCAGGAGAAGCAATAGTGTTCCCAGAAACAGGTACCTCGGTGGTGCTCTTGCAGGACAATGCAGGCCTGTTCGGTGAATATAGGACGCCATATTTCTCTGAGTCCCATGAAAGATCCGGAGTCCAGGAACCCGTGGCAGTACAAGTCCAGCCCGTGTGAACAAGCGCATCCGAAGTATTCCATTCAGTGTCCTGAGTCTCAGAAGGTGCCTGTAAACCAAAGCGTGAGACAAGGATAGCAGAGGTAGTTGGTAGACTAACTGGTGCCTGTGGAACCTGAAGAACACCCGAAAGAGACTCTGAAGCCGCAACTGCACTCATAGATCCCTGCCCGGAAATCGCAGGGTGAAGAACACTTGTAACACAGGCTGCATCCATGGAAAATGGTTCCGTTTCAGGCAATTGTACATCCCGGCTATGATCATGTCAAAAAGCATCCAAGGAGAGAGTAACTGGAGGCAGCATAACTGCCGCACACTCTTGGTCAGAGGAAGCCAAGGTAAGCACTCTTGTGGGAGCCACAGTATCGGATGCTGCTGCCAACTGCATCGTAGAGGAAATGTGCCCAACCTCTCACTCTTGCAACGGATCACAGACTGAGGTCTCCATGGCGCAGACCAGAGATCTCCACACCGGAAGAGTAGGGGAATTTCCCTGGTGTCCTGGCCAAATTTCTCTCATTCACTAAAAATATCACCAACAGCTTAATCAGGTAGAAGGTCAGTTGGCATTCATCAGTATCCCCCTCCCCCAGGTTGTGCCTGAAAAGAGGAAGGATTTGTCTAGTGCACTTACCTGGTCAACAAAAACTAAATAAAATAACAAATAAATAAATTGATTAGACATAGTATATCATAAAAAAATACAAAATCACACATGCCCCCATAATGCAAAGCATCATGGGCTGCATATGCAAATCACCACAGAATGTTATGCTGGTCCAACTTTAAGCAGAATTGCATGGTGCCGAAAGGCCTCTCACACAGTTTGCAAAGGGTGCTAACAGAAGACATAGACGCGTGTTTCGTCCTACCAGGACTCATCAGTATGCCTCATCTGTTTGGCACCCCAGTGGAATGGACCAGCTACCCTTAAGGCAGTGTGCCTTGGATATATTGTGGTGAACCCATTAAAATAAAAAACTATTTAAAAGACAAAGAACCTCTGTGCGCAAACACTGAGGCAAAGGTTACCCCAAAGGGCATTTGGCTGGGAAGCCAAGTTTCAAGAAAATACAAAATCACACATGCCCCCACAATGCAAAGCATCATGGGCTACATATGCAAATCACCACAGAATGTTATGCTGGTCCAACTTTAAGCAGAATTGCATGGTGCCAAAAGGCCTCTCACACAGTTTGCAAAGGGTCCTACCAGGACTCATCAGTATGCCTTGTCTGTTTGGCACCTCAGTGGAATGGACCAGCTACCCTTAAGGCAGTGTGCCTTGGATATATTGTGGTGAACCCATTAAAATAAAAAACTATATAAAAGACAAAGAACCTCTGTGCGCAAACACTGAGGCAAGGGTTACCCCAAAGGGCATTTGGCTGGGAAGCCCAGTTTCAAGAAAATACAAAATCACACATGCTTGAAACTTGGCTTCCCAGCCAAATGCCCTTTGGGGTAACCCTTGCCTCAGTGTTTGCGCACAGAGGTTCTTTGTCTTTTAAATAGTTTTTTATTTTAATGGTAGCTGCTGAACTAACTTATAGTTTCTGCAGAGTGTCCTGTGCCTAATAGCTGTCCGAGTAGGAGGCCATGATTTACCGTGTCAAATGCTTTGGTGAGGTTGATGAAAGCCACCCACACCAAATGCCCATGGTCTAAGGCCTTGTGTATGAAGCTTGTAAATTCAACTAGTGCTATGATGGCACTGTGCATTTTTTGAAAGCCATGCTGTTGTGGGCACTGTATCTGGTAACTCTGGAGGTAGTCCACAAGTTAGACAGCTACAATCCACTCCAGGGCTTTAGAAAGTGGTGGGAGAATGGACATTGGGTGGTAGTCAAAATGGCTAGTTCTGTCACCACTTTTATGGATTGGCATAACTACAGCGGACTTCCACTTCTGAGGAAATGTTGCAGATCTTAAGGACTGGTTTAGTATTTTCATTGGGGGGAGTATTTCTTCTAATGTGAGGGAAATTAGTTTGAGGTCAAACGTGTCACTACTAAACCTATTGTGCATTGTATGTACTTTCTTGCTTCCTTTCTTGTGATAACTTTAAAGTAGAAAGGGGGCATTGAAGAAAGTTTTGTACCTTGTACAGGTTACTGGTCAGGCCGCATCTAGAGTATGGAGTTCAGTACTGGTGCCCACACCTCAAAAAGGACATTAACCTGCTGGAGAAGGTACAGAGAAGGGCTACAAAGATGATAGCCGGTCAGCAGGGCAAGGCATATGAGGAGAGGTTGAGGGCACTGAACATGTACTCCCTGGAAGACAGGAGAGAGAGAGGGGATATGATGGGGCATTCAAGTACTTGAAAGAGATAAATAATGTTGATAAGGAAAGTCTCTTTAAGCTGAGTGGCAACCATATCACGAGGGGGCACAGTCTTAAGCTGGAGGGTGGGAGGTTTAGGAGGGATGTCAGGAAGCACTTCTTCATGGAAAGGGCGGTGGACACTTGGAATACGCTGCTGGAAGAGATCATCTTGTTAAAGACAGTGATCAGCTTTAAGAGAGGCTGGGATAAACATATAGGGAAGATAAGAATCATGGGTAGGGAGGATGAGAGGAGTGGGGAGGAAGGGCAGAGACATTAGCTCAAGCTGTGGACCCTGCAATACGAGCAGACTTGATAGACCAAATGGCCTTCTTCTGCTGGCTTGTTTGTATGTTCATATGTTCGTATGTTCAACATCGCTGTTGTGATTGTCTGCAGTCTCAAGGTGGTCGGGGGGAGTACACTAGTAAGGTCAGTGAAGGCAGTGTTAAAGGTGTCTGCTATGATTTTCTTGTCTTTTGTGGTAACACTATTTATGTTTTGCATGGACATGTGTGGTTATACTTCCTTTGCTGGTCAAGGCCTTCAAGTTATTCCAGAACATCTTGTCATTCCCCCAGGAATTGATGAGTTCTTCCTTAAAGTGCTGACTTTTTGCTTAGTGGATTGCCTTTGTACAGGCATTCCTGGCCGTTTTACAGTTTTGTATGTTCAACGGGTTGCCTGTTTCACGAGCCTGGTGCCAAAGGTTATCCCTTTCTCTCATCCAGTTAATGAGGGAAGGAGAGATCCATGGGTTACATGCTCCCCTGAGTTTTCTTTTTCTGAGCGGGGCAAAGATGTCACATGTTGCGTTAAACTTGCCAATTAAATGATCAAGGGCTTGGTCAACATCTTCTTGCTGTCTCCAATGAGATTTTAAAGGCTTGAGCAACTCCTTTTTTAAGATATGGCCACTGATGGTTTTGGCAAGAGGCTTCGTAGCTTTGTTGGACCAGGTATATATGATTGGTGAATGATCACTGATACAGTCCAGGAGGACAGAAGTACTAGTTATTCTTTCTGGATGATTAGTGAGTATCCAGTCCAGGAGCATACTGGAACCTGTCCGGTAGTTTTTCATGGTAGGGGAGTCTATCAAATGTACTATGTTTATAGCAGTGATAGTATCTTTGTATAGAGCCACCTCTTGGACAACCAGTTAATGTTGAAATCCCCAGCCATTAACACCTTAGAGCTAGGATGCAGGTTTTTTAGGTAGTCTGTTATTGCTTTGAATCCATTGACCTGCTCTTTGGAGGGGATGTATACAGAGGCAATAGTGAGACCCTTGTTGTGTGCTCCTAGGAGGATTTTAACCCCCAGTGTTTGTACATTGTGCCCTGCATCCAAAATGGGAAGTGCCTGTCCTTGCGGATAGTCTCTTAAGTATAGAGCACCCCCACCCCCATGCTTAGTAGTCCTGTCTTGTCTGAAAACCGTGCACCCATATATCAAGATAGCATAGTCTGGGACTTTGGGTGTGAGCCATGTTTCCACTATAGATATTACATCCGGCTGGTGCTGAGTGACCCAGACCTGGAGCATGTCCAATTTGAGTGTTAAGCTACAGATGTCAATTGAGGCCACTGTTAGTGAGTCCTGCCTTCTTGTTTGTCCAACATTTTGTTGACATGGGCCAGGATTGGAGTGTATGCTGCCCCGACATTAGCAGGATTAGTCTGATGACCTGATGTTTTAGGTGCTACTTGCTTGTTTTCCAGTTCCTCCTGCTAGTTCTCACTGTCTTTGTCTTGTGGCTGATAGTGTTCTGCCAGGGGATTGCTATGAGGGAAGGGTTAACTATATTGATGTGACGAGTCTTCCAGTCTAGCTGGTAGATAGCCTTATGGTGAGATGTAGAAACTGGGTTGGTTGTGCCAAGCTGGTAGTTTACCATTAAGATTCTGGTGTGTTGACTGCTGTAAACATGTTGCACTACTCCAGTGCCTGTCAATGAAATTTGTGTTAGTAGAAAGGTCATGCCTAACAACAAGTTAAATCCTCCCATTGTATCATTGGGGAGTGTAATCACAGATTAAGCACTGTCTCAGGAGGGGGGTGCCAAATAAATCCAGTGAGCTATAGGTAGTGAATAGTAGACTAGGCTAAGGGTTGTAGAAGCCTGTTATAAGTTGGATCAGCTAGATGACATAGTGGATAGTGACACAGCTTCTGGTGCCGAATGTCCAGAGTTCAAATTCCAGCTTGTGATAGTGTGTGTTAAGAGGTGATTAGGGTGGAGTGCTGAAGGTTGTCAATAGATGGCAGAGACAAGTTTTGGGTCTATATGGCTCAACAGAGGTAGAGAAATTGGGAAAGGGAGAGGGAAGAAGGAAGTGAAGGTGACAGCAGTGACTCCTAGCGGTGAGAGAGTATAGCATGCAGATGGGAAAGTGTGGTGTTAGATGCAGAATGGCCAAATACGTGACATGTCATGTGACCTCCCAAACTAAATAAAAGAAAGGACCGTCTAGGGTAGGAGGGTGATTGGTGGGTGGGCAGTCATCATGGAGCAGCAATGGGCTAGCACAGCTATTGTTTGTACCTGTGCAGCAAAACAGATGGTGGAGGGCTCTGTGGGTTAAGGGAGCAGAGGAACTGCAGGTCAGTGCTTTGCTGAGCCTATGGATAAAGGAGACAGCCGCGTTAACATAGAGGGAGGGTTTGCAAACAGAAATGCCAGAGCTCCAGTGGGAAACAAAACAAAGGGTCTGGGGAGAGAGATCTGTGCACGCACAGACAGAGGCTCATTGGAATGGCACAATAAAGACTGCAATAAAGAAACTCAGATTCAACATGGACAAGTGCAGAGTGCTACATTTGGGTAAAAATAGCAGGAACTTTAATTATAACATCAAGAGGGAAAAATTACTAAATAGTGAATCCGAGCGAGACTTGGGTATTCAAATATCCAGGGATATTACATTCAAAAGTCATTGTAACAAGGTTACTAAAAAAGCATGTGGCATTATGGCCTCTATTAGGAAAAATATTAAAAGCAGGGATAGGGAGGTGGTTGTTCTCTTGTATATATCACTGGTGCATCCACATCTGGAGTTTGGATGTAGTTTTTGATCTCCACATTACAAAGGGGATATGAGGAGGCTTCAGGGGGTCCAGCATCATGCAACCAAGAAGATTGATGGGATGGTGGGGGAAAACATATGAGATTGTGGGAGCTGGATATGTAGTCCTTGTTGTACAGAAGATATAAGGGAGACATGTATATGGTATATAGGGCATTTCAGCATCCTGACTTGTGGGAATGTGTCAGACTGAAAAGATGACTTGACAATACAACTAGAGGCCATCAGTGGCAATTAAGTGGAGATAATTGCAAGAAAAATATTTGTGAATGATAGTTCATACAGAGAGTGGTGTTGCAGTGGAACAGTCTACCCGAGTATGTGGTGTCGAATAACACCATGAAACAGTTTAAACAGGCTTTTTTCCCCCCCAATTGTTTAACCAGGTGAGACACACTAAGCTGAAAGCTTATTTACAGGTGCAACCTGGGAGCACAGGGAAGTTAAGTGACTTGCTCAGGGTCACACAGTATGCAAGTGGGGGCTGTGGGGTCTCCAGATTTGCAGCTCAGAGCCTTAAACCACTGCGCAATACTACCTCCTGTATGTGCATTGTATTGACATCAGGAATAAGTATGTAACTTAGATGGAACAGGTCAAGAACGACTAACGCTATATGACCTGATATCTTATGAATCTATGAATCTTATGAACCTTCTCCAACCGAAGAACAAAAGGGGTAAAGCAGAGAAGGCTGAGGAGCTGAAATATAGTTCATCGAAATCTATTGCTCATACTTGCATCTATGTCCCATACTTTGTATCTGTGGCACATACCTTTTATATCTTACCTATACCTTGTACCTATTGCCCATACTTTGTATCAGTTACCCATACATTGTACCTACTGCTCGTACTTTGTATCTATTGCCCATACCTTGTATCTATTGCATACCTTGTATCTATTGCCCATACCTTGTATCTATTTCCCATGCTTGTATCTATGTCCCATACTTTGTATCTGTGGCCCATACTTTGTATCTGTCACCCATACTTGCCTGTGCCTGAATCTTGACCCCCCAGACCAGCTGGCAGGCTTCTAGCCCTTTACCAGGCTCCTTTGCTCCGTGGCAACTTGGCTGTCTTCTGCTGGCCGTCTGCACCTGAACCTTGGCCTGCCAGACCAGCTAGCAGGCTCCTAACACTTGACTGGGCTCCTCAGCTCCACAGCATCCCAGCTGTCCTCCACCAGCTGGCTGTGCCTGAACCTTGGCCTGCCAGACAAGCTAACAGACTCCTACTCCTTGACTGGGTTCCTCAGCTCCATAGTAAGATGGCTGTCTTCTGCCAGCTGGCTGTACCTGAACCTTAGCCAGTCAGACCAGCTAACAGGCTCCTAGACCTTGCCTGGTCTCCTTGGCTCCAGTGCAGCCTGGCTCTCCTCCACTGGCTGGCTGTGCCTGAACCTCAGCCTGCCAGACCAGCTAGCAGGCTCTTAGTCCTTGACTGGGCTTCTCGGCTCCACGGTGACCTGGCTCTCCTCTGCCGGTCAGCTGCACCTCAACCTCAGCCTGCCAGACCAGCTTGCAGGCAGGGTAAACACTCTAGGGACTACTGACCTCTGAGAGCCTGTGCAGCAATTGGATAAGGACTGCTAAGCCATGGCTGTTATTGGCTGTCTCTGACCTAGCTTTTCTCTCATTGGTCTGCTCCTCTGTTTCATTTTGCTGCTCTCCTAGCCTGTTTTTGCTGAAACTAGTAGCTTGAATTTTGCGGTTTTTTAATCTGTTAATCTGTGCTAATAGCTTGAATTTTGCAGCTTGGATGTTTATGTAATGTTTATGTTGTATTTCCAGTTGCTTTTAATCACTAGCCAGATGTTAGAGATGTTCCCTGTGCATGATTGAACTTCAAGCTAGTGTATCCTTTTTCATATTTCTGTGTGCCCCTCTTTCTCCCCGATTCCCCCCAGCTCCCTGCTACTCAGTCACTGTGCCTGACTCAACTTCAAACTAGTGTTCTTTTCTCTCAACATTCCTGCCTGTCCCTCTATCTCCTCGAGTCTCCCCTGTCCATCGTTAATACGCCACTAGAGCTTGATGTAAAGTTGGCCTATCTGCTTTTTCTTTTTGCTCTTCTGCCAGTGTACCCTTTTTCCCCTGGCCACTAATCTACTCTGAACATTTAAAATGTAATTTTCCTTGGCCCATCTGGCACCAGCACCCCCCCAGCTTTCTCACTGTCTACCCTCTTTCACTCCTAGCTACCTCACTCTCTCATTTTGTCCCTGCCATCCCACCCACTGATTAACCTAGGGTTTGTTTACAACAGGTTATCACTGGCCTCTACCTTCTTCTCTCTCCCTTAGACTCCTAGCCCTTGACCTGGCTCCTCGGCTCCATGGCAGCCCAGCTCTCTTCCACCAGTCAGCTGCACCTGAACTTTGACCCACCAGACTAGCTAGCAGGAATAGTGAACAATCCTTGGTCTGCTGGCCTCTGAGCCTGTTCAGAGATTGCATAAGGGCTGCTAAGCTGCTGCAGCTATTGGTTCTCTCCAACCCGACTTTTCTCTCATTGGTCTGCTCCTCTGCTTCATTTTGCTGCTCTCCTTGCCTGTATTTGATGAAACTAGTATTTTCTCCTGCCCATCCACCCCCGCCCCAACTCTATTTAAATCCACTTTTGTACAGCACCATACCCATTCTTTCTCTTTAACATGCCTAACCTTGGGACAAGCGTACTCCCTCTTAAAGAGGCCAATCACTTGCCTTAACTAACACTTTCTGGCCTGAGTGCTACAGGGACTGCCACCCCATGCTGCATATAGGAAGAGGGATAAAGGGATTTGAAGTAAAAGGCTGAGATGGAGAGGTCTACCACCTACCACAGTATCCACACAAAATGAGTCTGCACCATGTACCTGGAGGTATTGCCATCCACTTGCTTCTACTCCTGGCACTAGTCTGGACACAGAGACACCCAGCCATTGCGATCATCACCTACCACCTAGACTACCCTACCCCTCATTGTGGCAAACCCACACAGTGGGAGACCAGCAGTAGTATGCCACCTCCTGCTAGTCACACACAACATCTCTCTGGGGCCCCTTCTACCACAAGGATCCTAATCCTGGCCTTATGGTTATTTCCTGGCCTCCATAGTGTGCTTGGCCCCCTGGCTACCAAATGCACTCACCAGTACCAGCACAGGATGGAATTGAAATACCTGTTCCCAAAATTAGCCAGAAAACTCATCTTACTCTTACTGCTGATCTCGAGTAACATCCACCCGAACCTTGGTCCCCTGCCAAACCACTCTCCATCCCAGACAACATCAGGGCAATCAAGGATTGTGGCTATGAATATTGGTAGCCTCCTAGGTAAGCTGGCCAGCTTGAGGCCTGGGTGGCACATACTCAGCCAGATGTAGCGCTGACAGAAACCTGGCTCACCCCACGAACTGCTGACTCAGTGGTCTCCATCCCTGGTTACAACCTACATAGGGAAGACCAGTCTGGGGAAAAGAAGTGGCGGATGCATAATCTATACCAGCAACCACCTACTATCCCAAAGAGTCCAACTGACTGCTGCCAACAATGAATACGAATGCCTAGCTATAAAAATCCTACTGGGTAAGGGGCAGAAAGGCCTGATTGTTATGGCAGTTTATGTCCTACCAAGGCAGCAGCAGGCTAGCCAACACAAGGAAACAATCATGCTAGTGGGTTTTAACTCAAACTGGCTTGCTAAATTCCTACTGTCAATAGGGATTTGGTTTCCAGACTCTATCTAACACAGATGGTAAAGAGCTGCACTAGAACTAACTGCCACACAGGTACAAGCACATGATTGGCTTGGCAGAAGACACCAAGAGAAAGGACAGCTGTGTGACTGAACTTCTCTGCTGGGACTAAAATAGAAGAACTTTTGTATTTGGGCCTTTAATTTAGGGTAAAAACCTAACATACAAAACAAAAAAAAAAGTGTGTGTTTGGGTTAACTGAACTGAATGGGTAACTGAAAAGTCATCTAGGTGTAAATCTCAGGTGACTGAAAGGACTTAACTGCTGTGAGGTTTAAATTACTTGTAGAAAGATCTGGTAAGTAGGGGGAGTGGCTTAGCTAGAAGGAAGCTACATTTAAAGACTGCCTTAGAAAGATTCTGCTAATAGCTTGGCAGAAGACACCAGAGAAAGGACTGCTGTGTGACTGAACTTCTACTGGGACCATATTGCTCTCTTCCCTCTCCTCCACCCAAAGCTAGTTCTATTTTTATAGGCACAGGATTTGACTGACAACAGAAACTTCCTGTTTAGGGGCAGGAAGTGGTGATCACAGAACCACCAAGGACCCACCATCCTAGAAGGGCAAGAGTAGCTCTCTGGCCCCTCTAGCTGCTGGAGGTCTGCCTCTGAACAAGTAAGTGGTCTACTGAGAAATATAGGATATTCTTGTCTCAGAACAGGACAATCAGGAGCTTAAGGGCACACAGGCAGAAAGTAAGGAGAGAGAGAAAAAAAACAGACGAAAGAGTAAGGATTGCAAACAGTTAGGGGTCAAAATAAGACATGATTGAGTGGTGCAGTGCAGTGGCTGTGGACAGCAGTCTTCGGGAGATATTCTGGAGGATGCGGTGTTGTCCCATCTGCAGGCACCTTTCTGGGCTGAGGGAGGAGGTTGCTCATCTCCAGGCTGAGTTGGCCAGGATTTGTGGGACCTCCTCTTCCATCCAGGGACCACCAGTGCCACTGCCGTTGCCTCAGAGGTTGCCAAGAAAGAGGAGCGGTTGGACCACAGTGGGTTCAGGGAGGGTGAAGGTGGTGGAACAGAGGCACATCCCTCCAGTTGTACCTCTCGACAATTCCTATGCCATTCTGGCAAAGTGTGGTTCCTCTATGGAGGCAACTACAGTGGAGACCAAGGAGGATGCTGGGAACCTCCACAAAGGAGACCCACAGGAGGGTGGCAGGGGACCCTGCAGGGGAAGGAAACAACTCCTGGTGGGGGACTCCATTGTTAGGAAGGTAGAACTGGACAAGGCAGGGGAGAGGGAGGTAAGGTGCCTGCCTGGCGCCATGGCTTGAGGGACAGGAGCGAATCCTCAGGATTGCGGGCAGCTGCACAAGGAGGGAGCTGGATGTCATTGTCCACCTAGGGACAAATGGCCTAGCTAAGAAAGGATTAGAGAAGTGCAGGAAGAGTTTGTGGAATTGGGAGGGCCTTAGTCAAGTGCACGCATGGTAACCTTCTCGGAGGTGCTACCCATCTATGGCATAGGAGAGGCTAGGGTGTTCTGTACCATGGGATTCAATCAGTGGTTGAAAAACTGGTGTGGAGCTCAGGGATTTGGCTTCATTGGGGACTGGGGTCCACCTGGAGTGATGCAAGCCTATACTGGCATGATGGGCTGCATCTGTCCGGGAGGGAACCAGGATCCTAGGTGATAGGTTTAAATGCTTCATTGGCAAGCTTTTAAACTAGCCAAGGGAGGCACTGGAAAGAGCAGGAAAATCCTAGCCCCAAACAATCACGTAGTAAGTGTGCAAACACCAACATGGAGGTGTCGATGGGAGAGGGCAGGGTAAAATGGAGAAAGTGACAAAAGCAAGAAGGACGGGATGGGGCAAAGGGGTAAGGCCATCAGGAAATGGAGGGTAATGAGTACCAATGCTCGTAGTCTGGGCAACAAGCTCCCTGAGCTGGTGGCCTTAATGGAAGAGGGATGCCTGGATATCATAGCAGTCACAGAAACACGGTACACAAGAGAACCATGACTGGGATGTTAACATACCAGGGTACATAACACCACAGGAGAGACAGGCAGGGGAGAAGAGGGGAGGAATAGCTCTCATGTAAAGGAAGGGATAAAAGCAACTGAACAAAAGAGTAAACAGGGAGGAGAAGAGGCACTGTGGATCACCTTGGAGACTGGAAAGGCACCACAATCTGCACAGGGTTGTGTACAGACCCCATGTCAGGGGGAAGAATGGACAAGGATATGATGGAAGCATTCTTAGAATGGCAGAGAAAGGGAGATAGTGTTGATGGGAGACCTGAATATACCAGATGTTAACTGGAGCACATTGCTGCAGCCACATCCAAGAGCAGGGCCATTCTGATGCCCCAGGTGGCAGGCATTAGACAGCTAGTTTCGGAACCCACTCACGAGGGAGCAATCTTAGACCTCGACTTCAAAGGGGCAGTGAGAGGATCTCAGATCTAGAAGTCGGTTGCCTTCTGGGGACAAGTGACCATCAAACAGTGTGGTTCATGTTAAACTCAGCTACAGAGTCAAGCCATACAAAAGTGAGGGTACTGGACTTTAGGAGGGCTGACTTTTGCAAGATGGGAGAGTGCCTCAGAAAAGCACTAGCAAACAGGCTAGAAGGAGGTGTGGAGCAACAATGGGGAATTATCAAAATGCCATCACAGAGGCAACAAGCCTTGTGTGAAGCAAATAAACAAATCAAAATGAAAGAAAAAGCCACTATGGTTCTCAAGAGAGTGGCTGTGAAAGTCAGGAAGAAAAGACAGCATTCCGGAAGTATAAGGAAACACAGAAGAAGCAGGACAGAAGAGCTGTACCAGTTAAGGCAGAAAGAAGCAGGAGGAAGTCAGAATAGCAAAGGCCCAAACTGAGAAAAGATAGCCAACTCAGTTAAGAAGGGGATAAAACCTTTTATAGGTACATCACGCTGATAGAAAGACAAGGGAGGGATAGTGAGGCTGAACAGAATGAACGGTGGGTGGGCAGAAGGGACAGTGAAAAGCAGGAATACTGAATGAATATTCTGCTCAGTATTCATAAAAGAGGAGGGAAGTGCCTAATCCAATTAACAGAAGCACTCTTGATAGGGGGTCGATCCCAGTCCTTTCACGAAGAAAGGATTCTGACAAGAACTCCTAAAACTGAAGGTGGACAAAGCAATGGGTCCTGATGGAATTCACCCCAGAATTCTAAAAGAATTAAGGAAGGAACTAGTGAAACCACTGGCTACTCTTTTTAATAAATCGTGGGAGGATGGTGTGGTACCCGAGGACTGGAGGAAGGCGGATGTGATTCCCCTTCACAAAAGTGGGACCAAGACAGAGGCAGGAAACTACAGACCTGTCAGTCTGACCTCTGTGGTAGGGAAAGTGATGGAGTCACTTCTGAAGGAAAGAATAGTTGAGTACCTAGAGGTCAGTGGAGCACAGGATCCAAGGCAGCATGGGTTCACAGTGGGAAGGTCATGTCAGGACGAATCTAATAGATTTCTCTGACTGGGTGACCAAAGTAGTAGACCAGGAGGGCTGTGGACATGGCCTACCTAGACTTTAGCAAGGCATTTGACACAGTCTCACAAAAGATTGATAGTCAAATTAACCAGCCTGGGAGTGGGTCCCAGGGTGGTAGCCTAGGTAAAACATTGGCTGGACAACAGGAACAGAAGGTAATTGTAAATGGAGTCCACTCTGAAGAAGGGTGGTTACTAATTGGGGTACCTGAGGAGTTCAGTATTGGGTCCAGTCCTTTTAATGTCTTCATCAGTGACATTGCAGAGGGACTGGAAGGAAAGTATGCCTTTTGCAGATGACACAAAGATCTGCAACAGGGTTGATACACAAGGCGTGGAAAGGATGAAAAGGGACTTGGCAAGGTTGGAGGAATGGTCAGACTTATGGCAGCTAGGATTCAATGCAAAAAGTGCAAAATAATGCACCTGGGAAACAAGAACCCAGGGAAGAATACACAATGGGTGGGAGGTAGTAACAACAACAAAACAGGAAAGGGACCTGGGGTAATCATATCAGATGACCTTAAGGTAAGCAAGCAATGTGAGAAGGCAGTAGGGAGGGCTGGGGGTATACTGGGATGTATAGGGAGGCATCAGCAGCAGAAAACAGGAAGTTGTTATCCTCTGTACAGACAGTTGGTGAGACCCAATCTGAAATACTGTGTCCAGTTCTGAGACCCCATCACCGCAGGATATAGACAGGATAGAGGCAGTCAGAGAGGGCAACTAAAATGGTGCAGGGTCTGCAAGAGAAGCTATATGAGGAGAGACTAAAGGAGCTTAATATGTATACCCTTGAGGAAAGAAGGAGAGGGGGGACATGATAGAAACTTTCAAGTACCTCAAGGAATCAACAAAGTCAAGAGGTAGCATCTTTCAGAAAAGAGACTTGCAAGAACAAGAGGACACAATTTAAAGATAGAAGGAGGGCGGTTCAGGGGCAAGTGAGGAAGATATTATTTCACAGAGAGTAGTGGATGCATGGAAAGCCTTCCTGAAGATTGATGGGGTCTAAAACTGTGGGAGAATTCAAGAATGCATGGGACAGACATAAAGAGCAATTCTTGTGGGGGGCAGGAAGATATAGGCTGTTGGTTAACTAGGATCTGCGGCCTATCCTGTAGGTAGGGAAATGGGCAGACTAGATGGGCCTAGCGGTCCTTATCTGCCCTCAAAGTCTATGTTTCTATGTTTCTATTGACTGGGTGCTAACCAGACACCATGAAAGGCTAACTGATATCAAGGTACTCCCAGACACCCTGAGCAACCACTCACCTATCCAGTGTGAGTGGTCAGCAAAACAGCCGAAGCACCTCCCCCCCAAGACTGATGAGGAACAGAATTATGAAAAGTAAGCTCTGGATGATTTCAGGAATCACCTTGCTGGCATTGACTGGAGCTTCCTTGACTCATGCCCCTCTGCCAATACAGTGCTCCAGCTCTTCCTCCACACTTTAACTCTATGGTGGACAAGTTCACCCCACTGAAAGAAGATGGTAAAGGTAGAAGCATGGACTGGGTCACCCATCAAATTTTAGAATTATGAGGCAAAGGATCTCCTCTGGCACTGGGCCAAGCAACAGGCCTCAACTATGGATGCCCAGAACTATGAGTAGATTGGAAACAGGTGCACTTGGGAAATCTGATGAGCCAAGGCTGCATACCATAAGAACTTTCAGCCTCAATGTTGGGGTGACAGGAAGAAATCCTAGTCCGCAGTCAAGAACCTCCCTTTTTTTAACTTTCTCTCTCTCCCTCTCCAGCACAGAGCCCCGCTCAGTCTGGGTTGTCTAAGCATCCCCTGCTTCTCCATCTACCTGTATCCACCTCAGGACCCCCAAGGAGCCACGGCTATACCCCCCCGGTGGGTACGAGGTGGGGTCCTAGCTCCCCGAGGACTTCTGGTTTTGTTGGGTCCACCAATCAGTGGTCAGGCAGGTGAGATCAACTAGGGGCTGTGCCGTTGCTCCTTTCCATTGGTGCTCTGGTGCAACTTTCTGCCATTTCTCCCCTGTGTGTGGTGTGCGCCCCCGACGTCAAGGAGCTATGTGCCGACATCCACCACGCGCCATGACCTATCCTTCCCTGTGACTGTAAGACTTGTCATACCCTGAGCCTCCACTTGGGGTCAGGCAAGCAGCAGATCTTAGTCCCCTCCCCTCCCCGGAGAAGACGCAGTGAGTCGTGGGACGCTCAATCTTCTCCCAGCCAGCCTTCCAGTGGCCCGGCTCACTCCCAAACCCAGGTTACTGGTGTTACAGATGGAAATCCAACCACTGCACCGGCAGGCCAGCCCAAAGAACCTCCTTTTGACCGGTGACAGGACCCTGCCAACCATCCTCCAGCACAATGATGAAGTCATACTTAAGGATGCATTTATGGGAAACATTTTTAACAGGGTGTTCACTGTCTACAGCACAGTCCTTCCCCCCCAAGACTGGCATCATACCTTGATGGTGCAGCTGCTCCAGATCATTCACCCTCATACCCCAACGATAGGCCCAGTTCAAATTTTTATTTCAGACAGGTGACCATCAAGGAAACAAGAAAGTAGCTGACAAGAGTACTGGTAAAAACAAGGATGGAGGCAATTGTATCGACATGAAACTGATCTCCATCACTCTATCCGAGGTTGTTGTACCCATCATGAAGCTTTTAACTTATCACTCCATCTATCTGCTTTCCCTCTACTTGGAAAATTGCCTGATCACCCTAGTGCTAAAAGGAGTGACCAGTCATTAGTATCCAACTATAGAACAATCTCTATTCTATCCCACTCTCTAACTTACTGGAAAAGAATCATAGCAGACCAACTCACAGACTACCTACATAAATATAAGCCACTTGCTCACAACAACATGGCTTCCACAAGATGCATAGCATAAACACCACTCTAATCAATTTCACGGGTTACATACACGAGGCAGGGTCATCTGCTGGGGCAACCTTCATAGACCTATCCAAGGAGTTTGACATTGGGACCACCAGCTGTTGCTCCACTGATTAAGTTGTCTAGGATGCCCCTAACATGGTTAAGTGGTTCTCTAGCTATCATTCGGGCATTCTCAGCAAGTGAAAATCAATGGAACCATCTCTAAAACCAGTGCAGGCATTGTATGGATCCCTCAGGGTCTGTACTGGGCCCTGCTCTTTCAGCCTTTCTGTGAACTGCTTTCCTGAAGCTTGCACCACCTCCAAAGTCCCCTCTATGCAAATGACATATTAGTATTCTCCTGAGGTTCCTCCAGGAAGCACTCACTAGATCAATCAGTACAACTTTAACTTCCTACAGGACTGGTTCAAGGATGGCCCGCTAGTGCTCAACAGTAAAGAAAATAAAACTATGCTCTACACAGGATAACAAAAGAGGAGATCTACTACACCCTTCTTAATAATCTACAACTCGGACTGCATCCTTGAACAGGTGGGTTCGTTCTGGTACCTTGGGATCACAACCAGCGAGTTCCTTTCCTTGATGAACACGTATGGAATATTACAACTGCCATGAATTGGAAACTAGGGGCCCTTTGTAGGCTCCAGTTCTGCCTCTCTCCTGAGGCTAGGCTACTTCCAGTCAGGCACCAAACCTGCTATGCTGGACTAGCAAATGTGGTATATGGTGGATCCTGTAATACTAGTGTACACAGAGCCCATACTACCCTCAACAAAACCTGTAGGTTTGTGTTGGAACTGATTGCCTCATGCATACTTTCGATTTATATATTAGGACAAAATTACTTCCTCTCCTGGATCGAATGAAGCACCAGTCCTGCCTGCTAAGGAAGAAAGCCCTCATAGGACTTGCACTACCTTCTCTTTAAGCTTTGCTCTGTCCTACCTCAGCTGAGCATGCCGCAAGAAGTGTGGCAAAATAAGCCGTTGCTGTGCCGTTCAAAAAAACTGCTCAGGGAAACTGCGCCTGTACAGTAAAGGGCACCCTCCTGTCTAAAGTCGGATCACACCCACCTGTGACCACAAACACATACCTACAGTCATTTCAAACCAAACTTTGAAATACATCCCCCTCCCAAACACTGCAACTGCCTCTCCCAATCCTGGGTGAAACTGGCTCTCCTCTTGCCTCCAGAGTCATGTTCTGACTCCCCAGGCACCTTCCATTTTTCCTGAGCTGCTGAGATGCTTCAGCTGCCTCCACTGCTTCCTATCTCCCACCATTCTACTAACCATGTCTCTCCCATACCCACCTACTGACCCATGTACCCCTCCCAACCTTCACCACCTCCTCACAGGTGTACTTCTCTCATTCCTTACCTATAGCTGATCACCACCCATACCCCCTAGCATGTGGCCCACCTCCACCCAGCATCTGCACAACAATGATTGATGTATCCACACTTTATACCCCTTTGGAACCTGACAATGCATTACCAGCTTACTACCTTGTGCACATACTAAAGCTTGTACATAGAAACCTCTTTTCCTGAATTCTCTCTTCCAATTTAATTATCTCTTCCCACTGGGGACTGCTTCTTCACAGGGTTTTTACTACCTGCACTCTGAATAAAGTGAAATTATTGTTTTATTCTTACTTATATGATCTATGTCCATTACATGATGTTTTACAGACAATGCTTTTAACTGCTACTATTGCCCTCTCTGAAACATGTATTTTGATGTTTTCCCTTGTATTGATGAAGATAATTTGTAAATGAGCTCTTAGATCAAAGTTTGTAATTCTGATTTCTACAATAAATAAAATTAATTATAGGTTTGATGGTGATATCTATGTGTATAGTAAAACAGTCAACAAATATCCTGAAAAAAAAACAGGAGTTTTGAGAATAAGTCCACAGGCAAGTTTTAATTAAATTGGATGTGGGATTGATGATGAAAAAATTGAAATGAATGTGCAGAAACAAATCCCATCCAGGTTACTAGGCATGGGACTAAAAATAATAGAACAAATGGCATAGAATTGGGGTAACTTGTCCATGATAGAGTGTGGGAAGGGAAAAGACTCATGTGAAAATGTGTTTGGTACATTGTGGTTACAGATAGAAAAAGCAAGTGCTCAAATGGATATGCAGAAACTAAGAATAAAACAAGTCCAAAATGTAGTACAAATTGAGATACAAAAAGGTGTGGGTTCCACTTTAATGAATACAAATGTGAGGGCTTTAGCTACAAAACCTGAAGTATTTAGAAGTATTGAAGTATAACCAGGTACGAATTGCAGTTATCACTGAGATGTGGTGTCCCCTCACGTACCAGAATGTTGCAGTACAATAGAGGTGGTATTAGGTGGAGAAAGTGAGAGGTAGAGAAAAAGGTGAGGGATTGCATGTTATATACATGAAGATATAAGCTACTGAGGATGAATGAATTAGAACAGGAGAATTTGAAACATTATGGATGGAATTGAAATACAGATTACCCAGAAATTGTAGACCTTTGTGCTAGGGAGGGTTCATCATCACCATGAGCAATGATCTTAAAAAGAATAAAACATATAAACTGGTGTATTGATAGGAGATAAAGAGATATCAGGTTGAGGATAATTCTTATGGGAGATGGAAATCATTACCTTATCAAAAGTAATGCAAGGAGAAATCTGAGCAGTGGTAAAGAGAAGGACAAAGGAAATGTATATTAAGATGGATAGTACAATTTGTCTGATTGGTACAATTCCCCAGAGGTTACTACTCATATTGGATTGTATCAGATCATAATGTGATATCAATCACATCAAGTTTTGAGAGGATATAAATGAAGAGATAGGAGACAGCTGTTTTGAGAAAATGGAATAAAGACAGGAAAGAAGAATTATTAGATTCATTAGCCCGTGAATTAGATCCTGAATAAGATTAAATTAGAGTCAGTTTATTCTAGTTGGGTAAATGTGACATATCGTTGCAGAATTATGAATAGGATTGCATATGTGGTGGAGTACCATTAAAAAGTAGTGACAAACCATGGGTGAACGAGAATTTAAGAGTTTGATAAAAGACAGACTGCCTTAAAGTTAGGTCACATAGTTGAATACCATCAGCTGAGAAATGAAGTAAAGAAGATGGGAAAAGGATGAAAAGACATATATACCAAAAAGGTAAACAGATTATAAAATCAGATTCAAATAATTGGAATACAACCAGAAATCTTGCAAAATAATAGACCTGAGGAACAAGTAGAAACTAGAAACGCAGAAAATTGTGGTTTTGAAGGACTGGATAATGGCAGCCTGTTGCCATAAGGATTAAAGAGAACATTGTGTGATGTGAGTGAGGGTTTGAAATACTTGAGACAATAGATGAGAATATGGTATGTACCAGATAAATATCTAGTTTCAGTTGAAGAAATAGCTTGAGCCTTAAAAATTGAAAATCAGCAAGGCAGTAGGACCGATGATATACCAAACTGAAGATATGGAGGAAGCGAGCAGATTAAATCAACCCCATCCATGGTATGTAATATTTTAACAAGCCAGTTTGTACGAGCAAATTACCAAGTCAATGGAAACAGCTTATGTTTGCCATTACCAAAAGTTACTGTGCCACGGAAGTAAAAAAAGTTTTAGACCCATTTTGATTAGCGTGTTGTGTCAAAGTTGTGTGAGATTTTGTTACAAAGTGTGATGGAAATTTTTCCAACAAAATTCACCCAAATTGGTTGGATCATTAAAATGGAGTTCTACAACCTTGCTTTAATGAAATTTCAAGAACTGTGTATGAAATCATACGAAAATGAGGAACTAGTAAGGGTAGTATTGGTTGATTATAGAAAGTCATTTGATTTGATAGTTCATCAAACATTAATCAAAAAACTGCAGGCGGATAGCCCGCTTGTATCATAAGGTGGTTATGACTTTGTGAAAGGCATATCGGTGGATTGAAAGGAGGGGTTTAGTTCCAGATATATGATTGTATATGTGTGGTAGTGTGTCTGGGGAACACATTTGGGACCTTATAGTTCTGATGATAACGACTTAAAACGAGGCTGCATCAAATACAAGGATGATACCTCAGTGATTGATAGGTTATTGAAGTTAGTCAAAGTACTATGCAAGCTGACTTAAAAGAAATTGAAGCTTGATGCAACAAAAAAAGATGCAGATAAATCTGAAAAGACAAACAGGAAATTGATTTAAAATAATAAAATAGCCACCACTCTCTGGTATTTGGAGGTTCAAGTGATTGAGAATGTTAAATTGTTAGGAATACAAAATTAAGCATGATTTCAGATGGACTGAACAGGGGAAGGATGTTAAAGAAAGGAAACTCAAGTACTTTTAACAATGTTAAAAGGTCAGTAGCAAGAAGATCTGTATATTTATAAGCACATGGTTAGACCAATTTTGGAATATGGTTTAAGAAAAGAAAGCTAGGAACACAGACAAAGTAAAGAGTTAACCCATTTGACTACTTTTGGACCCACTCCTAGGTTACAATTGTAAACTGGCAAGACTGAATCAGAAAGCTCTTGGTGGTGGTGTTTTTAGTGATTTAGATGTATGCTGCATATCAGATCAGTATCTCTTCCTTTTGATACAAAGAGACTAAAAATTACCCCCAAAACTGGTCCAATCTTTGAAGTAACATCTACAAATATGTTCCCCTAGTTCATTTAAGATTGATCCAGTTCAAGATTTTACACAATTTGCTGGCCCGGTGGCACTGAGGGTTGAGGTGCTGGACACCACACCTTGTGCCACGCTGGCAACCCAGGTTCGGGAATGAGCCAGGATTGTCGGAGGCCGTCGGGAGGGGGGAAGAGGATGTGAGAAGCTGCCAGCAGGCAGCACTACGCCTCAGGAGGTGGAATCCAGCTATCTCAGAGCTTGTCTGCCCTCTGGTGGAGGCTGGAGGGATGGTGCCATGAGGAGCTCTGACATAGGTCGATGTGAAGGGATGAGGAGACTTGGTCCGCATCTGCGGTACACATGTGCATCTCCACGCACATGTGCCACTGCTTCTGGGGATCCTGGAGTAGCTCAAGGGAGAAAACAAAGGAAACTGTGGGGGCTGACATGGATGATACTCCCGGACTAACTCTGGGGATCTGCCAGGGCGCGCATGGCGCTAGAAGCCCCAGAAAGACCCCAAGTTCAGTAGGCTCGGCAGATGCTGAGGTCAACCCACCACAAGGAGGATAAAAATAGTCTACAAAATAAAAAAAAAGATTTTACATAATGCATATTTGACTCCACAAAAATTACATGCTTTTGGTTTTTTGAGTCAAATAGTTGCACAACATGTGGGGTAGAAGAGGGAACAATCACACATATCTTTTGGTATTGCCCAAATGCACAAAAGATTTGAAATAAAGTGCAAAACAATTTAGGGTTGACACTTTCATTACATAATGCGATAAACTTTGAGACATATATTTTGGGCAATCTTAATACAGTTAAAGGATTAAATGATAAATCCATTTTATCACTATTAGCCATCTCCACAAAACAACTGCTGGCAAAACACTGGTTGGACAAGGATGATTTCTGCATAAAATAATGGATGGTGAATGTTATATTTAATTTACAAATTACAAGATTAATATATTTAGTTTGTAATAAGCTCAACTTATTTTATGATGAGTAAACTGTATAATTTATTAATTTTAAGATAGCTTATAGCCCAATTTAAAATGTGTCTAGTTGAAGTGATTCTGAGTTCGAATGTCCTATTTCACCTTTATAGTGACAACTAAGTTAATGCCATATTTTATCCTTGCAGCCTTTGAATTTAGACACCAGTCTTCTAGACAACTAGCTGGGAAGGGTGAGGGGGAACAAACGGAGTTAACGGTCATCATACATTAGAATATTTACCGATACATCTTCGATTTATTCTGTTATGGTTATTGTTACTGACTGTGTATTGTATTGTTTTTATAAAAAGTTTCCTCAAATAAAAGAAAGTAAAAAAAAAAAGATGTATGATACATGAGGGGGGTATATCTGCAGGTAAGACCAACACCTTGTTTGAAGGACCCTGGCACACTTTCTTTACCCTTTAACATTGCTTTATAAAATAAGTAGGGAAACTTCTGCTTCTTGATTGGTTGAGAAGGTTCCAATGCAGTGATAGTAACAGCACTGTTAAACTTATCTTAATTTTTATGGCTCCAGTACATCAAAGCTATACTGATATTGCTGTCAGAAGAAGGGGTCTGACCGGAATTCATAACACAGTACAGCTGTGTTGTCATGGCAGAGTGGAATCGAAGTACAACTTACTGCAATTCTGTCCATGTCCTTTCCATTCACTATAATGTGTGTTCTTCTTCTTCTCCGGCCACACTGCTCTCTCTCTCTCTCTCTCTCTCTCTCTAACTGTATTCACAGTTTCCTCTCTCTCTCTCTCTCTCTCTCTCTCTCTCTCTCTTCCTCCCCTTCTGCATTATTTTCTCTCTCTTTCTCTCTATAGCAGTATCAGCAGTTTCCATAAAAAAAAAAAAAATTGAAACATAGAATTTGAAGGCAGATAAGGACCACTTGACCCACCTAGTCTGCCCATTTCTCTACCTAATGGATAAGCTGCAGAGCCTAGTTAACCTACAGCTTATTTCTTCCTTATTTATCATCTCCCCCTCCCCCTCCACAGTTTCTCTCTCTCTCTCTCTCTGTACAGCTATATCAGTAGTTTTCCTCTCACTCACTCCCTCCATCTTCCCCACTGCACTGTTTTCTCTTTTTCTGTAGTTGTATCAGTGGTTTCCACTCTCTCCCTTCCCTCTCCTGCATTTAGACTCACAGTTAACACTCCCAATATTGGTATGGGTCCCGTACGTAGAACTGTAAGATGAACAGAGTTAGAATGAACCCAGGAACAGTGAGCATGAAGAAGAGCCCTGCTTATAAAAGGCTTTAGTTAGAAACTGCTTAAACTACACACACTTGACCACCCCAGGATGTCACACAAGCTCTTTAGCACATCTGCCTAGTGGCCAATATACACGTCTGTAGATGGCTTTTTGTAAAGCGCATTGGTAATACAGCAAGTACTCATGTACTGTATGAAAGGCACTTGAATTTTATCATGTTATTAGCATGTTGCCATTGCCCCCCCCCAACAGTTGAACACTGTTAAATAGTGTAGCTTTTTTGGATTAAAAAACTACAGTTCTATAGGAGCCTCTGCAAGATTCGCAGAGAAAGAAAGAAACCGGTATGTTCAAATGCACATCCTTCCTCACTAAGGAATAGAAGGGCAACAGTAGAACAGCGTACAGCACCACCACAGATAGCCTGAATATCAGCTGGTTTTCAGCTCGCTGGGGGAGACTTCACTTGCTGCCCCTATTATGCTATTGAGTTTCTCCAAAATGAAGTACTCACAGTATAAGGTTAACATGCTGCCTATTAAATTATGTCTGTTTTATTCAGTGCTCTGCCTTTTTACTGGTGCCCAGCCATAATGAAATATATTTATCTCAGAGGCTGTCTTTAGCCTTAGTAATTGGTGATGCTGCTTTCAAGTGTCCCAGTCTCTGGCTGGACTGCTGTAAATGACCTCTCTAGCACAAAGGGCAGTCAGGGAACATGACCCAGTGATGTCACAACCCTCATCTTTTCCTTGAGGGAACCTTTTTACACCCCTCCATTCATATTGGAACATAAATAGTCCACCCGAGGAACTGGTTCCATCAAAAATATATATAAAGTAGGTTGCCAGGTGAAAGGTACTGCAGCATGGAAACTGAAGCTCGTGTTACTCTTTCAGGCATCTTCCCTTCTCAGCTCTGTGGGCAAATTCTTCTCCCACTGATCGCAAAGTAAGCTGATCCGAAATATCAATATACAGTTATTTACCCTGCAGTGAACTCAAGGTAAGACTTTACAAATGAAAATAATTTACTATTACATTGGTTTTTAAATCATATCCGTATAATACTTTTATTTTCAGTAAATTAAACTTAGATGTATAATATGTTCTAGGCAATATCCTGTCCACAAATATAGCTGCTACCCATAGCGTCTCATTTCGAAAAAATGTGAGAGATTTGTCTGAATAGCCATTGAAATATAGTGCTATATACAAATATCTTTTGTGTTTGAAGGGAGATGTATAAACAAGAAAGGACTGAGGAGCTCAATGATAGTTGATAAGTCTTTATAATGGATATTTACGTTTGCAAATGTCATTTTTAAAGCTGAATGCAAAGTGCTTCATTTTATTTACATCAGCATGTCAAGATGACCATCTCCTCCAACACACATTCCAGTTTAGCATTCTTTGCATCAAAACAGTGCCACCAATGACGGTTTTGATTCAGTGTTAGGAACAACATGAATTAACAACCAAGGCAATGTTTTCTATACTATATCCAGCACTACAGTATCAAACAAGAGTATATTACAAACTACTATATAGCAGGGTAACCCATCTACAGAATTAGTCTGAGCCTATTACACAGTGATGGCAGACACAGCAAAAAGTTTGTCGCTAAAGTGCTTAATGCCAAAAACTACAAAGCAATGTGGATAAGAGTGCAAACAGTCTTTGTCTTTTATGATTTCAGATGAAGAAGTGTGCTGATATGCTGTGCATCTCTTTAATGCTGTGTGCCGCTCTTTCAGAGACATTTGGGCAAATCTTACCGGTAATTACATTTTCATCTAGTACAGTACCACCACCAAAAGTTCATAATGTTTTTTAGATTTGCAGAACTCGGGCAAGAACCTAAACAAGGAGTCAGGTAACCAGTAGTACTGAAGTCGACATTACACTTTACTGTACTATGATAAAAATGTCCCATCTTGCATCCAAGTTATACACGTTCCTTTTTGCTTACTCCAGCTATGCCTAAATAAAATATATGGGGCAGTTTTTTTATGATTTATGAAATGTATTATTCAAAGTTTGAACAGTCAAAGCCCCATCATTAAGTGAGAATTGAGCTGAATCTGTAAGTAATTTTTCCTAGTAAAAGCTGTTGTTGAAATACTAGTTCCAGTTCTGGAATTGTTCCATCTTTACAGGCTTCTATATGAAGTTATCTGAGAATGTATTTTTGATTTACACTAACAGTTCTTAAATGGTACTTACCACCAGTGTGTAAATCAAAAATACCAACAGGGGCTACTAATAGACCTGTGTAGATGCAGTAATGACAGGATTGGAACCAGTATTCAAAAAACATCTTTTACTGAGCAAAAATAACTTTCATGTTCAACCCAGTTCTCCATGAATTAGAAAAAAGGTATTTGCAGACACTTGTGCATTGCATTAAACTATGATGTGAGACAAGGAGAACATTTTTGAAACTTGAAAGTTATAGAATGTTAATATCCTTTAAATTTAGCAGAATTAAAACGTATGTAATAACTGATGAAGAAATACTGTAATATAAGGCAGCCACTATTAAAAGTCAACAATTTGGACATAGCTAAGGCATTTCCATCACAGAGTTCCATACTGCAACACAGTACACTGAAACTCAAACTATACTGACATACTAGATATTAAAAAGAAATTCCCATTAAGAATTGTTCATATAACCTGAGGATGATGTTAAACATATAAATATTAAATCACTTGTTACTGTTATTCATTATTTTTTGCTTTCCTTAGTTCATTTATGTAATTGTTCAATATGCTTGATGACTTAAATACAGTGTAATCACCCCTACTCCTACTATTGTATGCTGACTTGACAATGACTCCGGGATGGCAAAATCCTCACAGTGGCAATCTTGACAGGTTTTGAGATTGTCACTGTCAGGGACCTGAGGGTGAAATGTTGCTCTTTCGCTGTCTTTTGCCCGCCCCGTTTGAAACAACTCCGACTCGGAGTTACATACTAACATACTAAAATGCCAGCAGAATAGGTCTAACGGTCTTTCGAGTCTGCTCGATTGGTCAGCCCCCACCCTGGGTGCTGACCTTGCTGCCCCCCTCGCCTTCTCTGGCTTCTCCCTTCCCAGTTCCGGATATTCTTGCTGCATTGGATTTTGCTTCCAGAACCCTTCCCCTGTACCTGTCCCAGCCCATCTTGAACCCCTCCACCTTCTCTGCCTCCACCAGCCCCCTAGGCAGTGCATTCCACAGCTCCACCACCCTCTCAGTGAAGTAGCACCTCCTCCTTTCTCCCCTGAATCTTCCCCCCTCCAGCTTCCACCCATGCCCTCTAGTGGCCCCCTCCTCCTTCCTTCGAAGCACCCTGACTGTTCCTCCCAATTTACCCTCTTCATGTACTTGAAGACCTCTATCATGTCCCCCCGGTCCCTTCTCTCTTCAATGTGTACATATTTAGCTCTTGAGCCTCTCCTCATAGGTCCTGTCCCCAAGCCCCAAATCATTTTGGTTGCCTCCTCTGGACCCTCTCCAGGAGTTTAATGTCCCTCCAAGTGTGACCTCCAAAACTGCACGCAGTACTCAAGGTGTGGCCTCAACAAGCAGTTATACAGAGGGAGCATCACTTCCCTCCTTCTGGAGGTGATCCCCCTAGCGATGCATCCCAGCATCCTGTTGGCCTTGACTGCTGTCCTCCTACAAGTCTCCAAGTTGTTCATTTTGACATCCACCACCACTCCCAGGTCCCTCTCAGCCATCGAGACTTGTAGCATTTCCCCCCCAGGGTGTACACTTGGCCCGGGTTTCTGGCACCCAGGAGGAGTACCTTGCATTTCCCTGCATTGAACCTCAGCTTCCACTTTCTAGACCATCTTTGCGGAGCCTCCAGGTCCCCCTGTAGGGCCACCCTCCCCTCCTCCCCATCCACCACCGCCCCCAGTTCTGAGTCATCCGCAAAGAGACTCATCTCACTCCCGATTCCTGTCCTTATGTCAGAGACGTAGGTGTTGAACAGGAGGGGCCCAGGACTGATCCTGTGGGACCCCACTAATGACCCTCTTTGGGATGAGACTATCCTGCCAACTGCCGGTCCTGGAGCCAATTGCCTATCCATCTGATCATCTGGTTCCCCACCCCCATTTCTCCCAGCTTATCCAACAGGCCCATGTGAGGAACAGAGTGTCAAATGCCTGGCTGAAGTCTAGAAAGAGGGCATCCACTGGTCTACCAAGGTCCAAGGCACTTGTCACCCAGTCATAGAACTCCATAAGGTTTGTCTGACACGATTTCCCCTAGATGAATCCATGCTGTCTATCGTCCAGGCACCCTGACTTTTCCAGGTCCCCCCCCAGCCTCTCCTTGACAATGCCCTCCATCACCTTGCCCACCACTGATGTCAGGTTGACAGGCCTGTAGTTCTCTGCCACCTCCCTTGATCCCCCCTTGTGGATAGGCACTATATGCACCACCTTCCAGTCCTGGGGCACCCACCCTGTCCTCAGAGAGATGGTGAAAAGCTCCGCCAGGGGTTTCGCCAGGACATCCGCAAGTTCCTTCAGCACTCTGGGATGTAATTTATCCGGCCCCGGTGCTTTCTCCACCTTAAGGGAGCTGAGGGCTTCCCTCACTCTCTCTGCTGTGATTTCCACTTCCAGTACCTCTTCTCCCTGCTTAGCCCTCCCCTCCTGCCAGTGATGCCTCTCTCCCAGACCTGCCAATCGGTAAGGGTCCCCTCCTCAGTATCTCTGTCTCTCCCATGTATGATGCAGCACCCCCATTTTCCTTGGTGAAAACTGAGGTGAAGTACTCATTTAGTACCTCAGCCTGCTCCCCCGGGTCTTGTGCCCTTCTCTCCCCTGATTTAATCCTGCTAATCTGCCCCTTCACCCTTCGTTTTTCCCCAGTGTATCTAAAGAACCCCTTGTTCCTTCTCCTGATTTCCCTGGCCAGGTTCTGCTCCTTCCTTGCCTTAGCCACCCTCACCACCCTAGTGGCCCTTCTAGCCATCAGCTCATACTTCCCTCGATCCCTTTCACTCCTTGAGCACTTGAATTGCCTATAGGCTGCCTTCTTTCCCTGCACCACCTCCTGGACCTCCCTGGTCCACCAGCAGGGTTTTCGGGCCCTACCGCATTTTCGTCTTACTCTTGCACAGGTGCTGGTTGCATCTTGCACCCATCTCCTGATGATTTCCCACCTACTATCAGCGTCCATGTCTGACCCAATCCCATCCAAATGCTCCTTAAGGATCCTTCCCATTTCCTTAGAATCTGTTCCCCTGAAGTCAGTTACCTCCGTCTTTGTGCAGCTTTCTAGCCCTCCTAGGTCCAGGCAGAACCAGACCGTGGCATGGTCACTCCCCGCCAATGGGTTCCTTACCTCCAGGGCCCTAATCTGGTCACTGTCTGCCAGGACCACATCCAGTACCCGTGCCTCCCTGGTCGGTTCCCCCACCTGCTGAGTTAGTAACACGTCTTGAAAGACATCCAACAACCTCTGTTCCCTGGTCACAGAAGATGTCAGTCTTCCAGTCTATTCCTGGCATGTTTAAGTCCCCCAACACCACCACCGTTCCTCTGCCCAGTCTGCAGTGTCTCCCAACATCTGCCACCAGACTCTCCTCCAGCTCCTCCACCAGGGCAGGGGGTCTATACACCACTCCTATTTTTACTCTCTTGCCCCCCCTTGTTATCAAGGTGACCCAAATTGCTTCCATGGTTCCCTCCACCTCCTCTACTCCCCCTATGCCAATGCAGTTTTTGACTATCATTGCTAGCCCTCCTCCCCTTCCCTCCCCCTGTCCTTCCTGAACATAGGTAACCCTCCAGGTTCAGGTCCCAGTCATGTCCTGCAGTGGCCCAGGTCTCAGTGACCACTGCACATCTACTGCTCCCTCAGTTAGCATCGCCTGGAGCTCAGGCATTTTATTTCCCAAGCTCCTGGCATTTAGCAGGACTACCTTCCACCCTTTCCCTATACTTCCATTTCCCCTGCTCGTGTTCCCATCGGGATTCTGTTTTCCCCTGGTCTGCACTTTACCAGTCGGCCTTTTCCCGCAATCCTCCAGCTCCCCGTGGGTGAAGACAGAGTCCTCCTTTATCGCACCCCTTGACAGCCTTTTCTCCATCCTCCCCTTCACAAGTTTAAACCCACTTTTCACCAATGAACCCTCTATTTTCAACTTAATCATTCCCTCCTCCAAATTGAGATGGAGTCTATCTCTAGCATACAGCTCCTCTATCCTCCCAGGTCTCCCCCAATCCCCAATCAACCCATACCCTCTGGCCTCACACCACCCCTGAGCCACTGGTTTATCTCCTAATCTTCCTTTTGTGCTCCCCACTAGCCCTTGGCACCGGCAGGATTTCTGAGAAGGAAACTGTGCATCCTATGTCATGACAGACCCTGGCAAGCTCCCTAAATCTTGCCTGTATCTCTAGCTCACTATTTCCCTCAATGTCATTTGTACCCAGGTGGACCACTATGTCTGGAGAATCCCCACAATCCTTTGCCAGCTGATATACCTCGTGCTTAGCCCTGTGCACCGTTAGTCCAGTTAAGCATTTTGTTATAACTGGCCAGGCTTCTCCCTTCCTATCCCATTTGGTACCCCTGATCAGTGATCATAGAATCCCCCAACAGGAGCACTCTGACCGCTCCTTTTCCTCCATTTCCCCCCCTTCCATGACTCTCATCCTTTCTACCGGCCCCTTCACCCAGCCGGCTCCTTGTTTCTCCCCCTATCTGGGTGCCACATGCCATGCCCTCCTTATTTACCCTGGCCACCCCTCCCTCCAATCCTATGCCTCCTCCTCCTGAGTATCCTTCTGTACCTTGCTAACTCCCCTCACTGCTCACAACTGGTGCTTCACCCCATCTGCTAAACTAGCCTGGCTCATCCTCTTCCTTGCTGTCTCCATTTAGTCCCTCCTTGCTTGTTGTGCTCCCCTGGCCTAAACCCTCAGCTCCCTTTACTAAATCCTCCTTGTACTTCTGGTCCTTCTCCTTACCTTTCCTCCCAACTGGTCCTTCTCCTTGTGCTTTCCTCCCTCTTCCCCCTGCCCCTCCTGCTCTGATTCACTGCTCCCCATTTTCCTGCATTCCAGGTTCCCCCCTGTTCTTCCTGCTATCTGGCCCCTGCCTCCTGCCCCGACTCCTTTTCATCTCTAACCACCCCTGTCATGGCGACATCACCCCTCATCCTCAAGCAGAAGAAGAGAATTGAAGCGTTACTGAGTGTAAGATCTGATCCACCTCCCGCCTTGCTTCCTTCTGTCCAGCCCTGGCCATCTGCCTACTTCCCTGAGAATGTTGTCCTCTCCTTTGTGAGGGTCCCCAGTTACCTGCCTGCTTCCTTGGTAGTGTCCTTTTGGACCCCCTCTGCCAGGGTCCCTATGTGACCCCTGAGTATTCTCCTGCACTCCTTTCCCTATGCCACTGCCCCAAGTGCTTGGTGCAACCTTGTGGGAGATCCCTGCCCTTTCCCAACCATACCTCTCCCCTTCCCCCAGCTGTCTCCTAATCCCCGCAACCTCCTCCCTAAGCTGTGCCAGCTGGTAGCACACTGGGCAACCACCAAACTTCCAAGCCCAGTCCAGTATCATGTCTGCTCCACACCCTGTGCACCCCACCACCCTCCCAAATATGCCGGCCCTAATGCCATGTGGTTCCATCCCCTTCCAAGTAGGTTTCCTTGGGTGAGCCACCAGGTTCCCCCCAGTCCAAGATACACCCCTACTGCCTAATCAGGTCACCCACTAATCTTAGATACAGTCCCACAGTACACCGTAACCCTGTTACTAGGTGCAGTACAACACAGTAAACTTATAAGGAAATGAACAACTCCTAAGCTCCTCTCTCCGGCCTTTAAATCCAAGCCCCAGTGGCTAGAACTACATGAGCTGCACCTGCAGCCTTTTCCTCCAATTGCAGGGCAGGTGTTCCCCTATAAATTAGCAGAACTCTGGGAGGACGGGTGGGGAGGGTGGGTCTTAGGCAGACTCCCGACTCGAGAGAGAGTGTATCAGCCCTGTGTCTCCCCTCCAAGCCCAGCAGCCAAATACCCAGGCCCAACAAATCCCACCAAATAGGTTTTAAATCAGAAGAAATAGGCCTCCACCAGTGCAGCCTGTTACACAGTGAAACATCCAACAAATGAGCCCTCTTACAGCCACCAAACCAGTTTTCAAACTTCCAACAGCCCCCACAACAATACCCTGCTAGCCCCTTAGAAGTAAGAAAGCAAAGAAATAACCTTCTTCCAAGTAAAATCCATAAGAACCCTGTAAAAAACAACAAGCAGCAGCTACTGTCCTGGAACACAACTGATCCTGTCCCCTTCCAGTTCCTAGTATATTAAAAGTGGTGCGCAGGGGTCACAGTCCCCTGCATGGGGGGTTTGGGGGCACAGCTCCCTGATAAACAACACACAATGTCTGACAGGCAAAACTTCACCTGTCAACACTGGCGATCTTGCCATGCCAGACTTCGACAACACTGTTGTCATTTTGGCATGGTGGTAGAACCTCCTACCATCTGCACAACCACCAGCAAGTGCAGCTGTCTAATAGATGTAGATTGGCACCGGGGTTCCAGGTGAGAACTGGACTAGTAAATGGTGTGGTGTCTCCACCTATGGGGATCCTTATAGCAGGGTGCTGCAAGGTGCTTCCCACAGGAAATGAATATGCCACCTCAATTGGTGACAGATAGATTAGTAACACAATCCCCCCACTTATGACTCTAAACAGGCAAATAATACACTTACACAATAATGGCAAATACTTCAACCGCTGCAAATAAATAACCAGATGGGTTTATTCTGGGGTTTGAGAATGAGGTGGGGTACAAGGAAACAAAGGAGTAAAACCATCAATCAATCAGCATAAATAAATAAACACTGTAATATAATCACATCACAGTATGACCTTTTCACCAGTCCCTCTTCCCCCACTGCTGCACCAGTTAATCCCACAGTCCCAGTGGGAGCTCCAAACAGTCTTGGTGTGCACACAGTGAGGAGTTGCAGGCCTGTGATGAATGGACACTGGGGGCAGTACAGTTACAGTTGGGTGGAGCTGCAGTTGCTTCACACAAATTACACTGGTGGATGGAAACACACAGTTGTTCCTGGCTTTAGCTGTTGCTGTGAGCTTAGATTAAGGTCACACATGAAGCCCAGATGCTAAATTATCTAGCTCACTTGCTGGACAGTTAAGATAGCAGTTGGTGGGGTAAACCCAATACTCATGACCTTTAGATAACCAGGTGGTGCAGGCGTTGGGGGGTGCCTCCCCTTTCAGGCAGTCAGGTAAAATGGTTCTGCAGTTGAAGATGATGATGGTGATGGCCTTTACCCACCTCAAAAGTTGGGCTAGCAGGTGAGCTTCATCCCACAGATGGACTTGTCTTCACCCACCTCAACAGGCAGTCAGGCAATGCAGACTGGCAGGCAGGCAGAACCACAGAGAGCTGGTCCTCTGTCAGAAGCATAGATGTGTCAGGATCTGAGAGGGAGTCTCTGTTCATTTCCTCAGAATAAAAGTAACTTTCACAGCAACCTTTGCTCTTTCTTGGAGACAAATCTGGGCTTTTCACGTCAGCTGAGGTAAATCCCCTTGTTTCTGGGATTTCCAAGTCTGTTCGGCATTAAACTTCAGAGTTTCAGTCAGTGACAGTGTGGAGAGCTGTCAAAACAGTTGCTTTCTGCTCAGAAGCACTTTCAGACTACCACAGGGTTAACTGTCAAACCATAGAATTTTGTTGCAAAGTCTAGATGTCCCATTGGCTGGAAGGGAGGCTCGAGCTCCACTCCTGCTTGGACTACTGCAGCTGCCAACAAGATCCTGACTGTTCTTCAGGCAGACCTCTTTCAACATGACTGCCCCATTCTGTCTTGTTCAGCTGTATCAAATGTCTTTCAAATTAATATTTTGGCAGCTTCTGGCTACAGGGTCAAGACCTCTTGGTCCCATCCGTAGATGCTAGGCAAGCGGAATGTTGTGGGGACAGGAGCTCTGTCAGAATTTCCATTTTTAGGGCTCCTCAGCAGGAGCAAGTCTCTGTCAGTGGCTCCCATGCCGCAGAGGATCATGGGCCATGTAGTCCCAGTGCCATTTTCTTCCCCAGTCTCTGCCTGACTCACTGGTGGCTTGGATTGGGTCAGGGAGCTGTTTTCATTTATTTTAGTTATTTCAGTTCCCTCGGACCCCTTTTGTGTCTGATGGAGCCGGGGAGATTAACTTTTAAAGTGGTGCTTCTGCCACACCTGCTGGGTGCTTTGAGATGACAGAACAAATGGAGGCCTCTTCCTTGTTACCCACTCCACTGTGGAGCTATCTGAGGGGGCGGGGAAGCACAACATTCGTGCAGCTTGCTGGCTGCATTGGCAGCTGCACGGAGGTGCTAAAAACTGTTCGCTTGCTCCCCGGCCCTGGAATCCATCAAGGAGAGAACTGGGAGAATGAAGAAGTGAGCGGTTCACTGGTTGCATGGACTGGGCATATGGAGGCATCAAGAACTGTCTGAAGTGCTCCTGGCCCAGACATTAGTCCAGGTGAGGGCCTGGAGAGTGAAGCTGAGAGCAGTTCACTGGCCACATGGTGCAGGGACCGCTGAAGGCAGCAGGATGCCCAGAGGGCCACAAGTAAGCGCTTGATATTGAGAGGTGGGTTACATTAGCATATTATAACTAAGGGGTATGGACATATAGAAATGGATTTAAATACAAAAATCAAAAGAATGACTGACAGACTTTTTAATTGAAAATGTTATCACAAGTACAACAAATTCTGGTCAGAGCTGATATGGCTGTGGGAGCTTTTGGGATGTTTTACCCATTATTCTAATGAATTTGCACAATGCAGATCTGCTGAGAGGCAGTTTCAATGTGGTCTTCCTTTTACACATTTTTACAATGTATTTTCCTAGAATATGCCTCCTGATTGCTATATATTTAGCCTGGATTGTTCATGGAAAAAATGCCATCTTATTTTTGGGTGGTGAAGCACTAGCAGTAGGACGCTAGAATGTGTCATACATAGGTACAAGATGTATGCAGGTGATGACATCCAGTGGCCATACACCTCAGGCAGTCACATGTGGATCCATCGTCCTGGTGCCATTGCACTACTCAGTCTGGGTCAAAGCCGATGCTGTACTCATTCACACAGGTCCTGGAACAGGCATGTTACAGCCGACCTCCCACTTGTTTATACAACTGTGGAACCACAAATGCATTATCCATAGCCTGGAGTGTACACTACAAATGCTATTGCAGGATACTGTACCCCATGGCACCCAGGATACCTCAGCAGTCCAGAGGGTGGCATATTACACAGGGGAATGGGGAAGAGTGTATGACAGCAGGAAGATACAGCATTGACAAAGGCATGCATTGAGGCATGTCAATTCCTCTTCGGTTTGCCTGGGATGAACACACAGCTGCATACACTGGTGGGTCCGCAACTTGTGTAGTGCCCTAATGTATGGTATAGCCACTTGGGTAATTCTGGAGTGAAGATCCTCAGCCTGGGTCCAGTACAGTCAGCGGTTGGCTGAGGCAGGGCATGGAGGGCAGTGCCAGTCTCCACAACAGCTAGCGTATGGGGGAGCGGGGTTGTCTATGTACCTAGGCAGTGGGTGGGAGTCCTCAATGCTATGGGTATGGACCATGGTTTTCTCTGGTGTGAATGGGTCCAGGGGGGCCCTACACTATGGAGCTCTTTGGGATGGAATTGGATTGATCGGGGATTGAAGGTGGTACCTTTAGTCTACCATGGCTGCCAGGCTGCTGTGCACCTGGGTGCACTTCCACAGCCCACCTGTGGTGGCTGGCTTGCTTAGGCTGGCTATTCATGGCCTAGCTGTGGGCCGCACTGCGAGGGGCTGCGAGGGGCAAATTGCCCACTGAGTATGCCGCAGTGAGGTGTATGCATGGGACCACATCCTTGACTTGCATGGCATGCTGTGTGTGCAGGCTGGCCCATTCCCTTGTTGCAGGTGCATCCCGCATGTTTGAATATCATGCTGTAGTGCATTGTTAGAGCTATGCGGCACATCTCACATTTCCACCGGGATGTGCTGCTCATCTCCTTTGAATATGGGGGCCCTGAATTAGGCTACTCTGAAGAAATACATTATCAAAATAGAGAAATCATGAGCCCACCAAAACAAGATATTGCATCTAATCTGGGACAGTCTGAGTAAAAAAGTGCAGAACTGTGTAAATGAAAATCCTATGACAATGAGATGTAGCATCTCCCAGTGATATCCAGGATACAAACTATAGGATAAGAAATATTTAAAGGAAATCCACTCTAAACTGAACTTCACTGTGGTCACTGACATAAACAAACAGTTTCTTTATTGTAACAGTCACTCAGGAGTCTGGTATGCATATTTTATGGGACACATACAAACAGATGTGAGAAAGAATGGGACAGCTGGGACATGAACCCAGGCTGCCTGGAATACCATTCTAATTGCGCTAACCAGCTGCACCACTGAGACAACTGGAACCTGGGCCATCCCTGATCACATTACTCTTTCTCAAATGCACAACCCAATGGCAACACAAATATTTACTTGTAACAATCACACAGGAGTGTGGTGTGCATATTTTATGGAACACATACAGAGGTGAGAAAGAATAAGTGCCTCAGCTGGGACTTGAACCCAGGCCGCCTGGCAGTATTGTGGCCATGAAGATGGTGTGCAGTGTGTGTGTGTGTGTGTGTGTGTGTGTGTGTGTATGTGTGAGAGTGTGTATGTATGTACAAAATAAAAATAAGAAATATTTAAAGAAATCTACTCTAAAGTGAACTTCACTGTGTTCACTGACATAAACAGTTTTTATAGCATATTGAATGTTGTGGCCATGAGGATGGTGTGTGTGTGTGTGTGTGTGTGTGTGTGTATATACTGATATATATATATATATATATATATATATACACACACACACACATATATGTGTGTATGTATGTGTGTGTGTGTGTATATATATATATATATATATATATATATATATACAGTATGTGTGTATGTATGTATGTATATGAGAGAGAGAGAGTGTGTGTGTGTGTGTGTTGTTGTCAGCTCAATATATTTTTCCCAAAAGATAGTAAAAATGGCTCTTTATAGATACATATTCAGACTAAGCAGTTCATAGAAGACCTGTCATACAGTATGTCTGAAACTACTCATCAGATAATGTCTGTAGAGGTTAAAAAAACAATGTAAATCATAAATTTGCTGGGGAAAGGGTGATATTTATGAGGTATGAATCTTTCATGAAAGACAATACATTCTCAAGTTAAACCAGTATCAAGAAGCTGTTTAAATGCTTAGTATTTAAATATACAAATCTCCAGTTTCATAGGCAACCAATATTTAACAAATATTTTGCAGGCTGTTTCAGTTTTCTAATGGGCATCTGATAAGAATGTTGGAGACATAACTCCAGGCAGCTTAACAGCTTAACAGAAAGAAGAGAATAATTTTATTTCAGTTGGCTGGAAGGATACATTGAAAAGTTTAAAACATGTGTTCCACAATACTCCATTTTCCAGCTACAGATAGCAAGAGGGCTGTAGGCTCTAGAGGTTAAAATAACAGTGTGAATCATAGATTTGCTGGGGGAAAGGGTGACATTTATGAGGTATGATCTCTTTGAAAGACAATTCATTCCCAAGTTAAACTAGTATCAAAAAGCTGTTAGACTGCTTAGTATTTAAATGTCTAAATTTCCAGTTTCATAGGCAACCAATATTTAACAAATATTTAACAAGCTGTTTCAGTTTCCTGATGGCATCTGATAAGCAGCTTAGAGTTATGTCTCCAACATTCTTAACAGAAAGAAGGGAAAATTTATTTCAGTTGTCATGGAAGGATACCTTGAAATGTTCAAAATATGTGTTCCATGAAGCTCCATTTTCAAGCTACAGATAGCAAAATGATTGTAGGCTCCAGCCACAGCCATAAAAAGTATATCAGGTACTTATGGAACAGTGCAAAACAACAGAGGCAAATACTGAATGTAAGAATATCAGAGTCAGACACTCCTATCTACTACATGTATTACAGCTTTTGTTTGAGTCATACATACAGTTTTCAAATTGTAGCTGCTATATGTATGAACACTAAGACTACTGTTGTGGTAGTCAGTTGGACATTTTAGGTTTCCATTAGCAAGTAACTGGTGTTGGTTTACACATATTAAATGTATCACATTATTAATATTCTATTTCATTTTGAAAACATGCATGTTAAGATCATATTTTCTCAAGATTTTCTGATGTTAAATAAATGATTTATTAATTATGCCACACTATAGCTTGCACTGTAATGCACCTATAAATATGTTTATTTTTACATTTTGATTTATATTTGGCATTGCACACTTAGTTAAGTGCCATTTTTATATGGCTGCATAGCAGAGCTAGGCATGACATTTTGCTATTACAGAGATGGAGAGAGAGAGAGAGAGAGAGAGAAGGGAGCTCCGGAAGCACATCACCTGATTCCGAATGAAGCACAAACGTTTGGAGTTGAAGCACAATAACTCTGCTACCTGAAGCACCCTCTGTCTCCTACAATTACCCAATGCATTAAAATACACATTACTCAGAGTTAACACTCCCACTATTGTGATGTATCTAGTTTGTAGAACTGAGAGATGAATAGACTTAGAACAAATCCAGGAACAGAGACCGTTAAGAAGAGTGCTGCATATAAAGGCTTTGGTTAGGAACTGCCCATATTTATGTATGAAAACAAAGAATAATAAATGTAATATAAAAAGTTACATGTCATCATTAGTCTGCTGAGTGCAGTGTGTGTGTGACTACTCAAAACAGACTAGGAGATTCCCTGTTCCTTTACTATCATTTATGTAGCTTAGTTAAACAGGTAAGTTACACAGACCATTTTCTGTAAAGCAGTGTCAGTGGCTCAGCAGGTAGCACACTTGCCTCTGAGGCTGGTAGATCAGAAGACTTGGGTTTTATCCCACACCAGGCACTGGGTTCAATCCCAATACTGACACTGTAGTGCAGCATGAGGGGATGCTGCACTCTGAGGTGCCATCTTTCGGATGAGACATTTAACCAGAGGTCCCATCTGCCTGTTCTGGTGCTATTTCAGGTGGATGTTAAAGATCCCATGGCACTTCTTTTAAAAAAGAGTAGGGGAAGTTTTTATTAAAAACCAAAAACAAACATAATTCATTTGACATCTTCATCCAATACCTGATATTTCTTTCCACAATTCTGTTGCTCTTTCTTCACCTAATATTTTACATTCTTCTTGATATACTTTGTCTATTTCATCCTGTACTTTAAAAAGTAAATCTTGTACTGTTCTCTCTTTATTCTGTAAAGATCTTTGACATCTATTCTGCCAAATTGCTCACTTTAACATTGCAAATATAACAGATGCCATATTTTTATCCATCTTTTCCCATTCATTACTTAATTATCCATATACCAAGATATCATATGTAATATTTTTAAAACATTCCATTCCCCAAAGATTGGCTAACATCTCCCAAAATTTAGCTATAAAACTACATTCAAGAATAAATGTTGCATATTTTCCTCTTGTAACCCACATTTCACTTCTCCACATATTCTTTCTTCTTTTTTTTTGTGTTTCTGATTACCTTTTATGTTTAGTTTTCCATGTCTACCCATCAATACAGCCTTTTTCATTTATTCGTATCCTTTTTCCAGGGCTGCTTCTAAAATCTTATTTATATTTATACCATTTTCTACTTTGAATACAGGTGTTTCTCTAAAAAATTCTACAATTTCCTTATAAACCTGTTTTCTTGTTTTCCTTGATAATAAATCAACTGTAATTCCCCATTTTGTTAAGTACTTTTACATGTTTCCATGTATTCAGGTAATTCCTTTTTCCCTTTTATGTTTCCTTTCCTTCATATGTTATTTAGGAAAATATGTTGCTATTCTTGTACTAAAGGTGTCCATTTTTTTTCCTCCCCTTTAATTATTGGCACTATGTTTGCATAAATAAAAATATTAAGAAAAAACACTATTGATTGTACCATATTTAATCCTCCTTCCTTTATTGACTTATATGTAATTCCCTTTTTTAATTTAATTTACAGCCCCATAGTAGTTGAAAGAATAATCCTAGAATTTCTGTCTGCATTGTGAGTGGTATTGGATACATATATGCTACATATAGAAAAATAGGCATAATAATTGTCTTTAAGTAAATCCTTTTTGCTCTTGTCATTGTCTACTCTTTCCATTTATTTTATTTTTTGCTATTTTGTATTTCTCTTCCAATTTCTTCTCATAGTATCTTGTCCTCCAAACCATATGCCAGGTATCTGTATATCCCTTGTATAATTTCAAGTCCTCCTTTACTTTGTGATGTTAGATTTCTAACAGATAAATTTACTTTTTCTTGCTTTATCTTTATTCCTGTGTAATTATTATATTGGTTTACTACTTCTATTATCTTTCCCCTGCTTTTTGAACTTTCACTAACACCACACAATTATCTGCATATGCACATTTTTGGGGGGATTTTTTTTACCTTTCCATTCTATATTTCGTTTCTTTGCATCATTTTCCAGTCTCCTCAATATGGGATCTAAACATAATACATATAGAAGTGGACTTAACGGGCACACTTGTCTTACTCCATTTTTTATATACATTGAGATTCCTAAGTGACCATTTATCATTGGGCACACTTGTAATTCTGTATAATGTTTTTACTAGTTTCATCACATTCTCTAGAAAATTATATTCCTGCAGAGTATCCCAAATGTGTTTATGTTGTATAACATCAATAGCTGTTTCCTGATCTAAACTGTATAAATAGCCTTCCATTTTATTTTCTTGTCCTTTATTTATAATTTCTCTTTTATATATTAGATTGTGCCGTATATCTCTTCCCAGAACTGTGCGTGTTTGTGTTTGTAGAATCAGTTTATCTAAAAATGTCCTCATTCTATTGTTTACTATTTTTGCCAGGATTTTATAATCAGCTCTTAATAAGCTTATAAATCTCCAATTTGATGTTGGATTTTTCTCCTTTTTATATATATAAAAAGATGGTTACCCATTTTTTCATACTTTCTGCCAACTTCCCTTCTTTAAAAATATCATTGTACAATAACAGTAATATTGGTATCATTTTTTTTTACTTTTTTGTCAAAACTATTCGGTATTCTGTCTATGCCTGGAGCTGTGTTATCAGTTAATGTTTTTATTGCTTCTTTTATCTCAGCTTCTTTTATTACCCCATTTAGTGAGTTTGCTTTTCTTTCATCTAATCGTGGTACATCTGCTTTTTAAAACAAATCTCCCCTTTCATCGTCTGTTTGTCTTTGATATTTTTGTTTTGGACTGTCTTGTATGATTTTTTATATTTTTATATCTGTATATAAATTACCTTTATCATCTTTAAGCTCATACATTACTCTTTCCTTTATTCTGTCTCTATTACTGTCAAAGGGATTTGATATTTATTCCCCTGTGTTCCACTCTGCTGTTCCATAATCAATGATTTCATTCTACTGTACTGATGATTTTTAATTTTTTCTTTAATTTCTTCTATCCGTTGTCCAGCATTTACTTTGCCTTTTTCCTGTATAGTTATTATTTTATACAATTTAGCCCTTAAGGTTAAATATTTCCAATAATTTGTCCTGTCTGTTTTTCTGGCTTCTTCTTTCATGAGTTGTTGTGTATCCCATTTTGTGTCTTCCCACCATTCTAATACATTGCTATATAATTCTATCACTGTCTCCCTGGCTAGCAACAAATCTGTAAGTGTTTTGCTACACTTCTCTTCTGATAGCTGTTCAGTATTCATCCTCCAATATCCTGACCCAAAAGTCATATTTTTTGCTAACTCTATACTTATTTTCACAGCCATGTGATCTAATATTTCTAATGGTATCACCTTTATATCTTTAATTTTTGTTCTTTCTGGTACCATCCAAATATATATTCTCATGGATAATACAAAATCACACATGCCCCCACAATGCAAAGCATTATAGGCTGTATATGCAAATCACCACAGAATATTATGCTGGTCCAACTTTAGCAGAATTGCATGGGCTGAAAGGCTCTCACACAGTTGCAAAGGTGCTAACAGAAGACATAGACACGTGTTTCGTTCCACCAGGACTCATCAGTATGCCTCGTCTGTTTGACACCCAGTGGACTGGACCAGCTACCCTAAGGCAGTGTGCCTTGGATATATTGTGGTGAACCCATTAAAATAAAACTCATGGATAAACTCACTTTGTAAAAGTGTGTTCTCTTTTTTCCTTTTACTTTATAAGCATCTTCCATTCCTGCTTTCTTTAATATATTTTTAAACAATTTGTGTCACTATAAATTGTCCTTGTTTTCCTTCCCCAGTCATCCTCAATTAATCCACAATTGAAATCCCCTTCCCACAAAACTAATTTGGATGTATGTAGAAATGGTTCCACTAGTCCCATTATCTCACTCCTTTCTGCTTTGTTTGTGGACTATAAATCACTATAACCCATACTGTTACTCTATATCTAATATTAACACTCTACCAGAAACTAAATCTATTACTTAGCACTTGTATATCATTTCACATAAATGCCACCCTACCCTAGAACATCTTTCCTCCCTATTGTTCACAATGATGAACTCGCTTCTAGTCTTTTTGTGCTTGATCTAGTTCTTCCAGTGTATGTAACCTTGTGTCCTGTACTATTATAATGTCACTGTTTAACACATTTAAGATTTTAAAGGTTATTAACCTTTTGGTCTTGTTTTTTATACTGTTAACATTACATGTAATGGAGTTTAGGGTATCCATCACATTGTGATTTTATTCATCCTCTGTCATCCTGCATCCTTAGATGTTTTCCTCTTTTTTTGATACTTGTGTATCTGTGGTGTCCCTAGCTATTGATTCCTTGCCATATGAAAATTCTGAGCTTGCTATCTCTGATCCTTCATCCATGGTGGCCCACTCTTTATCCTGTAGCAGTGTGTATCTGTTTGTTAATTGTACCCCTTCTCTATCTTTTTCTCTTATTGTCCATTTCTTTGCTTGGTTTTTCTTTTGGCCTTGTTACCATAATAAATTCTGTACTCCCTCCAGTCTTTGTTTTAGTACTCTGTACTTTTTTTATTTTGTATTTTGCACTTTCCTCTGGCTCTTGGGGGGGGGGTGATTGCTTTTCATCTATATTCCTTTCCTGTATACCCCTTTCTTTATTTAGAGCTTCAAACACAACTTTGTCCTTTTGTTTTTCCTTCTGTGCTTGTGTTAGATAGACATCTTGCGCTACCTTTTCACTGGGGTCTGGATTGTTTCATGAACCCATGGGCAGTTTAGTGTGTCCTTCTTCTTCACTTAAAACTGCACCTCTTTTATTCTTGCATTCTGTCCCATAATGTCCTAGGTTTCCACATAAAGCGCATTTGATTTTTTTGCATACATTGCTGTGACCTCTGCCTCTGCACCGATACATGCCCTTGGTTGCCCCACATAAAAGACTATTTCACTGTCTTGTCCTAGGAAGAAACAATTACCCAGGTGTTGTGTGTCCCCATCTTGTTGTTTTAATGTTATTTTGTACTTCCAACCCCTTCCAAAGACATTCTTCATCAAGTATTGGTTCTGGTGGCCACGTACAACGATCTTTTGCTTCAGCCAGAATGTTATATCCAGAACATTCACACCTTCATTTCTAAAGAGTACTGTCACAATTTTAAAAGGCTGGTTTAGTTAATGATATGGCTAGGAAATCTTTCCACAGAGCTGTGCTTTTCAACTGGTAATAGAGTTTCCAGAAACAGTCTAGACCTCCTGGATGTTTAAAACATACATCATATTCAAAGCTTCCAGGTACATGAATCCATGTGTATACTTCATATGGGTAAAATTTCATGCTGTCCTTAATTAATTGCTCCTTATGTACAATCTATCTGGAGCATCTGCAGCTGCTCCTCTAAATCTCAGTCACACTGCATTATGTATTTTAGCTTGCTGAGGTCTTGCTTCCTCTGGAAATATTTTTTCTTTTGTATTTCCCTCCCATACTTTTTCTTTTTGTACCTCCTTTTCTTCACTTTGGTCTTTTTTCTGCCTGAACAGTCTTTTGTTCTATTTCCATAGAAGTAGTTCCACTTTCACCTTCAGTTATATTTTCCATCATTATTTTCACTATTTTCTACTTGCTTTTCCTGTTTCCTTGTATACTCTACTTCAGGCTAAATACAGCTTTTTGATCTACTAGGCCTGGTTGGATCCGTCCTGTCCCATCCTCTTCCTTCCTCCATGCTGCTTTTAGCAGGGCTTCTGTAACCCGTTCTGGACTGCCTTTAAAGTTTTCAAACTCTTACTTCAGATACATCTTAATCTTCTTTATTTTGTTCCATTTGTAGATCATTTTGATTTTTTTTTTTTTCTACAGCCTCCGCTGTCAAATCCAGTTTTGATGTTTTGCCTAGGCCAAGCCATTTCTGACCCATTTTGGCCTTTCCTTTTATATTTTTCCCTTTTACACTTTCCTCTTCACATACTTTGTTTTGCATACAGGGCACGGCTCTCTTTGATGATGTCGCATCAGCATTTTCCAGTTGGCCTTGACAGGCCTCTTGCATGTCATGACAGGCTTCACTTGCATCAACGTTTTTACTTTTTACAGGCTTTTGACTTTCTATACATTTCTTACTTCTTACAGTTTTTCCTTTGAAAGTGTTTTTACTCACATCTGTTTTTAAACCACTCTCTGTCTCCATGGAGAGTGTTCAATTTGTTGCTTGTCGTCCGTCTTTTTTCCATTGTCGTCCTCTGTCTGCTCATTCTTTCTTGCACGTTCCTCCATTACCTCATGCTGATCATCTCAATCTTTTCCTTCCTCCATGGTCTCTAGCAGTATTTAAGGTAAGGGAGGAGACAAGCCCCCATATCCCACATGTCTTCTCACTTGCACTGCAATCCAAACATTGACAGTCCTTCCTCAGACCATCCTAGGTCCACTACTGCCCTGGACAAATTTCCCCATTCACTAAAAATACTACCAACAGCTTAATCTGGTTCAAGGTCAATTCACTTTCTTCTGTATCCCCTCCCCAGGTTATGCCTGAAAATAGGCAGAATTTGTCTAGTGCACTTACCCAGCCAACAAAAACTAAATCAATAAATTAATTAATATTTTTAGGTGAGCATTGTGTTCATTTGCTTTAGTTAAACAATGTGTTTAAGAGTAACATGCAGAAACTAACAGATTGCTAGTACAATGTGAGGTAAGCAGAGAGCATATTGAACACCTTTATAATGTGACTTTTGGTATCTTGTTGAGGTCTATTGTATATTACATGCATTTTTATTATTTGATAAGCTCTTAGTAATAATTTATGAACTACTACTGAGCATAAACTAACAAGATTTCTGTTATATGCACATGTGATCGGTGTCCCACTGATCAGCTATTAGTAGTTCACTAATAGAAATCCTGTCACTGAACAATGCACTGTCATTTTTTTTATTCAAAACTACAATGTTTTTATCGAACAGAAAAATCTCTGCCTAACTGAACTATCAAGCAATAAAAAAAATAGAAACTGGAGAGCACAGTGCACACTGAACTCTTGTTTCATATGCTCTCAGTAGTAGCTGTAGTTCATAACGATTTACTAAGTGTCGTTATCAAGTGTAGTATTGCACATAATAATGTGGATCAGGGCTGGGCTGCTGTAAATCAGTCACTCTGCAGATGTGAGCACAATTGTGTTATTGCTCCTGTTTGTCAAATACAGCTCCAGCTGTGATATGATACAGTTTGAGGGGACTTGACAAATACAACTTTGCAATTAACAATTTCAACTTTTCCAGTGATGGCTAAACCCTTGCTTTAAATTTGCAGTGAGAAGCTGGTCTGACAGGATTTACCTTCCATTGGCTTAATTAAGTTCCAAAAGCAAGAAGGATTGAAATTCCCTATGTCTATTTTTTCATGTAAAATTTGCATCACTGATTAATTTGGTGCAGTAAGGTGTGTGTGTGTGTGTCCAGAACCAACAGCACCTTTTCCTGCATTACCTTGATGTTTATACTTTATTTTTATTTTTCTATGAATGAGGTATAAATGTGGGACTTTACATCATAGTAATATAAGTATGACTAAGTCACACATTGATTCTTTATCTCTGATCACATTAATGCATGAGCAGCTGTTGTGGCTTGACCAGAGTTATCTTCAAAGCACTGTAAGAGGGCACTTATTATTTTGAAGGTGGGCCACAGACTGTAAACTTGGTTAAGCAATTTATTACCCCCAATTCACCCTCTGGCTACTAATTGTTTTCCACCAGAGTGGAGTCCTTGCTATATTTATTATCAGTCAGCTATATACCTGTGGATTTTGTCTTGACAGGCTGAGGTTGTGGCATTCAAGGCGGACAATGGAAATTTCTGGAGTGTTATTAACTATGGTTATAGAAACAACATTGAATCTGCAAAATCCAGCCTGGACACCTTCTGCCAATTCCTGGTAAGCCCTGCCTCAAGTGGGAAGATTTATATCCAGACCCCACAAAACAAGTACCTGAGCCGTATCAACCGTGGTGGCATCAACTATATTGAGCCGGCCAAAGATACACCAGATGTTTACTGTGAGTTCCAACTGTTTATCCAGGACTGCAAGATGGTTCTCAAGGCTGACAATGGCAAGTATCTAAGCCGCATCCGCCGTGGAAGCACCGATAACATTGAGGCCGCGAAGGATCAAGTTGATGTGTTCAGCCAGTTCGAAGTGCTCGATACCAGGTATTTCCTCCACAATTTCTGTGAATTTGTGAAAGCTGTGGTGATGTAAAGCAGCCTGCAATATATAACAAGACATACAGTGAGAGAGAGAAAAATCAGTTGCCATGTGCTCCATAATTGTTGAACTAACTGGGTTGCCCAAATATCAGAGCTAGTAGCCATATGCAGTCTACCCCCACAGTGCCCTTGCATATAATTGGAATCATACAACCAGTTCAAGAAACAAAGCATCCCTGAGAACCTGCCTCATTCTAAAACTACAGCCTCCTCTTTAGAAACACTTCTAGTGGTTTAACATGTAAAATGCAATTACCATATAATTAGCATAACCACAAATATGCAAATGTTTTATTAAGACTTAATTAGCATGTATTTCACAATTAGCATACACTATGCACAAAAGTGTAATTAAGCATATACAAATGTACTTCGCTCAAATGTGTATTCACGCAATTATCATACTGAATGCACAAATGTGTAATTAACATACAGTAAGCACATACATAAGCTTGCAAATGTGTATATACCATTACAATAAGCATATATATAAATGAGGATAGGAAAAGCTACATCCTGGTTAGCTGAGAAGCTTTGGAACTCAGTGTATTAAGAAGTGACAACCTCCGGTAGGGAAACCTTTCGCACCTAGGACGTAAGAGAAAGGGAACCCATGTATCAATGCCTTCCAGGTGTTCTTAAATAAAATGCCTGACAGACATGTTAGCAATGTAAAATCAGGAAAGCCTCCTGAAGTGCCATAAATCTGAAAAAGTCAAAGAAATGCATGTAAATCACTGATAACCACAACAGTTAACAGAGAGAGCCACACTATGATGAAAACACCTGTTTCTGGTGTTTACTGATGTTGTTCTCATCCAGTTCCTGATTCAAAATTGTAGACTGCCGATCCTCACTGTTACAGTAGTAGCTGTCACTAAGTATGCCTCACCCACCACAGCTGAACAAGTGCTTGACAGCCCTACAATCTGTACTGCTGTCGAAGTTTTAGAAAACTGCCCGACCAGCCACAATCTGCTTTAACCCACTCTCCAACACCCACCAGCCTCCTGCCCCACCGTTGTTACTTAATTTTAATCTCCTCCCCATCCTACCACCATGGCAGCATGAAAGAAACACTGTGACCGTTGACAGCACTATCTCACTGTCGGTCTCCTGACCGCTCACGGTTCACACACAGGTCTTTCTTCTCTCCTTGCAACAACTGGCCACATAGCACACACTCTTCTTCTCATCTTACTTGTGACTGGTGTAGTAGAAAATGCACTGTATTATGGTCATCACCATTTACACCAGATCCACCGTGCTTGAAATGTATTTGTTTATACGGGTGAACACATGTCCATTGATGCTGCAGATGGGAGGACAGGGTAGGAAACATGGTACCAGAAATGGGAGGATTTAGAACTGGATGAAAGAAGTGTAAAAAAATAAATAAATAAATAATAAAATAAAAGATGGTATCACCACTCACTGCTGATGAAAATGTTCTAGTAGGACATCCCACCTGAAGCTGAAAGGAGTTGCACAAATGTGCAAGCTGGTCACTGCAATTCCATCATGATTGTGTGACTATCACTGCACAATCGTGAAGGTGTTTTAGTTTGTCAGCTTGCATATTCGTGCAGCTCATTTCAGATTAAGATGAAACATTACAGCAGGATCTGAAACTAAAATAAAGCCATACCTATAAAGCAATTACTTTGGCCATCCCAAACAGTTTCGTTAGTGACTATTTTTTCTTCTTTTTAAAGAAATTCTCTATTCAAATAAATGTTACGCAATTTTAGAAATGCAGACTACTTACTGTAATTTTGCATAATTGTAGCCCATTTTGTAAGTACATAAGACACTTTAGGTGTTGGTTGTTATGTGATAACTGCACACCTAGGTGAGGAAGGACACTCTGCCTTCAGCTGCAGTGCCTTACCACACACCTAGTATGCAGCAGTGCATGTTACTGGTGAAAATTTTGACCTACATTTATTATTCTATTATAATTAATGGGTCTCCCTTTTCCCATAGGGAAATCGTGCTGTAATTTGCCATAATAAAGGAATGTTTATTACAGCAAACATGCACACGTTTTTTTGCATGTGCCAGCCGCAGTTCCTAGCTTCCCAACCACTCTCCTGCCTTCTTGCCCACAACTCAACTGCTGGAAGAACTCAGCATTGTTATTTTAAAACAAAAAATAAGTCACTTTCCACATATAGGATGATTAAAAAAATTGTGGGTTTTTTTTTATGTTTCTTTTTTCCCCGCCTACTGCCCCACTACAGCCACACCACTGGGAGTTGCCCATTAAGCCTGCCCTACAAGTGCCTACCTTACAGTCTCTGGTCCCTCCATCTGGCCTCAGAACCCCCCCTCTGGGTGGGGGTGGGGCAAGGGTAGACCCCAAATCTTGCAAGCCTCGTCAGGGTCCTGAAGCTGCAGGCAGGCACTAGCACATCGGGACCCGGCTCGGCACTCCATCTTCCCAGCTCCAATGGGGTGTTTTTCCGATGTTCCTTGTGGGACGTTGTGGGCCCATATGTCAGGGCCTTACCTGGTTACCAAAGAATAAAATAAAATCCCTCCCCCTCCTTCCTCAAAGGAGCAGCCCTCAAGGCTGATTGGTTGCCGGCCTGTGCCTGCTACCAATCATGACCCCGAGTCTTCAGCTTGCCATCGCACCCCCAGCCTCTGACAGGGGTTGACGCTTGCTGGGTTGAAAGACCCCCCTTCCCCAGAGAAGGTGAGCTGTTGCCAGATGCTCCAGCCTGTCTCCCGCCAACCCCGTGGCCCGAACTCGCTTCGAACCCGGTCGCTGTGTGGTGCGGTGTGCATCCAGCACCTCAATCTCAGTGCCACCAGGCCGGCCCCAAAAGTTTAAAACAGTTTAAAATCTCACAAGTGAAAATATGGGAGCCCAGCCACACCAAAATGCCTAGTATTTTATATAATTGATGTGGCAAAAGGGAGACTCTAGCATTATATAAAATAAAATATGGGGTGGTGTGTAAACTCAAGTTTACACACACCTCGTGTTAGATGCTTTAATAAACCCCTCAAGCATCACAATATAGCATCTAACACATCAGGGCTGTGTAAACTTCTTGTTACATACACCACCCCATACTTTATTCTATTTTTAACTCTCTTTATACCACTCAGGCTTCAGTGGGGATGTGCCCCATCTGTCAGCGGCTGGACATACCACCTGACAACTCCCTGGACTACTCAGTCTGGCAGGCCTGCAGCTTTCCCCCTGCAACAGGATTCCCAGAGGGAGAGAGACTGAGATCCATCTGAGGCCCCAAGTGAGGCTTACACCTGGGGCATCATTTGAGTGGAGATCTAGGGTGTCACTAATCTGCCAGTCAGTGGATTTTAGTTTTCCCCAGAGGTGCAGCTGTGCATTGATGTCAGCATGGGTCATGCATGCTCCCTAAGTGTCCTGTGACTTCAGCCATCACCCCGCCCAGTTGCATATGGTCCTGGCGGTGTATACCCAGTCTCTACTGGTTGTCACTCACAGGCTGGGAAACCACAATCATCCACCCCCCAGAGGAAGAGAACTGTCCATGAGAAGCTCATCCCACTTTCCCAGGCTGACCCACCGACGTTCAGTGTTTGTTCCTGAACATGGGTCATCAGCATTGCAGCAGTAACCCTGCCACTGTGCTGGCAGGCGAACCTATTATTCTATTTTAGATTGATCCTAACCTACATGTTTTGTATTATGCCCTCTTTCTCATTTTGAGCTTTAGCACTTTTGAAATTTAGAATAAATAAAGGGCGCTCTTTTTAATATGGCTCAGTCTAGGTTCCTGCAATTTTTGAACATCACTTAAAATGTATTAAATAAAATGGGGTCAGGGAGTCTGATGGTCTGACAATCTAGCATGTACTTGAAGCAAAACACAGAAGAAATTGGAATGATCAGATTTCAGGGATAATGGTAAGGGAAAGGGGAGGTTTACAAAACTCACAATAAAGTGGAACTCCCTGAGTCTGTGGGTGGCTTGTCAAAGCTGGTAAAGAGCCACATGTGTACCTGAGAGGTGAAATGAGGCATTTTCCAGGTTAAAGCACCTGACTCACCATGTGAACTAAAATACAGAGTGAATTCTGTTGTCTTTGACAAGACTGCAACTGGTTCAGTCATTGAAGGCCACCAGTAAGGAAATGCAGAAAAGTAAAAGTTTCCACCTCCTGAGTAGCTACGGCAGGGCACATGCGTTCACATCGAGCACACACATGCACAACAAACTGATGTTTCATCTGATCCTCTAGCCCACAAACTCAGAAAACTAGAGTAACCTTTTTATTTGTTTTTTATTGAAAAGTTTGTTAATTGGGAAAGGCACACTGAGCCGAAGTTTGTTTTCCAGGTGTGACCTGGGGAAGAGGAAGGAGCAAAATAAGCAGTGAAACTCAATCAAACAGACGTGCAAAAGACAGCAATAAATTAAAGTACAAATGAACATGCACAAATGCCAGCAGAAACAGGCCATTTCAGTCTATCTCATCTGCTCGAGTGTACAGCTCACAGACAAATTTACTAAAGCTGCCCTTCCTCCTTTTCCACATGAAGTCTTCCTCCTCCCTAGGTTAAGGTAATGAGTAGTGAATGAGATTGGCACATCCAGTAGACAGACCTGAGTTTGATTCCCACAACCTCCACTTGCATACTGTGTGTGACTCTGAGCAAGTCACTTAACCTCCCTAGTGCTCCCAGGTCACCCTGAAAACAGGCACCTGTGCCTAGTGGGCTTTACCTGGTTACCAAAGAATAAAATAAAATCAATCCCCAACCCATCTTCTCACCTGTCATGACTCTTCATTTACTCTATCCCAACACCTATTAAAGATGTCCACTGTTTTAGATGAGACCACCTCCTCCAGCAGTTTGTTGCACTTCAACACCACTCTGTTTGTGAAAAGTGCCTTCATTTCCTTTTGAATCTTCACCCCACTAATTTTAGACTATGCTCGTAGTGGACCCCTTCCCTGAGATTGAAAATGTCATCCATTCTAACCTGAAGCTTCAATCATATCCTCCTCTCTCTTTGTCCTCCAGGGAATACATATTGAGCTCCTGCCGCCTCTCCTCATAGGGTTTGTCCCACAGGCCCTAGATCATCTTAGTTACCCCACGCTCACCCCCTACAGCAATTTGGTGTCCTTTTTCGATATGGGCTCCAGAACTGTACAGAGTACTCCAAATGTGGTCTCACCAAGGACCTGTACAATGGCAGAATGACTTCTTCTTTCCTGGAGATGATTCCTCTGACAGTACATCCCAGCATCCTGCTGGCTTTGGCTGCAGTTTTACAGCAATGCAGAGTGTCTCTGGTCCCTTGTAATGATTGCCTCTAGGTCCTTTTCCTCCTCCGAACTGGACACCTGTACCCCTTCCAACCAGTAGCTGGCCCCTGGGTTCTTGGCTCCCAGGTGCACGACATTGCACTTCTTGGCATTGAACCCCAGCTTCCAGATAAACAGCCATTTTCTTGAGCTGAGCTAAGTCCTCCTTGAGCTCCTGTCTCTCCTCCTCTATGTCCACTCTCCAACAGAGCTTAGTGTCATCTGCAGAGTTTGCCTCTGATCCCATCTGCTATTTTACCAATAAAGCTATTAACACTGGGCCAAGCACTGAGCCCTATAGAACTCCACTGGTTACAGGCCTAGGCTTTGAGAGCCACCCCCCACTAACACCCTGCTCTTCTATCTTGTAGCCAGGTCTTGACCCACTCTACCAACTTCTCCCAACTCCCAGGTCCTGAAGCTTACTGGAGCAGTCTCCTATGTGGCAAAGAGATGAAGGCCTTGTTGATGTCCATTATATGACATCAATCAACGGGCCATTGTCCAGAGACCCTTTGACGAATCATGAAAGTCTATCAGGTTTGTCTGTCAGAACTCCGTAAAACAAACCCATGTTTCCTTTCATCCTGGAGACCATTTACCTCAGAAAGTCCACTAGTCTCTCCTTTAGTACTGTCTCCATTAATTTGCCTACAATGGAGATAAGACTGACTGGTCTGTAATTACCTGGTTCATCACTGGGTTCTACTCTTGTGGAAAGTCACCAAATGTGCCATTCTTCAGTCATGAGGCATGCACCCTGTCTCTAGTGAGGTGTTAAATAGGTCCACTAGGGGCTAGGAGGACTTCCACCAATCACTCAGAACTCTCAGGTGCACACCATCTGGTCCAGGAGCTTTGTCCACTCTGAGTCCTAAGGCCCTTTAAAACCTTGTCCTTCTGAATTGCTCCATCTGTTTCATCCCCCTTCTGAACCCCTAGTTTTCTGTGGCATACTGTAGGTCTATCCTTCTCCTAATGAAAACTGAGCTGAAGTACTCATTCAGTGCTTCTGCTTGTCCCTCACTACATTCCACCCATCCTCCTAAATCTAACAATCCCATCCTTGCTACTTCTTGTCTCCTTATGTACCTAAAATGTCCTTTTCCCCTACCCTTATCCCCTGTGCCAACTTTAGTTCCCATGTGGTCTTTGTTGGTCTGACCCCTCTTCTTGCCTCTCTTGACTTCACTGAGTAATCCTCACTTTCTGCATCTCTCAGAATACATTTGTACTTATGAAAGGCTGCTCTCTTTTCCCTCACTTTTGGTGCTACATCTTTGCTGGACCAGCTTTTTTTTTTTGGCTTTCTTGCTCTGGGCCTTTGTACACATCTTAGTGGCCTCAATCAAACTTATAATGGATCATTTCTATTCCACTCCATCTCACACTGATTTTGGCAAGATGCTCCCCAGGATTTCACCCATCTTTCCAAAGTCCATTTTCCTACAGTACAGTGGCAGCAAAAATTACAAAATCTGTCCAGAGCTGGTATGGCTGCAGCTGAGCTGAGGGAGAAACATGGCAGACCAGAGAAACACAGCACTGTCTGTCATGTTCAAGATGGCTTCCAGAGTTGTTTGCACATGTGCAATGACCCTCACATGTGCACTGAACTCCAGTGGCCATCTTGGACAGCAGACTGTGCTGCTGGAGTTCAGTGCACATGCACTGAAAACAGCAGTGGACATCTTGAACACAGCAGACAATGCTGTGTTCTATTAACTAGACTTTAAATAGTGCAGTGAATTCACAGAAATTATGGTTCACTTCCACTATTTAAAAGTCCAGTCAATATCCAGTAATTTTCCTTTTCTCTATTGTGCTCGCAAGACGGCTGCAGGACAACACCCACTGCAGTTAGAAAAATGGTGGTAGGAATATATCAAGGTAAAAAAGGCAGCCATTCTGAGCACTGGAGTCAAACTGAGTATTATCAAGGAGCTGAGGGGAGATACAGACAGGTAGAAATTCAGTCAGAAAAAGCCTTCAGAGAGGGGGAAGGAGGGTGAGGGGATTGTAAGGGCAAAAAGGTATAGGGTAGGGTGACGGAGGGAGAGAAGTGGAGAGGAGGGAGGGTTGGGGGAGAAGAAGGAGTAAGTAGAGGTGCCTTACTAGACCCCTGGATTATCCATTAAAATCCATTATAAAATGGCAAGAAAAAGTCTAGAAATTTCATTGGTCGAGAGATTATCACCTGACCATGCATTAAATCTCTATAAACACACAGTCAGAAACTGAATTCTCTTTTTTGTCTCCCAAAAAATGACTTACAGAAACTTTGTAAGTGTACTAAGCCCTTCCAGGGTGTGCATTATAGTATTTTAATGCACTTCCCAGTGGCATAAGGACACTCTGCCTTTGGCCTCATGCCTTACTGCACCCCTGGGGCGTGCACTAAAACCTATTATGCACAGCCTGTCATGACTTATTAATTACTTATGCACACCCTTTTGTGGCTTATTACATTAAGAATGGCAGCAACTAATTAAACTGGCTAGGATGAGGAAGAGGTAGCCATGGTCTGTAGGCTTATATCTGAAAACGAAGACACATGCTTTATAACTCAGTCTTCTAAAATTAGGTGGAAAGAAGAACTAGGGCCTAGCTTACATGAAGAGGAATAGCTGAATGCCTGGTACAATGCCAAGCAGGCCTGCAGAAAGGCACAAGACAGAGTTATTCAATTTAAAATACTCCATTATTATTATTATTACTCACATAAACGACTTGAGACTATGAATTATTCTCCAAAAAGGACCTTATTGGAGATGCCAGGAACATTATGCTAGCCTATTACATGTGTTATGGAGCTGTTCCGCCAAAAGTAATGCCTGGCATACAGTGCATAGCACATGTGAAACTTTAGTGAAAGACAAGGTTTCCCTTCTCTAACTTATTTCTTTTAGGAATTACCTTGCAGTTAAAATAATACATGGAGATTACAGACCAATTGGATTCTCACAGCATCAAGTGCTCTGAAAAGACTTCTTTTGGCTTCATGGAAATCTCCACAGCCCCCAGTTTTTGACGACTGGTATGCTAGTCTAGCGACAGTCACTGGGACTGAAAGGATATGCTACCAGTTAATGGGTAAGAAGTATGGGCCCCTTTCCTACTACTTAAGGTTTAAATAACCTAAAAGTGGATTTATGCTGCTCTTTTTTGATATACTTATCTAATTATATCTGATTTTATATGTGTTCAAATCTTTGATTACATACTCCTCAATAAATATTTAACTTTGATTTCATGGTAACCGATAGGGACTTGTGCCGATTCCTGTTAGTGCATTAGTTCTCTCACTTTGTGGAATTGAGCCTCCCCCAAATCATGGAAAAGATTCTGAGCCTCCCTCAAATTTGGAAAAAAACCTTGGGTCTCTCCATAGAAAAAAACATCATATTTTGCACTGCACACCAGGAATAAAGTGAGACTAATACAGTTGACTTAGTTTATTCTCTTTTTATTCATCTTATTGTTCTCCCCTCCCCCCAACCCCACACCCCACATCCCAGGTTATCCTTCTCACTCTTCTGATTCTTGGGCCCTTGTTATGCTCTATCTGGAACAACTAACTAACCACTTCATCTTTCCCCCTTTCCATGTATCCTACCTCAGGTCACACCTGAAATAAACACTGGCTCTGTATGCCTTTCCCAGCCACCAATTTACATATAAATAAACACTCACTGAACAAACTCATTGGACAGTGTGCCTTCCCAGTCACTCATTTGCATATAAACACTTACTGTAGAAACAAGCCTTGGCTTAGTGTGCCTTTCCAGTCACCAATTTACGTAAGCAATAATAGCCAATGGGATGGGCAGTATTGGAATATTGTACCACCAGGGGCATAGTGAGGCCAGCCTCCACAGGCAGCGGGCCTTATAGGCCCTAAAAGGTCAGGTATAGCCTGTACCACCCACCCTGATGGGTATTATTACACTTAGAAAATGGGCCACTGTATTATATAATGCTTGAAAAATAATAACATTTATGCTAAAAAGTTAAAACTCTTAGGTGTTTTATTTATTTTGTAATTAAATAGTTCCTCCACCTGCATTACACTTTTCTTTTTTGAGCTAGGGACTTTTGTCCTACTGGAGGCTCTGTAGTTGTGACTTTTGAGTTTGTTGTCATTGTTACCCTCCCCCCCCACAGGACATAAAATTGTCAAAGCAGTTTTTATTTTACTGTTTCTTTATATATTCATTCAACATTTTTGTTTTATACTCCGACCCCTCCCCCCGCTGAGTGTCTGCTCAAACTCAATGGCAGAATTGGGAGAGTGGCATGTGCTGTTTAGGGCTATGAGAAGTCAGTCTGTGGTATAGTACATTAAGGAGCAACAGGAGTGAGGGAGTGTTTTATTTTTTATTTTATTTGAACACCAGATAAGGAGGCACTCGTGTGGTACAGATAGAAGCTTGACTGCAAAATCGCAAACTGAGTTGAGCGAGAGAGAGAGAGAGAGAGAGAGAGAGAGAGCACTAGCTCTGGCAGCATTACTGTGAGTGAGAGAAGCGATACTTTCTTAATTTTCTGAACTGCAGATTTACATCCATCTGCAGTATGGAAGACAAAGAGAGTACTGCTGCTGTCATACACAGTAGCGCTACCAGAGTTAGCACTCTGTCTCTCTCTCTCTCTCTCAACTCAGTTTGTGATTTTCCTGCTGAGTTTCATTTTCCCCACACTGACTTTAACATTTTGATTGTGATTATTTCCAGGGGGACAGAGGGAGACATGCATTGCCCTTTTGAAAACCGTGCTGCCGACTGTCGATTACATGAAGCCAATCACACAGCCTGCTTCCTTTTTGTTTTCTTCCTTCATTTTTAATGTGTGGCTGCTTTTTATTTTTATTTAATTTATTTAACTTAAATGAACCCAGACTTTGGGGCTTGCCGGGCTACCAACTTGCCTGCTAAGTCACATGAAACAAATGGTGGCAAACCATGTCTGAAAATTCTAAGTGGCACCATCATTTCAGAAATAAGGTTGGTTGGGACTGGCACTTTTTTTTTTAACCTGGGCTCTGTTGTCTGTTACATGCCTTGCCAGGGGTATCAGCCAATCAGAGCCTGGGAATTTCTGAGCCCATTTTCGGAGCAGAAATACCTACTGTATAAACGAGACTTGACTCAGTGTGCCTTCTAGTCACCAATTTACATATATAAATACTCAACTAGAAATGAGCTTTGACTCATTGGGCCTTTCCTGGTCACCAGTCTGTGCACAAGAAAAGAAATTCAGCTGCCATTATCCATATTAGTTTGCTTCATCCCATCACACAACATTCTCAGACTTGACTGGGCCTCCCTGAACAGTCTGGGGCCTCCATTGGGAGGCTGGCCTCACCATTTGATAACCACTGCATTAGTGTAAACAGAGTTTATAAGTAACCTTACTATTATTAATATCAAGCCTGATGAATTTTTACGTTCACTTGTGCGCATGCGCAAGGAACGTCTTGGGAGAATGGGACACTTTGGAGGTGTGCCCCTCCTCTGCAATCTCCTGCTCCATTGAGCAGGCGTGGCAGTCCTGCACCAATCAGATGTGGTGCTGTGTATGACAGCGGTGGTCTTGGCTTCAAAGAAAACCACCGCTGTCATACACAGCACCGCGTCACGCTGCCCCCCCCAAATCTTTGCTGCCATGCTGGGAGCCCACCCCAGCGTGGCAAACGCCCCATGTCATCCGCCGATGGGGTGCCCAATCCCCCGTCGGCTCCACGCCCCAAGCCATCCTTCTGCCACGCTGGGAGCCCACCCCAGCGTGGCAAACGCCCCATGTTGTCTGCCGAGGGTGCCCAATCCCCGCCGGCTCCACGCCCCCAGCCATCCTTCTGCCATGCTGGGAGCCCACCCCAGTGTGGCAAATGTCCCACGTAGTCTTTTTTTTTTTCACATGTAAAGCAAAACGGTCCCAAGGCGCTTCTCCAGCCCCTCCCACCCGCACCCACCCACTGCGCACTCCAGCCTCCCCACACCCCCACCCCATACTTACCTCCGGAGCTCGGCGCGACGATCTTCAGTGGACCGGGAACATGTCTGCACTCTTCAAAGCCGACCGCGAACTGAGGAAATGCCGGTAAGCTGTATAATGGGCTAGATAGGGGTTTTCAACTTTATTGCATATCTCAGGCATTTTTGGAATTTTTGCACCAAATTTTCAACATGGGGTTTTTGGGACCCCTTCTCATGAATGATATCACTGTCATGGCGTTATTCGGGCCCGAAGGGTGGTTTCGCAGTCACTGCGTGAAATCACCCTTCAGGCCCCAATAACACCATTACAGTGACATTATTCATGACAAAGGGTCCCAAAACCCCATGTTGAAAATTTGGTACAAAAATTCCCAAAAATGACTGTTTTACGAGCGTGCATTGTGCAGTTCCTACGCAGGCTTGTAAGTTCGCGAATTTTCAATATTTTCACTCCAGATTTTCAACATTGCCATTTGACCACACCTCCTTATGAGCTGTACAGCTGTCATTTTTCACATTCTACCCAAAATGTGTTTCCGCCCATGTAGCGCACAATGGTGCAGTCGGTGTGCGAAATCAATGTATGGGACACATTAAGAAAATCACAGTGACACTGTTCACTAGTAGAGGTCTTAAAATGGCTATGTTGAAAATTTGGTGAAAAAATCCCTAAAAATGACTGTTTTACGAGCTGCATTGCGCAGTTCCTATGCACGCTTGTAGTTTATTTTCAATATTTTACTCCAGATTTTCAACATTACATTTTACCACACCTCCTTATGAGCAGTACAGCTGTCATTTTTCACATCCTGCCCAAAACATGTTTCCGCCCATTTAGCGCATAATGGCGCAGTCGGTGTGCGAAATCAATGTATGGGACACATTAAGAAAATCACAGTGACACTGTGCATGAGCAGAGGTCTTAAAATGGCTATGTTGAAAATTTGGTGAAAAAATTCCTAAAAATGACTGTTTTACAAGCGTGTGTTACGCAGTTCCTACGCACGCTCGTAAGTTCGCGAATTTTCAATATTTGCACTCCAATGACTTCCAAATACCTAAACAGCACATAGAAGCAAGCAACATTCAGCATTGACAAATGCTTGTACTTCTTTGTCACTGATTTTTTTAAGGCATGTCCAAGTGCCAAATACCACTGCAAATACCTGCAAGTTTAACGTCGCATTGACAAATGCTTGTTACAGTTTCTTGTATACCTTTCTAATGACATGTGGATAGATAGCTTTGAGTTCCTCTTCTATCTGTTCAGTATGTTTTGCCTGTTTTATATTTGTAATTGAAAAAACAATAAACCTTTTAATGGGGAAAAGGTAGCAGACTAAGTGCCTTTAGGGGGTACAACTATAATCCCAGTATTGGAGTGGCGCACATCAATATGATATGGGGTAGGATTCAGTGGGTAAGGATGGCCCTCCCCCAAACAGAAAATAGAATTTAGGGTGGGGAAGGAGTGGGGAGATGGGGGGGGCCCTATTTTGTATTGATGTCAATGTCTCTTTCACTTGTAGAGTACCTGCCACTATTTGATGCGCCAGTGAACTCTACACAGCTGGCTATGGCTTTGTGTTGCACACACCTTGCATAGACAATATGTAGAAAAAAGATTGCTGCATCAGGGCTTCGCCTGCACACAGACTGAGAGGCTTTGGTTATGCGCCCACTAAGGAAGACCTATGGTTGAAACATAAACTCTATTTTTTACTTTTAGCAGTTGCATCCTTGTTCAAACAGACTGAATCCCAGAATGCTTTGAGCTGTGCATGCTACACAATCTTGTAGACTGCTGTAAAAAGGCTAAACAAATGAAAGGGTGTAGATTCTGTTAAACTTACCTGGCTTCCAAATTAAGCCCTAACAGCCAAATAACTAGATATTTCCAGATCAGTGTTAGTTGGGAACCTGGTAGGGTCATTGGTTGGCTATCATGACAGTTAAGGTCAGTGGTGGCTGGGAATCATCATGGTGGGGTCAATTCTGGCTAGGAACCATACTGGATGGGTCTGTGCTAGGTGGGAACACGCGGGTGTGGTTAGTGCCACCAGCAACAACTTCAGTGGGGTCAATGCCAGCTGAGAACTATGTTGGTGGGGCCAGTGTTGGTTGGGAATGTCACAGGGTTCTCCTGTGAAGGGTTGAGGGCCTCAGAATTTTACATGTATAAATGCTAGATACTTGAAGGTTCTGCTGTTTGTTGCCTAAAGGTGCTGCGCTATTGCACATTGTCGCACGTCAGGCTGTATAGTTCAACCTAATGTGTTAATTTCGGGTGGCTGAGTTTATGCGCTGGTCCATTCAGTTAAAAGGCAGCTGCTATTTAGGGGCATTTATTAAAATAAAAATAAAGGGAAACAGTAGCCGAGCCTTAAGCTTGTTTAAATTGTTAAGGCAAAGTGTTTGGTCGGGGGAGTTTCGAACCGCCAGTCTGACTGAAACAAAAATAATAAATGAAAGGATGGTTGTAGTTATGAGTATTTTATATTCGATCCTTTTGTAGCATTCTTGCAACAGTTTTATATTCTGCCCGATTTTGAGAAAATGTGTTTTAGCACATCTTGTGAATAGAAAAGCTGTAATGGAGAGCCTCGACAGCAGTATGCCTGAATTCAGTCGTGTACCCGAAGTCAGTTGTCATGCTAAGAGCAAAATAAACTATTATTATAAGGTTATTATTAGTTTAGAGAAGAAGAAGTAAAAGCTGGAATGTTTTTCGGACTGGGTAGCATTTTGCACCTTCAGTCTGAATAAAGTGAAAGAATCTAGCAGCTCCGTCTAAAAGTAATAAAGTTTAGCCGCCACTTTTGTTATACTATTTTTCATTATGATTGTGAGGGTTTGTCCGACTACTAAGGAGAAGGGGAAGGTCCGAGAACTATAGATTACCTAGGTATACTGGATGTTTTGGAAGGAAGGGGAAAGTTTATATTTCCTGCAAGAATGCTCGCACTTTCGTGTGGGGAATTAAGCTTTTTAATACTTTTCGTTTTGGATTACTATTCTTATAATAAACCATTTAGCTTATTATATACCCTCTCTGATGGGATTGTGGTGTTCTGTAGCATTAGGGGGTTTTGTAGAGCGAGGGTTTTTTCTCTGTGGCTGACGATTTAGCCCTTTAATTTCTCTGCCTTTAGCTCCAAGCCCTTCTATAAGAACTGGGCGGCCACTTTCCTATTACCTTTTGTTGTAGCTCAAAGTGTGGTGGTTCTTTTTCCCTGCTCATTGGTGCGCACTATTGTGAGGGCATTTAGCCCACTAGTTCTTCAAAACTGCAACTTTTGTATTTTAAAACGGGATTGCTCTTCTTACCCTCAGGAGGTGAATTCCTGTGGTTTGAAAGTGATTTGGTTTTGGTCTTGAAACGTGGGTTTTCGAGTGTTGTGGAGCTCAGGAGTTCCTGCACTTTCGGCTGTAGCTTCTCTAAGAGCCAGCCGGCCATTCTACGAATCCTTAAATGCAACTGTTGGAAGGGGTGGTGCTCCCTGAGGTCAGAAATAAAGATTAAAACCAATAATAAAAGAATGTAATTGTTCTCTGCATATAGAATTAAGATGTTATAATGCTTTATGGTGTTTATATATGTTCAATAAATGTAAAATGATGTAAATAAAGGAATAATGTTTAAAATTATGTATAAGGGTGGATTTATATAGTCATGTGACCTCTACAGGGTATAAATGTCGAATGCATGGTTTAATTAAATCAGATTTACTTATGGGTCTGGAGGTATACTCCAGGACGTTATTGAAGGTGTTCTGTGGAGTTTCTATGTGAATATCTGTTGCTCCAAATGGAAGATTAAGCTGCCAGATTATTCTGCTGTATTGAATTTGTCCTGATGTAAACAACTTCTGAAGAAGAATTAATTAAAACTAGAATTTTAAAAAGAATTGGTGATGTATGTTTCTCTATGATTGCCCACTTACACCAGCGCCCTACCACAGGGAACCACAATGAGTGGGGTCAGTGCCAACAGGAAACTAGGCCTGTAGGGTCAATGCTGATTGGGAACCATGCTGGTAAGGTTAGTGCCAACTGGGAACAATGGCAGGTGGTGTTACTCCTGGCTGGGAACCACTACTGTGGGTGGGAACAATGCCAGTTGGGGTCAGTGTGGCTGGAAACCATACCGGTGTGCACTCAGAACCATGCCAGGTGGGGTGAGTGCTGGCTGGGAGTCGAACAGAGTGGGGTCAGTACTGGCTTTGAACCATGCTGTGTGGAGTCAGTGCTGGCTGTGACCATGCAGAGTAGGGTCAATGCCAGTTGTGAACCATACTGTGTAGGGATAGTGCCAGCAGGGATCATGCCAGATGGGGTCGGTGCCAGTTGTGAACCATGCTGGGTAGGGATAGGGACAGTGACAGAGGGGAATCATGCCAGTTGTGTCAATGCTGGTTGTGAACCATACTGGGTGGAGGCAATGCCTTGGTGTCGGCTGGGTCAATGCCAGGTGGGAAGCACACCAGTTGTGGTTGGTACTAGTTGAGCACAATTGGGGCAAGTGTCAGCTGGGAACCATGCTGGTGGGGTCAGTTCAAGTTGGCAAGCATGCCAGTGGGATCAGTGCTAGTTGGGAACCATGTCAGGTTGGGGTCAATGTTGACTTGCAACCATGCTGGGTATGGAGAATGCAAGTGAGGAACCACACCAGGTGTAGTCAGTGCTGATTGGAAACCACACTAGTGGGGTCAGTGGTAGTTGGGAACCACACTGGGTGGGGGTTGTGCCAGCTGGAAACCATGCCAGGTGGGGTCAATGCCAGCTGGAAACCATGCCAGGTGGGGTACATACCAGCTGGGAACCATGCCGGTTGGGGTTAGTGCTGGCTGGGAACCACACAGAGTGGGGCAGTGATGATTGAAAACCATGCTGGGTGGGGTTTATGGTGGTTGGGAACCATGCTGGGTGGTTCGATGATGACTGGAAACATTGCTGGGTGGGGTCACTGGTAGTTGAGAACCAGATTGGGAGGGTCATTGCCAATTGTGAACCATGTTGAGTGGAATCAATGTCGGTTGTGAACCATGCCAGATCTAAATCCACAGAAAATGTTTGGTTATGAGGTCCTAATTGCTTTCATGTCAAATTTTGGCTCATTAACATTTTTCTGTTTTAATGTAAAGTTATTGTCACTTGTTGCAGTTCTGTGAGATTAGAAGGGCATTTAAATTTAATGATATGAAGGCCATGTAAGAATGGAATAAACACTTTACATATCCTAAGCACACTATACATTTCTGGTTCTGTTTTCACAGAGTTCGGTAACCAACCTGGGGATATTGGAACTTTTCCTGAATAACGGCCTTGGCACATCGTTCAAGGCAGACAACGGAAACTTCTGGAGTGTTGTTGACCAGTGGGGCATAAAGAGAATAGAAGCTGCAAATTCTGCAATGGGTCCCTCAGCCAAGTTCCTGATGGAAAGAGGCCCGGCTGGGATGATCCTTCTCAAGACCCCACAGAATAAGTACCTGAGCCGCATCCTCCGTGGTGACATTGACTTCATTGAGGCTACCAAAAATCCATCAGATGTCTTTTGTCAGTTTACGGTTTCCCAGACCTGCAAGATGGTTCTTCAGGCTGACAACGGCAAATTCTTAAGCCGCATCCTCAGAGGCAGTGATGATAACATCGAGGCTGCAAAGCTGGCAAGTGATGTGTTTTGCCAGTTTGATGTGGTCCCATACAGTGGTTTATGAGTCTGGGATGATTCAGATTCACCCAGCTTTCTTGCCCATCAGCCGAGACCTCTTTTCATTTCTTACTGTAACAATCTGCTTTGTAGAGGTGTGCATGTGAGGCAAAAATCCAAATACCAGAAACACCAAAGCATTAAAAAATTCCAAAATGTGTAAACCTGGTCCCATCATAAAGTGGCTCCACTTCTATTTTGGTGAATTATTTTTCACGGGGACTCATATCAGTTATGGAGGTTTTTGTTCTTTTTACAACTCCGATTTGTAGTTCTACCTTTCTTAAATGCTCCCCCATAGAACTCTGTTTCCATGTTCTGAATGTGGTTCACACTGCTCTGTCCCAGGTACTCCCCCTGGACCCACACTTATTCACAGATACCCATTCAAGACCCTTCCACATTGCTAGTATTGTAAGAGTTCATCAGGTGTCTCACCTGAGCCCAAACAAAACCTTTACCTGTGCAAAATCAGGGGCCCGATATTCTAAAATGTACAAAACGTAGTGCAAGTATTTGCATTGTACTTTGCAACTGCCCAGGGGTTCCTGGATATTATATTCAGTTGTATGCTATCTGACTGAATATAGGACTATATCAGGGCAGTGCTAAGTCAGGAGCACCACCCCAACATGGGTCCCAGGGTTGGCCCCAAGAGTTGATAGTGCTAGAGTGCTATCTGCAATATTAAAATATATCCATGCAAATGAGTCCATTGGGCATGCAAGGTACTAAGCGGACATTTGCATGCCAACTATGGGCACATCTGCACAGGTAGCAGAGGCAGGCAGCCTGGTGCCACTCCCTGGCCTGGCTAGTTGTAGCTATCTCTGGTGCCAGTGATACCTTCCTCTCTCCAGTCCCAGCCCCTGGTGCTAGTAGTCCCCATCAATTCCTCTGATCCAGTACCATATTTATAAATGAAATCCATGTGGCCCGATATTAAAAGGTTTGCACAGGGGCTAACGGGTATTTGTATGTGGAAACCGGGACTTGCGCTGTATCACCATATTCAAAATGGGCTGTTGCATGGGCAAAGAGGGTTAGCTCCTGCACAAAACATAATGTATCCGTACAGACAAGTGAAGGGGCGTGGCCATGAATATGCGCATAACCCCATATTCAGCAGCTTTGCAGTGCACAAAAGGGTTTCGTACAGTCCTTTTGCACAGTGCAAATACTGCCAAACAAAACCCCAACTTAATTCTGGGCAACTCTAGCAACTGCCAGAGGTATTGCAGCCACTGAGCCAGTTGGCCACTGGGGGAGCACAACCACCCCCTGTGATCTCTGGCAACCCCTCCTCCCCCCGCAGATCGCCAACCATGTCATATATAGTTTCCTTCCTGGTGATAGTTTTGGACCCCTTCGATCGTCAGCCCCACCATATATAGCATCATCCTTGGTGGTAGTTCTGTCCCCCTAATGATCACCAGCCCCATGGTATATAGGCTGTATAGCCTAGAGGTTAGAGTAACGAGCATGGGCTTGGTACATCCAACAGACCTGGGTTTGATTCCCACAACCTCTACTTCGCATGCTGTGTGACTCTGAACAAGTCACTTAACCACCCCAGTGCTCCCGGGTCGCCCCCAAAAACAGACACATGTACCTAGCGGGCCTTACCTGGTTACCAAAAGAATAAATAAATATGCCCAGGACATACAGTATCATCCCTGTTGGTAGTGGTATCTCCCTCCTCTGATCGCCATCCCGGCAGTACAAACGCCTCCCTAGCATCCAGTGGCCCTCCCCCAGCATTAGGCATACTCCCCCACACTCACACTTGCTTACACACACTCACACTCACCGTAGAATTATCTGTGGTGCCATGGGAGCATACAACAACTGGCACAGTCCTCTTCACACCTCCTCAGTCGGCCACCATATGTACAGGCATGGAGTGCACCTCTTATTTATAGGACAGGGTGACACGCGTCTGAGAAAACTGTCCCTTATTATTGAAATACAATGTTGGCAATCATATCTTATGTCTGATTCCTCCATCTTCAGCCCACTGAAAACAAAATTAGCATTCTCTCGACAGCTTATGTAGCAGCTAGACGTTTAAGAGGATCTGCTCCATTTATTTTTATTTTCTCTGCTTCCTGGCCTAAGAACCTGGTAGCCCACCTCATATGTTGGCTCCCTATATCTCTTTCTATTATTTGTGTCTGGGAATCTGTTTATGTGTACATTTTTGTCAAATTGTATAACTGGCATTCTCAATGTTGTATTTACAATGTATGCTATTTACATTCACTTGTGTATTATTCCATAGTGTTGTTCACTGACCTAATGTAACGATGGTTTTCTAGTATACCTTCTCTATACCATATTTAGTTGTATATTCACAATGTTTGCTATCTATTTTTCTGATTTGTATTATTTCCAGTGATGCTTTCTGACCTAATCGTGAGGAGTTTGTACTGTACTGTTCTGTACCATATTGTACTTCTATTTTCTTTGACTGTTCTCATTTGTACTCTCCTAGGTTGTGCCTGAAAATAGGCATTTCTATGTCTAGTGCACTTACCCAGTTATCAACAACTAAATAAATAAATAAAGATTCCCTACCCCTCAGGCAGGGGCATGGTCTTGTCTCCCCATGCACTCAGTCAAAGGAGTGACAGTTGCTGTAGTCTGGTTATCTGGTTCGGTGGGCAGATCGGAGATTCTCCAGTTTCACAAGTCACGCCTGAATGTAACCTCTGGTGATCTCATGATGGCTGTAACCATTCACTGCAGATTTTAATGCAGTGGTTATTGAAGGGAAGTGGGGGAGAATGGAGCCAGACTCAGCAATGTAGCAGAGTAGCAGTTAGATGTTTTAAGGGCTTTGGGGGTAATTTTAACAAACTTTCCTTTAACAAGAGGTCTCTCCTCTCCTCTCTCTCTCCTCCTCTCCTCTCCTCTCCTCTCTCATCTCCTCTCCTCCATTCCATTCCTTCTCTCTCTTCTTGTAAACATATCATTTGGAAAGAGAGATTATGTAGTTGAGATGTTCCAAGATTAACTAGTACTGTAACTGTGTTAAAGGCAGCCATGAGTTATCATAAGTGCTGTAGATCCGTGGTTAGAACCAGCCTGGCTGTTGACCTCCACAGCCCTGCTAAATAAAGGATTGATAGTTTGCCACCATTTTGGTTTGGACATTTCTCTTCTGCAAGTTTTACTATAAAATTTTGCTGGCTTACAAAACTGTCTATTTATGATTCATCATGATGTGAAAGAAAGTGATTTGCAACTTCAGATTAAAACTGAATACAAGCGCATCCTGTCATTATTGGCATTTCTGGCAGCAGGCTAGGAATGTCTAATCACAACTAGAATCCCCACCAACTTCTGTCCATGACTAGAATCCCCATGAAATTCTATCCACGACTAGAACCCCCACCAACTTCTGTCCACGACTAGAACCCCCACCAACTTCTGTCCACGACTAGAACCCCCACCAACTTCTGTCCACGACTAGAATCCCCACCAACTTCTGTCCATGACAAGAATCAACACCAGCTTCTGCCCATGACAAGAATCCGCACTAAATTATATTCATGACTAGAATCCCCACCAATTTCTGTCCATGGTGAGAATCCCCCACCAAATTCTGTTCATGATGAGAATCCCCACCAAATTCCATCCATTATGAGAATCCTAACCAAATTCTTTTCTGAAATTGAAAAAGCTTTATAAAGTTTATATAACTTCCCCCCACCAGCCCCCCTTGTTCAACTAGCAGGGCTGCTCCTCTCAAACCTAGGTGCCTCAGAGAGGGGTGGGGATTGTCACTAAGAAACAGTCCTATTACTTCTACTTCAGAGCCTGCCATCCTTAGACAGGTAAACCAAGTGTGGCAACTACCTTGCTCACACCTGGGGGGACCATTTAGCATGGCCATCAACCTGGGCCCCTGGGAGAAAGCATTCGCTCAGCATTATGCTAGGTTTGTACTTCTGGTCAGGGGCACCCAAGTCATTGCAGACACTGGAAGCAATACCTGTAATGTACATATCAGGCTGGGATTCTAGAGTGTGGCTTTTTATTCACATTCACAGAGAATAAACAAAGCAAAGATGGACCCCCACAGGGCTACTCTCACTGGTAATGCAGATTACTGAAGTACCGACACTCACGATCTGCCGCCAGCTTCCCGCCCAATTTCTGTCCTGCCCATATACTTATTTGGCTCTTTTATTCTCTCTTAGGGTTTGTGTCTGAGCGGCACGCTGATACAGAGTGGCAAGCAACAGTCGCTTCTACGGCCACCACCCAACACCACTCAGCAGCCCTTGCCGGAGTAAGGGCCTCGGACTCAGATCACTTCTCAGATACTTCTGCTGAGCTTTTCTGGGAGTCAGCATGCTAGGGCGATCACGATTGATGCGGTGCTGACTTGGGGGCAGTGATTGGTCCGCCCGCCGCCACCTTCATTCGATTGGTGCGCCCTCCCCATGACATTTACAGCATTCCCTGCACTGACTCTGTGCTGCTGCTAGGTTCTGAACTGAATTTTTCTCCCGCTCCCACCACCCCCTCCCAGGCCTCCTTTTAAATACAGTTATGCTCCACCCTCCCTAGCTCTTTTGCTGCACCATTGGCTTATTCTTGTCTGCTGCCACTCAGACATTGTTAGCTGAGTGGGGCCAATAAGCCTGATCCTTGTGCAAGCACCATCACTGCTTTTAGCCACCAATCTGATTTTTTTTTCCCTTTCTGCCCTTCTGATCGAAATCTCACTTTGGGATTAGAGAGTGTTGGTAGGTGGGTCTGTTACACACACAGAAAAAGCACCATACCATTACTAATTTACAGACCTCACTCCTTGGCATTATGGCTTTCTTCACTGCTTTACTATTGTTCCTAGTATACAGCGTGCCTTACAAAACAGTACACCACGTAGTATCACAATATAATCCAGCCCTGGAATGCACTGTCTCAACACCCTATGTTGCAACGGCCCGCTGTACAACCATTGTTTAATCAACCTCCCCCCTTCTGGCCTATTCCCCCTGTTATGCCCTCCTTCCCTTATTACTGCCTTCACCTATGACTATACGAGCACTCACGATGATCACTTTAAACTGTCACTTTAGCGGTACTCTCTCCTGTATCACACATCATGGGCGGTCCCAAAGGAAAAAAGCCATCTCAATCCTTATAAGCTCCTTAAAGAAAATGCTATTACTGCTCCTTCTCTGCTCAGGTAATGTGGAGCTAAACCCTGGCCCCCCCGCAACTTACCTCAGCTAAAGATTTTGCAGAGGCCTCAGGACTTAAGATGATGTTGGTCAATATTCTAAGCCTGACCAAAAAAATTGTACAATTGCAAGCTTGGGCTGAGCATACCAACCTGGACCTTATCATAATTACGGAGACTTGGCTAAAAAAGGCTAATACCAGCCAACAAATCTCCTCCAGGGATACAAACAATTTAGGGTGGACAGGGCTTCTAGAGTGGGGTGTGGTCATTCACACCAAATCCAAGTACTCAGTCACTAACATCAGCTGCAAATCTTTAGCCAAGGAATTCGAGATTGCCTCAATGAAGCTTCATCTTCCCTCTTCAGAATGCATTACTGTCATAGGTGGTTATAGGCCTCCGTCTGGAGGCGACGAAGTCCTTAATATACTGAAATCCCTATTCTCAGATACAAAAACAGAAACAATATTTCTAGGGGATCTCAATATGGATTGGCTAACCCCAAAATCTCATTGCCTTAAATCCCTCTGTGACGAACTAGGCCTAGCGCAATTAGTCAATGAACCTACAATGAACAATGTCCTAAACACTGCCAACAGCTCCATTTTAGATGTGATATTAACCACTCACCCACATAAAATTTCGCATTCAGCTGTGTTTCATAATGATATGAGCGATCACGGGACTGTTATTTGCATAAGATCTCATATTAAGGCCCAAACACAGCCTATCTTTATAACAAAATGGTCCTTTCACAAGTTTGGTGCAGCAAACTTCCTTTCTGACCTGGGCAGGATCAGTTGGCAAGACCTTTACCTAGCCAAAGATGTCAACGAGGCAGTCTCCGTCCTAATGTCAACCCTTACTAGTTTGGTAAATAAGCATGCCCCTTGATCAAAGTTAGGTAGTGAAACAACTCTCACCCTGGTTCACCCCTAGATCTTAAGGCAGCCCTCACAACCGGGACAAGCTCTGGGCGAATGCTAGACATTCCAAGAAACCTTCGATTGGCAGGCTTTCAGAACAGCCAGGAATACCTATATGAAAAGCATTCGTTCTGCCAAAGCCAACTTACATCTCTACCCTTGAACAAGTGCAAGGAAACCCACACAAAATATGGAGGACACTTAAGTCTATAGAAGGGTGGCCTACTACCCCTTCCATTCCAGCAAAGATAGTCACAAATGGCAGGGTAGTGGAAAATAAGTCCTTAATCCTCGAAGAACTTAACTCCCACTTTGTCACAGCTGGACTAGCTTTTTACTCTTCACCTTATGCTGGTACTGCAACGAGCCAACCAAGTCCCCCTCCAATATCTAGCACCGCATCTTGCCCATTTCAACTGTGTGAGCTAAACTTTAAAGAAGTAGAAGATTCTCTCCTTAACCTAGATATCAAAAAAAGTGCAGGGGACAATGGCCTCGAACCCTTCTTCCTAAGGCTAGGATATGCCCATCTCGCTGCCCCCATTCTTCATATCTTCAATCTCTCCATTACATCTGCTACTGTGTCCTGTTGGAAATCGGCACATATCCTCCCTCTGTTCAAATCTGGTGACCCTTGCATGTGACTAACTACAGGCCTATCTCCATCTTTCCTATCCTCTCAAAGTTTTGAAAAATTGATCCACAAATAATTAAATACTCACTTGAAACTTTTTTCTCATTAAACTAGCTCAATCTGGTTTCTGGGCAAGTCACAGCACAATCTCTGCTTTAGCGAAAGTAACCAATGACTAGGTCTCTGCTATAGATGCTAAGAAGGTAACTGGAGCAGTCTTCTTGGATCTTAGTAAAACTTTTGATACTGTTGATGACAACCTGCTAGTCAGTTGTCTCACTAATTTGGGTGCCACGTACCATACTACCCAGTGGTTCTCTAGTTACCTAATAGGGAGATCCCAGAAAGTAAAAGCAGGTGGCTTTTTCTCTGCCTCTTTGCCAGTTGTCAGAGGAGTCCCCCAAGGTTTCATTCTAGGCCTTATCTTGTTTTCATTATACATTAATGACCTTGATTCCAATATATCAGCGTCCAATCTGCATTTCTTTGGATCACACTGTGCTGTATACCTCTGGCTCAACGTTATCTGAAGTTAAGGGGGTGCTTCAAGTGGACTTTGCCCAAATTGAACATAATCTAATAAATACAAAGCTTCTGCTTAATGCAAAGAAAACCAAAGCTATGATATTCTCTCGTAGTACCACCACAGGTACCTCCCATACCCTGCCTAAAGACTTTATTGTTACCACGTTAAACGAACCACTGGAAGTAGTCTCCAAATTCAAATGTAACCCCCCTGCAAATGGTGGTTCCTAAAAGTCTTCCAGGAGCTTGCTTGAATGCTCCAAGCCTGGATGGTGTTCAGCGTCTAAGCCATTTATCTGTGAGTGCTTTTAGAGCCTCTGGTACTATCTCTTTAAGAGCTGTCTGCCTGCAGACATAATTAATTTGAATGGGGGTCTGTGTGTTTCCCTGCTTGAGTCCACTTGAGCTGCTGCCAAATCACTCCATTTCTGCTGTCACTAAGTGGGCAGAGTGAGCACTTTTCAAAGATGTAACTGTTTGCCAGACATCATTTAGAGTAATAACGAAAATACAGTTTGTCTAACCTGCTTTTCTTTGCAGTCAGAACTGTGTTTGCCTAGTCCCCCATTCTAGTTTTGAACTGCTGAACTGGACCAATCAGTGTGGGGGGGACCTTTGAAATGGAGCCTGCTGCTGGCAAATCAGAACTTGAACTCTCATTGTGGAGCCAGCCACCTATGTCCTGTATGGCCAATGCTTCTGGGAATTGTGGTTAGGACTTTGGCGCCTTTTTTCCACCAAAAGGGGGAGTTTACTGTGAGTGACAGTCAAACCAGCCAACTGAACTGGGAGGAACTCAAAGGAAATGCCCGGCTCTGTCTACTGGAAAGATCAGATGAGTTGGGGCAGTGAAGAGACAAGGAGCTGTGTGCTTCTTCGGTGTGTAGTTTTAGCATGGGAATCGCATGTAAGGCCCTAAGTTTCAGTCTGCAGCTTGTGCAAGCGCCTATTCGGACTGAATCCAACCTGTGAAGAGAATCAAGGAGATCTGAAGAGTAGAAACCAGGTTCACCTTGTAGAAGACTGGAGAAATTGCTGAATCGCCTCGGTCACAGTGTCAGGAACTGAATCTGCTGTGTGTTCTCCCATGTATTGTGCAGTAATTGCGATCGGGATAGAGAAGCAGCCTGCCTGGTATAGTACTTTCCTTTACATATAAATGGGTGTAGTGCTTGTGGGGAATCACGTTTCAAATCCCTGTACAGTGAATTGAGTGCATGAAGCTGGAAGTAAACCCCAGTTTAATCCAGACTACATCCATTTGCTCTGAACTGCAGTGGGGTCCAGTCACAAGGACCTTGCCCACATGGTCTGGTCCTGCTGGCAATCCAGGACAATCTGCCTTCCATCCAGTTCCCAGCATTGAGTTTGTGAGTACAAAGCAGGGTAGCTTCCTGCCATCTGTTTATCAAATTACAAGTGTATCATCTAATTGTTGTTTTTTTTTTTTCATTTCTTCACGAACTGAACTAACCGGCTCTGGATTACAATTTGGGTATTGTGCTAGTGTTTTTTCCATCACAGGGCCCAAACCAGCTGCATCGATCCTGGCTAGCCCCCCCATCCTGGGTACCCAGTGAAAGTGACAATTTGGGACTCTGAATATGCGCACAGTACTGTGATTATTAATTTGTTTAACCTAATTAACCTGATTTCCCCCTTCCTTGTTACAGCTCCTTAAATAAATCAGATCTGTTTGTTTCAGCAAAGTTACACTGTCTGAGGTATTTGTTTATGTTTAAAGTATTGTACTGTGGCTTTTGCATTGTATCATCTTGTTTTAGAGGGGGTCCCCAGCGTCCAGTTGACAGAGCCAGTCCTGGGTGTAAGTGTACATTGTGAAGATATTCCTGATGCATTGTGTGGGCCTCTAGTGGGAAGAAAGGGGGGTTACAGTGTCCCAGAGGGCTGTGACCAAGTTAGTTTAACTAATGCCAACCCTGACCTCTGGGTGGAGGCACTGCCATTGACCCAGGCCTCAACCTGTCAGTAGTCAGTCAGGCAGGGCTAGTAGCCTTGGGATAGTGCACACCGGGGTTACACAAATATCTGAGTATCTGGTCTGGATCGACAACAAGCTCTCTTACAATGACCATATTGAGGACTTATCCAGAAGGCTCAAAGCCAGACTAGGTTTCTTCTTTAGAAATAGGCCCTCTTCCCCTCGAAACTTGAAATAGGCTCGTTCAGGCTACTTTTCTTCCCTTCTTTGACTATGGCAATGTAATTTACTCCACCACCCTCGCAAACCTAAGTAAACTGGACATCCTTTACCACCGTATGCTATGGTTTATTACCAGCTCCTTACTGTCAGCACCACTGTGACCTATATGCAGCTGTTGGATGGACATCTCTCACCACTAGACGCTTGCTCCATGCTGGTCTTTGGACCCTTAAGCTGCTCCTGCATAAATTACCAAGTTACCTATCATCTCTCACTTGTATTTCTCATAGTGCATACTCTCTCAGGAAATCTGAATTCATTCTGCTGGACATACCTAGGACACGGACCTCCTTTGGTAAACGTATATTGCGCATGCCCTTCCTCTATTTGAACCCACTCCAAACCGTGCTGAAACTAACTAGCACAGTTTCAATTAACTTCTCAAAGTGCTACGTGCAGCTAAGATAAAAGATATCTGCAACTGTTATTAAGCTCCTTCTCATCTCTATGTGTGCCATACACATTTATGTGTAAGACCTTTATCGCCCTTATGCATGCCAATTACTTATTGTTCGCACTATCATTTAACCAAGACACTATTACATTCTCCGGCTTCTGACTTTCTAGCTGTTACCATTACTGCAAGCATCCCACTCCTGCTCCCCTTCCCAGTCCGATTCTTGGCTCTGTCTACGTATATATTACTCCTCTCACTCTTCCAAGCCTCGAATACTTTGTTTACCCTATATTCTCTACTGCTGTTCAATTTACTAAATTATATGTATTGCAAACACCAGTTACCAAGCCTTGTATTGTTAGCATGCTGCCTTGAAGTGTTATCATTTTGTACCCTTTGTTTTCTCACCATCTATTGTCATCCGATGTTGTATCCTCTTATGTAAAATTCTGCTTGTACTAAGTGTTCACACGAATACGTTATACCATTGTTCTATCAAGTATTTTTATTTATGTATGTTCTTTATCAGTGTACATGTCACAGGACCTCCTTGTGAATGAGCTTGCTCAATGGAGTTTTTCTGCAATAAACTTGAACTTGAACTTGAACAACACACAGCGAACCCTGAGGTTTGAAATGGATCTGTGCACATGGCCCAAACTGGTACACTTTCCTCCTTTCCTTCGACTTGGCACCCCGCCAGTACTATGACACTTTTCCATATTTCATGGAGGTTACTGGTGGCTCCCTCAACTACTCACAAGCACATTCTGGCTCCTGGAAATCCAACATCCCACATCTGGGTGCTTTCCTCCGGCACTGGCCAATTGCACTGAGAGAAAAACAAGGGTGCCCAAACTGAACCCGGAGAGGTAAACCTGGTTACTCCAGATGGGGGTCTCCCACTTTTTGCTCCCAAATCTATACTGGCCATTCATCTGGTTACAACACCTCTCTCTGAAACACTCTTTAGATGCACTCTTGAAATGTTTTGCACACTTAACATTCTACTCACACCATGGAGGTGTCATGAAATTAAAAGTTCTGTACATGGCTATGTCATTACTCTAGACCCCCACTCTTTCAGATGCTTTTAAATCATACACAGTCTTAAAGTTCTGTACTTGGCAAGTCTCCCTTTGACCCCACAGTAGGCAGACACTTTTACTAGAAACACAGTCTTGGTGAACAGAGCCCCTTTGTCAGAGAAAAACTCACCATGGAATGCAGGTGCCCCAGGGCTGTTCCCACAACACAGTCTCGGGTACTCACAGAGCAAATAACTCTAAGCAGCTTCACCACTCTCCAGTTGAACCAGGGGATTGCCCCATAATCCTGGAATTTCCCCCCATCCCTCCAGGGATGGGGCACTGGAAAACCTTCCAGGAATGGTCTCTCACTTCTTTCTACAGATCTTCTGTGTTCTTCTCTAGGGTGAGAACACGTCAACCCTTCTCCTGAGGTAGCCTCTTGCAGAGTTAAGTCTGAGGAGCTGCCCTCCGCAGCACCTCTCTCTTGAACTACTCTGACACACTCCCTGACTCACTGAACTGAATCTCCCAACGTTCTACTGCTAACCCCTGCAGCTAGCACTCCATTGTGGCTTATGCTGCTGCGAGAATTCTAAGGTGATATCATCACTCCAGCTCAGCAGAAACTGAAGACAGAGTGTGACAGTGTGAAACCCATTTAACTGGCTTCTCAGAAGCTGCCTCTCCCTGCCTGCCACTGATTCTAAGTGTGATTCTAATAACACCTGGGAACGGGGGGTGGGTACATTTATAATAAAGTACAGCAACAAACAAACAATAATAAAAACAAAGAAGAATCAAAAATGAAGGAATATGGAACACCAAAACACTAACTATATATAACATTACAGCATGAGTGCAAATCAACTGGAAGAAAATAAAAGGGAGAAAAGAGGGACCCAACTCAAAATAAATGAGTACTGTGACTTGAAACAAGAAGGGATACCTACAAACTCCATGTAGATACAAGTTGCCATAAAACTAAAATGGTCAACAGGCAATATTATACCTAAGAAGAAAATAATATAAAAATCCATAATAATGTAACCCCTAGATGGCGCTATCCCAGGGGCTACTACCCCGCCTGATTTGCCACTAACAGGTTGAGGGCCTGGATCCAATGGTGGGTGCCTCCACCCAGAGGTCAGGGTTTGCAATAGTTAAACTTACTTGGTCACAGCCCTCTGGGACACTGCAACCCCTTTCTTCCCACTAGTGGCCCACACAATATATCAGAATTACCTTCACCGTATACACTTACCCCAGGACTAGTTCCGCACTGGGACCTCCTGTGAAATAAGATACAGTGCAACAATCACAGTACAGTACTTTAACATAGACAAATACCTCAGGCAGTATAACTTTGCTGAAACAAGCAGCTCTGATTTATTTAGGGGATATAACAAGGACAGGGGAAATCAGGTTAATTAGCTTATCACTTTACTCATCTACCTATGGCTCTGTGCACAGGCCTATCCCTACCAGTTACTGTCCCTGGGTACCCAAGCCCTAGTGGCTAGTCCAAACTGTGGCAGCTGGTAGGGGCCCTTTCCCACAGAGAAAGAAAAATTAGTTTAAACAGTCAGCAGTACAGTGATTCCATTTGATTTATTGGCAATTCAACAGGGAGCGACCCTGAATTAGTACTCACGACCTCCAAACAAGATAGGGTCCTTCAATGTCAGCAGGGCTACTCTTGAGCTCCACGAGTCTCCTCACACATTTATATGGCAAAAGAAAGTACTACACCAGGCAGGCTGCTTCTCTATCCCATCGCAATTACTGCACAATACCGGGAAAACACACAGCAGATTCAATTCCTGACAGACCGAGTGCACTCGCAATTTCTCCAGTCTTCTAAAGGGTGAGCCTGGTTTCTACTCTTCAGATATCCTTTGATTCTCTTCACAGAACGGATTCAGTCCTAACAAGCAGTTACACAAGCTGCAGACCGAACTCTGGGCCTTACACACGCTTCCGACTAAAACTGCACACTGAAAACACAGGGCTCCTTCCTTCTTCACTGCCAAAGCTCAACTGAAACTCCAACAGACAAAACCGGCACTTCCTTTGAGTTCCTCCCTGTTCTTGACTGGATTGGCTGTCACTCACAATAGACTGCTCCTGTTGGTCCAAAAGGCGCAAGTCTAAACTACATCTCCCAGAGTCACTGCCTCATACAATTCTCTTGTGGCTGGCTCAGATTATGAGTCCAAGTTCTGATTCGTCCAAGGCACCATTTTAGAGCTAGCTACCCACACTGATTGGTCCAGTTCAGCAGTTCAAACCAGAATGGGGAACTAGGCCGACACTGTTCTGACTGCAAAGAAAGCAGGTTAGACAAACTATAATTTCATTATTACTCTAAATGGTTTCTGGCAAACAGTTACATCTTTCAGATAGGTTCCTTTGCACTCCTAGTGACTGCAAAATGGAGTGAATTGGCAGCACCGAGTGGTACTCAATCAAAGAAACACACAGTCCCTCATACAAACTAATTATGTCTGCAAGCAGACAGCTCTTAAAGACAGTACCAGAGGTTCTATAAACACTCACTGATAAATGGCTTAACGCCAAACACCATTCAGGCTTGAGCATTCAAGCAAGCTCCTGGAAGTCTTTTGGGAACCCCCATTTGCAGTGGGGTTACACCCTTCCTGGCCTGGGAAAGCTTGACGTCCGCGCAAGCAAGTACCCCATAAGTTTCAACTGCAACCATATACATTTGCATTAGGCTCGCACATGTAATCATCAGTCAATATATCATTTACCAGAACACATTTCTGAAACATTGCAGTACGTCACTCTTTACACAGTATTACATACACATTGTACCATAACTCAAGTTATTACCTCTTGTACATGAAACCTGAAGAGAGGGGGCCTTCCTATCAGTTACCTTGGGGCTGGATGGCAAGGGCACCACACTTAGAGGGCAACACAAGTAACTTGAGTTAGCACTGACGCCAGTTTGGGCAATGAGCTCGGAGACACGTACACCTTTTATGGACAACATTGAGAGGCAGATCCACTGGCCGCCCAGGGAATCATAACTGAGGTGCACCACAGGCTTTACAGCTTGACCAGTCTTTCTAGGGGAACTGTTACAGTCTCTGCACTCTGAGCCTCATTTTCAGCATTGTCCTCACTTGTCAGGGAGTCTCCATGGGGTAGGAGGCTAGAACTTGGGGCACTTTCAGCTCCAGGAGTTACAGTTTCTGAGTCCACAACATTTGGCTGCATGGAGAGCTTTCGGACACCGGCAGTGGACTGTCAGGGCACTCAAAATACTCTTCTTGTTCTGGTGTATCACCAGTCTGACCTAATCCATCATTTTCCTCCCTGAAAGCTCAAACAGTTCAACCATGCACAATGATTCCATTTCATCTGATCTGATGCTTTGCACTTCACTTTCTGGGAGCATTGGCTCCATGGACGAAGCTGGGGCTTGGACAGTCCAGAAGGCCCAGCTTCATCTCCAGTATTGGCTAGGGATTGCCCTCAAACAATTGACTCAGTTCGAAGAAGGATAGTATTCAAAGTCACTCTCACTTTCTTCCGATATGGACTGACAGTCATGCTCAACTGGGACTTGTGGAGGGAACACTTTAACTTTGCTTCTGTAGGTGCAGACTTTCTTGATCTTTTCTTAGCAGCAGCTCTAGTCACTGGTCCAGAGGGGCATCTTCTGGGGCTCAGAATCAATCAAGATTTGTCCAATGGGCAGTAAATGATTTCTATGCATTGTTTTACATCTTTGAATTATTCTCAGGCCTTACTTTGTACACTGGCAGATCATCTAGTTTGCCCACTACAATGTGAGGAAGATGGTGCCATCTGTCAGCAATCTTGTGTTTGCCATGCAGTCCCAGATTTCTTAGCAATACCGATCTCCTCCTGGAGTTCCTGTGCTTTCACCTTTTATCATACCTTCTTTGTTGGCCAGATTTCTTTTGGCACCCATGGTTTGAGCCAGTTGTATGCATGAGTTAGCTGGGCCTTTAACTTTTGCACATACTGTAAAATAGTTGTCAGCTTGAACCCCATCAGAGAGACCCCAAAACACACATCTACCGGTAGTCGAGCTTCTTCCAAACATCAGGCGGTAGGAGGAGAACCCAGTGGCATCACTTTGGTGCAGTTATAAGCATGTACCAGGGTGCTAATTTGTTGGCTCCATCTAGGCTTGTCCTTTGGGTGCAGGGTGCCCAGCATATCTAGCAAAGTGCGTTGAAACGTTCAGGCTGTGGGTCCCCTGGGGTGGTAAGGAGTGGTTCTGACTTCTGACCCCCACAGAGAAAGCATCTCTTTGATCAGACGACTCAAAGTCTCTCCCTTGATCAGAATGGATCTTTGTGGAGCCCCATAGTGAACAAAAAGTTTTCTACAAGTACTTTGGCTACAGGGATGCTTTCTGGTCTTTGGTGGGAAAGCTTGGGCATATCTCGTGAAATGTTCAGTGACCACCAGCACATTACTGATATTTCTTTGATCTGACTCAAACTCAGAAAATCAATACAGACCAGCTCCATGGGTGCACTGGTGGTTATGTTAACAAGGGGCAGCCTCTGGGGCAAAGCTTTCCTCTGTAAGCAGCGACTACAAGTTCGAATGTGTTGCTCCACATCAGCCCCATCTTAGGCCAATAGAATCTGGATCTCACCAAGTCAAGTGTTCTGTCTATACCAAGGTGCCTCATGTGGTTGTGCAAGGACATCAGTACTGAGTCTCGAAGGCAGTGGGCAGCACTAGTTGTTGTTTGTCTACTTGTCCCCTCTGTCTACTGTTTCTCTGTATAACAGTTTATTGATCAGTTTCAACTTAGGACCTTCTTTGTATAATAGTGCAGTTCTCAAATCCGGAGCGTAATTTGGACACATCTTTTCCTGCATAGAGGGCTTCTAAAGCTGCTTTGATCATGGGATCGCGGGATTGAGCCCCTTGAATACTGTCATTGTCCAGCTGAGGCAGTGCACCAATGTCTATTGCAGAAAAGTGGCAATAAGCAGCAGGTATGAAATTCTCAGAGGGTCCCAAGCAATCCACCATGCAGTCCCATGCGTCCATGGACATTTGTTCCTCCCTGTCAAACTTCGGCAGAGTGCCGAATGTCAGGTTCTGCCAATCGGACCCAATCATTCTGGGGAACAGGCCTCGGGAGAGAGCATCAGCATCTATGTGGTTCAGACCTGCTCGGTATTCGCGAGCATATATATGTCGATAATGCAGAAAGCCACCTATGGCCAGTGGCATCCAACTTAGCTGAGGTCTGCACATAGGTCAAAGGATTATTGTCAGTTTTTACTAGTATTTTAGCCCATACAAGTACCATGGAATTGGTCAACAATAGCCCACTTCAAAGCTAGGAACTCTAACTTATGTACAGGATAGTTCTTTTCGGATGGGGTCAGGCTTCTACTGGCAAAGGCCACTGGTCTCAGGCCATTCTCGTGCTCTTGGTACAACACAGCCCCAACCCTTGCAAGCTAGCATCAGTGTGCAGGACGAAGGTTTTCTTGATCGGCATAGGCCAGCACTGGAGCATGGGTAAGTTGATATATGATCTCATGAAAATCAGTCTCACAATCAGGAGTCCAGCGGGCCCCAAATACTTCACTCGGATGAAAATACACTCTTTCAGTCTTGAGGATGCTGACTTTGGTTTTTTGTGGGTTGGGGATACCTTGAGTAAGGTTAAGTAAAGCGGATCACTCTTGAATAGTCCTTGATGAAACACCGATAATAACCACAGAATCCCAGGAATCTTTGCAGTTCTTTTAGATTTTGGGCTGTGGCCAGGTGGTCAAGGCCTCAACTTTACTTGGGTCGGTCTCTATTCCTCGGTGGATACTATGTGTCCCACATATCTTTACTGATGTTTGAAAGAATTGACACTTATCAATGGACAGTTTAAGGCCAAAGTCCTCCAGTCGGTCCAATACCTTAAATAATCTGCTCTCATGTTCCTCCAGTGAGCTGCCAAACACAATAACATCATCTAGGTATACCAGGCACTCTAGTAAGTTCATGTCCCCACTGCACGCTCCATCAATCGTTGAAAAGTGGCTGGGGCACCTGAAATCCTTGAGGCATCCTCATGAATTCATAGAACTAGCGGACAGATAAAGGCTGTCTTCTCACGGTCCTCTGGGGCCATCGGGATCTGGTAGTACCCACTGTGGAGATCCAGCACAGAGAACCACTTGCTCCCGTTTAGGCAGTCCAAAGCATCCTGAATGCGGGGCATTGTGTACTGATCAGGGATAGTCCGACGGTTTAAGGTGCGATAATCCACGCACATCCTTACTGTCCCATTCTTTTTCCTCACTACCACGATGGGGGAAGCATAAGGGCTTCTGGATTCTTGTATTACACCAGCAGCTAACATCTCTTGCAGATGCCGTCTCACATCATCTATATCAGCAGGTGCCAGGTATCGAGACCTCTCACAAAATGGTCTTTCGTCATGCAGCCGGATATTGTGCTCAGCTCCTTGCATGCATCCTACGTCCCATTCCTTTAAAGAAAACACCTGGTCTCTCTGGGCAAGCTTCTCACTGATCCTCACTTTCCATTCAGCTGGCAACGGGAGTCGCCGAATCAAACAAGTCTGTATGCTACCTGTCATTCTTCCTTGAACTCTTGCTGCTGGTAGTACTGCAGTGTCTGCACAATGCACATTAGCCAGGATGCAACCTCTATTTACTCGAATGTCTCTTTCAGACACATTATGAACTTGGACCATTACCCTTCTGGCATAAGCATGGGCTCTAGCGGCAAAATACTAGGCTTGACCAGCAGTCCCTCTGGCAATTTTCCATCGCCTGGTGCATCCAACATTAATATTTTATTCTTAACATCCTTTCTGATACGGACCTCTCCTGTAAGGTACACTGGGCATTTGGCGCCAGGATCAGAGACTCAGGATCCTTCTTCCATACAATTCCGACCGGTTCCTCTGGTTCTATTTTTCAGCATCTCCTGTGCCTCATAGGCCTTCTTAATTAAAGCCGGAACTCTTAAAGCTCTACTAGTCTTTGAACCCTGTTTTCATTACACAACTGTGCCAGCCTTCCGAACATATGAGCATTTGTTCCAATCAACAAAGGACACCATCATACAGTCCAGTGGGGGACATACTAAGGCTAGGGTCTCTACTTGTTCGGCCACTCCAGCCACGGAGGTGGGGAAAGACAGCCAAATTGATATACCCGAATAGGGGTAGGCCTTCTCACTTAACCCCATACATGCAGTCCTTCTAATGGTTGTAAGGGTACATCTGACAAATGCTTCTGATACCAATCCTGGAACATAATTGTCACTTGGGAGCCACTGTCTAATACAGCTCTTGTAGACACTCCATTCACCTTTACAGTGGTCTCCATGGAGGGACCCACTATTCTGGACCAGTCTGAGAGGCGTATTGGGGCCTGGGCAACTGACCTTGCCACAAAAGACATGAGTTATCATTTTGGTGCCCTCACTGGGATCATTTTGTGCACCTCTTAACCACTGATTTGTTCTCCAAGCTCTCCTTGTAGCCTATATGCAACTTTGTCAGTGTCTTTTGGGACCGCATTCTCTTCATGTGCCCATCCTTCCCAATTATAGCAAAACATACTTTCTGGAGTTTGAGCAGGCCGAGGCGCCACACTGGGAGCCAGGGCGGGGTACTACTAACTGGAAACCTTGGTGCCATCTCTGTCTGCGCGTGATAAGCATTTGGAGACATCTTGTCAGTTTCTCCACTTCCATGGTCAAGGAATTGAGTTTGAGCTGTTATCAGCAGGAGATACATGGGTGGGTACCCCACCCCATAGCAGATGCAGTCGGATATAGGTCAGGGCCCGTACTTGCAGGTGTGGCCTTCATAAAGGGACTGTTTTGAATTCTGGATCTCTCTCAACAGTTCGCCCATTGTGGCATATCTTTTCCTTGTCAGAGCACTCATTGACTGTCAACCTCTGCCCTTGAACTTCACTTGATGGGTCACCCTCAGTCACTCGGGTCATAGCCGCAGCTATTGGTGCAGGTCCCTCCTGAGGTCGCCTTTTCTCAACTCCTTGAATTTCTCTCATTAACTCATCATAGGAGGGTGGGGATTCCAGTCAATTTGCCAGGCGTAACTGAAGCAACAGCAGTTCTGAGAAGAGGGCAGACTTAAGGATCGTGTCCAGTCTGGTTCGGTCCAGTTCAATCGCTGGCAAACTACCCTTCCTGAGGCATTCTTGCAACAATTTTTCCTGCCGAGATACATACACAGACAACAACTCCCCATGGTACTGTTGTGCATTTCTTACTCTCCACCATAGATCCTCATCAGAATCTGGGCTCCATACACATTCTCCAAGGCCTCAAGATAGGCCTGTGCAGTCACTTCAGGGTTACTGGCCCGCTTGTAGCACGGATGGTAGCCAGGGCAGGACCTCGGAGGCTCTCACTAACCCTCTTTCGCTTTTTGGCTTCCGAGCATTGCCATTCTAGCACTTGGGGGGCAACATAGTCTATCCAGGTCTCCCAGTCATCCTCCCCTTGGGGGGTGGGGAGGGTGCCAGAGAAGATCCTAAACCTTCGGTAAGAGTCGTGACTAATGGCAGGTGCAGAAATAGGAGTCTGCATTGGTTCAGCCACCATTACGGGTACTGGAGCGGGAGAGGGTGTTGGGGGAGGAACACCCCCAGGTGGCAAGAATAGTTTCTTCAAGTCCTCCACAGTTTTCCCTTCCCCCAGCAACCATTTAGCAAATTTCTCCTCAAAAGTTTCAGACAGTGGTGGGGGCTCATTCCCTCCCGGGTCTTTACTGTACTTAGTTATCACTCTCCAGGCAGTGAGGGCTCCCTCTGGGGTAATGGTCTGTGGCACTTTGGAGCTATCAATGGGATCCTTAAACTCTACTAGGGCCAGGAAAGTGTGGTGAGCAGATTAGCATGCCGACCCACCACCACAGGGTTTTGTAAACCTTCCACCTTGAAAGTACTCCTGTACAGTGTCCGTATTGATACCCAGGGGATGTCCAGGATAAGCATAGCATTTTGGGGGTCAATCTCCTCCCAGTACACCACTCCACCAGCCGTGCACAGCCACTTCTGTCGGGTACCCATTTTTTTTTTAACAGTGGTTCTAGAATATGGCCACTAGAGGACACACAATCCCAGCGGTGCCTCCAAGATGTAACCCCTAGATGGCGCTATCCTAGGGGCTACTACCCCTGCCTGATTTGCCACTAACAGGTTGAGGGGCCTGGATCCAATGGCAGGTGCCTCCACCCAGAGGTCAGGGTTTGCAATAGTTAAACTTACTTGGTCACAGCCCTCTGGGACACTGCAACCCCCTTTCTTCCCACTAGGTGGCCACACAATATATCAGAATTACCTTCACCGTATACACTTACCCCAGGACTAGTTCCGCACTGGGACCTCCTGTGAAATAAGATACAGTGCAACAATCACAGTACAGTACTTTAACATAGACAAATACCTCAGGCAGTATAACTTTGCTGAAACAAGCAGCTCTGATTTATTTAGGGGATATAACAAGGACAGGGGAAATCAGGTTAATTAGCTTATCACTTTACTATCTACCTATGGCTCTGTGCACAGGCCTATCCTTACCAGTTACTGTCCCTGGGTATCCAAGCCCTAGTGGCTAGTCCAAACCATGGCAGCTGGTAGGGCCCTTTCCCACAGAGAAAAGAAAATTTAGTTTAAACAGTCAGCAGTACAGTGATTCCATTTGGATTTATTGTGGCAATTCAACAGGGAGCGACCCTGAATTAGTACTCACGACCTCCAAACAAGATAGGGTCCTTCAATGTCAGCAGGGCTACTCTTGAGCTCCACGAGTCTCCTCACACATTTATATGGCAAAAAGAAAGTACTATACCAGGCAGGCTGCTTCTCTATCCCGATCGCAATTACTGCACAATACCCGGGAGAACACACAGCAGATTCAGTTCCTGACAGACCGAGTGCAATTCGGCAATTTCTCCAGTCTTCTACAGGGTGAGCCTGGTTTCTACTCTTCAGATATCCTTTGATTCTCTTCACAGAACGGATTCAGTCCTAACAAGCAGTTACACAAGCTGCAGACCGGAACTCTGGGCCTTACACACGTTTCCCGACTAAAACTGCACACTGAAAAACACAGGGCTCCTTCCTTCTTCACTGCCAAAGCTCAACTGAAACTCCAACAGACAAAACCGGGCACTTCCTTTGAGTTCCTCCCTGTTCTTGACTGGATTGGCTGTCACTCACAATAGACTGCTCCTGTTGGTCCAAAAAGGCGCTGAAGTCTAAACTACATCTCCCAGAGTCACTGCCCATACAATCCTCTTGTGGCTGGCTCAGATTATGAGTCCAAGTTCTGATTCGTCCAAGGCACCATTTTAGAGCTAGCTTACCCCACACTGATTGGTCCAGTTCAGCAGTTCAAAACCAGAATGGGAACTAGGCAGACACTGTTCTGACTGCAAAGAAAGCAGGTTAGACAAACTGTACTTTCATTATTACTCTAAATGGTTTCTGGCAAACAGTTACATCTTTGGATAGGTTCCTTTGCACTCTAGTGACTGCAAAATGGAGTGAATTGCAGCAGCTCGAGTGGTACTCAATCAAAGAAACACACAGTCCCCCGTACAAACTAATTATGTCTGCAAGCAGACAGCTCTTAAAGAGACAGTACCAGAGGTTCTAAAAACACTCACTGATAAATGGCTTAAACGCCAAACACCATTCAGGCTTGAAGCATTCAAGCAAGCTCCTGGAAGTCTTTTGGGAACCCCCATTTTTACACCAATAACCACCAAATTCTATCCAAGACTGGAATAACCACCAACTTTTATCCATGGCTAGAATCAACACCAACTTCTGTTCACAACTAGAATCCCCACCATCTGTCCATGACTAGAATCTCCCCCCAACTTCTCTCCATAACTAGATTCCCCAACTACTTCTGTCCCCAGCAGCTTCTGTTCACAACCAGAATCCCCACCATCTATCCACGACAAGAATCCCCAACTTCTGTTCATGACTAGAATCACCACCAAGGTTTATCCATGGCTAGCAAGTCCACCAACTTTCTATCCATGACCAGAATCCCCACCAACCTCTGTCCATAACTAGAATCCCCACAAACTTCTGTCCATGACTAGAATATCCACCAACTTCTGTACACAACTAGAATCCCCACCAGCTTCTGTTCATGACTAGAATACCCACCAACTCTTGTCAAGGGCTAGAATCTCAACCCAATCCAGGTGGAAAAACAAAGAAATGTTCAACTTATTTTTAAAACAATAATAATGTGTGAATGATGAATGAAACTAGCATAATCATTCTAGTGAACCTAGGGCAGGGACCCAACAGGGGTAAGGTAAACAATACCCCGTTAATAAAGCAGGGCCCAGTGAGAATGAGGGAACTGGTACCACATTAACAGAGCAGGGCCCAGCAGGGGTAAGAGAACCAATTCTCCATTAATACAGCAGGACCCAGTAGGGGTAAGGTAACCAATACCCAATTAATAGAGCAGTGCCCAGCAGAAGTAAGGAAATCATTATTAATAGAGTAGGGCCCTGCAGGGTTAAGGGAACCAGTAAACCATTAATAAAGCAGGGTCCAGCAGAGGTGAGGGAACCAGTATACCATTAATAGGGCAAGGCCTAGCAGGGGTGAGGGAACCAGTACCCATTAACAGAGTAGAGTCCAGCAGGGGTGAGGAAGCCAGTATCCACTAGTAAAGCAGGAACTAACAGGGTTAAGGGAACCAATACTCCATTAATAGAGCAGGGCCCAGCTTGGGTAAGCGAACCAATATCCCACTAATAGAGTAGGACCCAGCAGTAGTGAAGAAACCAATACCCCACTAACAGAACAGGGCCCAGCAGTGGTAAGAGCACCAATTCTCCATTTATACAGCAGACAACAAATACCCCAATAATACAGCAGGATGCAGCAGGGTGAGGGAACCAGTATACCATTATTAGGGCAAGGCCTGGCAGGGGTGAGGGAACCAGTACCCATTAATAGAGCGGAGTTGAGCAGGGGTGATGAAGCCAGTACCCACTAATAAAGCAGGGACTAGCAGGGGTAAGGGAACCAATACTCCAATAATAGAGCAGGGCCCAACTGGAGTAAGCAAACCAATATCCCACTAATAGAGTAGGGTCCAGCAGGGGTGAAGAAACCAATACCCCACTAATAGAACAGGGCACAGCAGTGGTAAGAGAACCAATTCTCCGTTAATACAGCAGTCAACAAATACCCCATTAATAGAGGAGAGCCCAGCAGGGGTGAGGGAAATGTTACCACATTACTAGAGCAGGGTCCATCAGGGATAAGCAAACCAGTACTCCTTTAATATAGTAGGGCCCAGTAGGGGTAAGGGAACCACTACACCATTAATAGAGCAGGGCCCAGCAATGGGTAAGGGAACCAGTGCACCATTAACAGAGCAGGGCCCAGCAGGGGTGAGGGAACCAGTACCCATTAATAGAGTAGGTTCCAGCAGGGGTGAGGAAGCCAGTACCCACTAATAGAGCAGGGCCCAGTAGGGTTAAAGGAACCAGTACCCATTAATAGAGTAGGCCCCAGCAGGAGTAAGGGAACCAGTACACCATTAATAGAGCAGGATCTGACCTCCAGTGACGTCACCAGGTAATGTAGCAGGGGAAAGATGGAACTTTGAACATCAACAATTAAAGTTTAATTTTTACCTGTTAAAACGATGAGGAGACTGAACTCAAGCAGACTGTAGGAGATAGCAATGGTGACTCACCAAAAATTGAAAGCCTTCATGGCCAAAAAAGGGAAATCCAATGGCAGCAGTAGCATTCCTGCACAGCCGAAGCAAAAGCACCTCCTCAACATGCATGCCTGACTCCCCTGATGGAGGGAGAGAGAGTGAGTCGGATGGGCCAGAGGAGTAGGAGCAGTTTACGATTACGTCCTGGTGCCTCTATACTCAGCTCATGCACCTGGGATATACTTTGGACAAGATCCAGAGTGAGGTGGCAAATAATAAGCAAAAAATCAAGAAGCAGGAGACCAAAACTGCCAAAATGGAACACCGTGTGGCATCCCCCAGTGAGACAGCAGAATTGCATAATATAGAAATCCTCCAATTACACGATCGAGAGCAGCTACTCAAGCAAAAACTGGAGGACCTTGAGAATCGCTTCTGGAAGACCAACTTAGGATCCATTGTGTATCCAAAAAACGGAATGTGGCAGTATGATCCAGTTCATCGAGGGCTTCCTACATGAGATTCTGCAGCTGGGCCCTAACTATGCATTGAATATCATCAGAGTACACCGGGCCTTGTTGGCTCTACCTTCAGACCCCTCAGCGTAACCATGGTCCATTATAACAGCATTTCTGGACTATCGTACCAAGGAGGCTATACCTAAAAAGGCATGGGAAAGAAAGGAAACTGTGTTTTGAGATAAGCAGCAGTTGTTTGAGCAAGGCTATGCCCCACTGACAATGGACCAAAGGAAGCAGCTATTCCCTATTTTGAAGGAACGCAGGGTGAAGGGGCTGAAGGCCAGGGATGAATATCCAGCCAAGATCCGAATTGTATCTGACTCAGGGCCTAAGTTGTTTGAATCCCTGCAAGAAGCAAAACCATACCTGAAGACCCTGGGGATCTTGGCCACAGGCTTGGATGCAGTGATGCCTTTGAAGGATCTACAAAAAAAGAGGTGGTGGAAGAAGGGTCCAGGGAGGAAAGCAGCGCACCCAGCTGAAAACAACACATGGGAGAAGATGGCGCAGGGCTACCACAACCAACATGCAGTGCTCCAGTCTCCAGCTACCAGCCCAAGAAGAACTCAGTCCTCGGAGCAGCAACCAGATGGAGAGACAGCAGGACCCTTGTGGAGACCACACCGCTGAACTTTCAATGCTGTAAGCACTTTTTCTCACCCCTTTGATACCTTTGCTGGACTATAATGTGCTCAGGGTTAGAGGAATTCTGATGGTGACTCTGCAGAGCTTCGCCCTCATAGATCTATCCGGGGGGGGTTGGGGGGTTCTTGATTGGCAGAGGTGTGGAGACCCTCACTGTTCGAAGGAGGACAAAACAAAATAAAATTCTTAACAGGTGGGAATAAATACTTTGCCAGTTTAATGTGAGCAAGTGCAGATATGAAATGGACTTTTCTCATTAAATGATGGGGGGGGGCTCATTTGCGAGATCTATGATGGAAGGTGTTACTAGTCATACTAGCACATGGGTGTATCTTAATTTAAGTCTCTATAACTACCCTGCCCTAAACTCCAACTGCTACACTGTATTATTTTGTATTTTGTTACACTGTACTTCCTACTTCTATATTATATTGCATTGTGTAATCCACTATTGTATTCACAACCTCGTTATTCAATGTTGTACTCTTACTTTCCTTGTACTCTACCATCCCCCAGGACGCATCTGGAATCAAGCAGTGTTTCTGCTCAGTATGTCTTCCTGGTAAAACTTTTAAATAAATAAATAAATAAAAGTATGGATGCTGAGGGGAGAAGAGCACTGGGGTTATGCATGAATGTAAGCACGGCCCACAAAAGAATTGTAATACATAATCGGGTTTTGGGGCAATAGACAAGTTTTACAGAGCCTAAGTGGCATACACTTATTGCTGCTGGAGTTAACTTACCCTCAGTGGTGGTGAAGTATAACAAACTTGGCTATACTACTTGCTACCAACTCAACTGATAGGTAGCAGGCAAATGTGCCCCAATGGAAGCTTTGTAAGGAATATGTTAGGAATATGTTCAAGTTGTTATAGTCCCACTTGGGACAAATGTTTTAAATTATTGTTAGTTATTGATGTTCAAAAAATGTTTGCAGTATGATGGGATTCTTACTCAAACCTGGAGCAGGGTGTTCTGCTGGGAGATGGGGTGAAGAGAGGTTGAAAACGTCCCAAAATGTAGTTTGGATGAAATGTGGTGTGGGGTAAAGGTCAAATGGCGGCTTTAAAGGTGGCCACGTACAATGTCCCAGGCATCAATAGTCTGATAAAAAAAAACAGGTTAATACACAAGCTGAGGAAAATGGGGCAACAATTGCAATGTTTCAGGAGACCTACTTAGATTTTACAGAGCATGCGACGCTCAAACGAATATGGGTGGGGAGGTTTATGTGGCATCTCGGGAGGCACACCCACATAAAAGGGGCACAGCAATCCTGTTCTGGAAAGGCACCCCACTACAAGTCTCAAAGGTGGAGTTGGACCCAGAAGGGAGATTTGTATGGCTGCAAGGGTCCTATAGGGATTCCCAGTGCACCCTTCTAAATATTTATGCCCCAAATGAGGACAAGGATTGCTGTCCTTTTTTGAAAAAGGTCTTACTTGACACTATTACAGATCCACATAAACTGTACTTAATAAGGGAGGACTTTCAATGTAGTAATTTCTGGTTCATAGGACAACGAGGGGGCAGGAGAGATGGCAAAGCTGGCAAATTGCTCAGGAGACGTTCAACAGAATTGGGCATGGTGGACATATGGAGGTACATAAATGGCACCATGCGGGACTTAACACATTATTCAGACTGACACGATAGCTACGCCCACATAGACATGTTCTTTCTAGCAGACGAATGGTCCCCAGCAGTGGAAGAATGCACAATACTACCACATACATTATCGGAATGTCCCAGTCCTTCTGAAGTTGGCCCTCTCACCATCAATCAGAAATTCAAACTGGAGGTTGAATGTAGGGCTCCTGAATGAGCCCAAGTTTAAGACCCTCATTGAGGACACCTTTAAGAACTACTTGCTGCATAATTCAGAAGGGGAACTTCTCATGCGGTTAGATGGGATGCATTAAAAGCATTTCTAAGGTGGTGATTATCGGCTATGCCTCCCCAAAAAAAAAGCAAAGAGAACATAAACAAAGAGATCATGAGAATTCTGTAGTTGACCTTCAATTCCAGCAAAAGATCTCCCTAAACCCACAAATTAAGGTAGAGCTTAAAGCAAAGTTGGCAGAGCTGACATCTCTCCTGACAGATACTGTAAAATAGAGGGGTGTTATAGGAGGTCCCAGCAACAGCACTATGAAGGGGGCAGAGAGCTGGGTGGCTCTTGGCCTACACTCTCAGGAAAGTGCAATGTAACAGAGCAGTCTTATGCCTTAGAGACCCGCAAAGTCAGGGGCAACCCTCCAGTGACCCAGAGGAAGTAGTCAATATCTTTGCTAAATATTATCAAGCTCTGAATTCCCAGGACCCTGTAGCACATCTTGAGCAGGAAGTGAAAACTTTTCTTATGGGACTGGGACAGTCAGAGGCAGAAGAGATTAACAAGATACAGACCTACAGGAGATTCATACCAAAATTAAGAACCTGAAGGGAGGTAAGTCCCCAGGGTTAGACGGCTACCCACAGAAGTTTATAAAGTATTTGTGGACCAACTCACCCCACCACTACTGCAGGTGCATAGGGAGATGCAGGAGGGTGAGAACATTCCAAAGTCATGGAGATCAGCACAGATATCGATACTATTAAAACAGGATAAGGATCCCCTACTGTCAGGCTCATATAGGCCCATCTCCCTCTTGATTGTAGACCTTAAAGTGTTCACAGGAATCTTAGCTAACAGGCTACAAAAAATCATACATAGGATCATACACCCAGATCAAACAAACGGGATTCATATCAGGGAGGTACCTTCAGGACAACATAAGAAGGCTCCTTAACATCTAAGAGAAAAGCGAAGAACATGAGATTAGAGGGAGGCCGATGAAGGGGGAATGTGAGGAAATTATTTTTCACAGAAAGGGTGGTGGATGCATGGAATGGCCTACCTCAGGAAGTGGTAGCTATGAATGCAGTGCATGGCTTCAAACAGGCATGGGATAGGCATAAGGGAGCAATACAGATGAGTATGAATAGATACATGTAGGTCACTGACAGAGCAAAGGCCAATGACACATTCATAAGGTAGAAAAAGAAATGGGCAGACTGGATGGGCCTTGTGGTCCTTATCTGCCGTCAACTTCTATGTTTCTAAGAGGAACACCCCTTTCAGATAGCCATTTCTATGGATGCAGAAAAGGCGTTTGATAAGGCCAATTGGCAGTTCATGCTAAAAATGATGGAAACAATGCAATTTGCCCCAAATGTTTATGAGCAATAAAATCCTTGTACACCTCCCCCCGGCATTAATCAGAGTAAATGGCATAACTCCCCACCTTTACACTTCAGCAGAGACACCAGACAGTGGTGCCCGCTATCGCCCTTGATGTTTACCATCTGCCTGGAGTTCCTAGCACTCACAATCAGGATGAGGAAATGAGGGGCATCACAGTAGTGGGGGAGGGGTAATAGAAGGTCTCTTTACATGTAGATGACTCTATTTTGTTTCTCAGTCACCGCCAACATATAGTGCCCCATTTGGTGGAACATCTCCATAGTTTTGGCCTGATATCAGGATACAAGATTAATTTTGCCAGATCTGAGGCCTTGGTGGTGACGGGGAAGAAACTTCCATTACCCAACTTCTCATTTTCGTGGACACCAAGGAAGAGATCCAATACTTGGGTATATACATTTCCACCAGCCTGAAAAAAGGACAGCAGATAAATTATGGGAGACTCTGGGATGCAGTGGCTGCAGACATTGCCAGGTAGAGATTGCTGCCCCATCCCTCATAGGTAGAATAAATTCCCTGAAGGTGAATTGCTCCCCAGGTTCCTTTTTCTCTTTCATCCCTTCCCCATCCCCATTCCCCAGACATTTTGGAATAAACTAAATATCCTTTTTTAAAATTTAATTTGGAACGGGAAATGACCACGCATAGCAAGGGGAGTAATGCATCTTTCAAGAGAGAAGGGGGGTTGGCACTCCCAGACTTTTAGAAATACTACTTAGTTGCTCAGCTAACAGCAGTGTGTACTTGGGCACAACAAAGAACAAGCTCTGGGTGGTATGACACTGAAGACATTCACCTTAGCATTGGCAATAACCCCTCCCAGAAGTGATTAATGCTGTGAGGAACAGGTGGGTGCTGCACAGCTGGAGGATAATGCAAAAGATTTGGTGGCTCACCAATACCCTCTCAGAACTAAGCCCCATGTCGCTAATTAGATATGAAGCTAGTTTCATACCATGAGGTTGGATAAGGGCTATGCAAAATGGGAGAGATCAGGTATCACCAGATCTATTCAGTTCATAGAGCAGGGTCAGGGCAATACATTTTGTACAGCAAAAGAGATTTGGTTGGGAAAATTCAGAATTGTTACGCTACATGCAACTTAGGCACTTCATTAACTCTCCAGGGAACATAGGGAGGTTAACTAGACTGCCCACAGAGGGGGAGGAATATATCTATTGGGTGGCCAAACTGAGGGATTCCCAAAAATATATTGCAGGGATTTACACTTTGCTACAACAGCAGGGCAACACATTAATAAAGATTAAGGAGGCTTGGGAAATGGTGGCAGACATAATAATCACAGATGTGGAGTGGAAACAAAGGCTTAATAAGTGCTGGAAAGTGACAACCTCCCCCAGTGGCATGAGTTTTATTGCAAAACTCTTACCCACTTTTTTAGAATACCAGTGATCACCAGACACTACCAACCTACCAACACTGACACATGCTGGTGACAATGTAGGGACTGAGGCACACACACACACACACACACCCCCCCCATATGTTATGGCATTGACAGGTGCTGGCTCCTTTCTGGGTCATGATCCAGAGACTGACATGGGATATAACAGGTGTGATGAGTCCCCGGAACTTAAACAATGGATTTTAGATCTCCCAGACATGGCCAGGCTCAGACCAGATGCCAGAAGAATGGTGTTGATATGCATGGTGTCAGCCCTGAAATGTATAACTTGTCATTGGCTCACAGTACAGGTACCCTGAATGATGGAATGGGTGAGTAAAATGACCAGAATACTTGAGATGGAACAAATGACTGCAAGGCTACACTTGCAGCAAGAGAAACACATTGAGCGCTGGAAAGGATGGGCTAACTGGCAGGTTATGCAGCTAGACCCTACGGGGCTCCCAACGCCCCAGCCTGGGGAAGGGAGATTATTCATCCTTGATATGAAGGAAGACTAACTCTCGTGGTTCTTCTCTTATTCATTCTGTCTTGTAGGCACAGAGCACCAGCATGGGAATGAACACCCACCTCAGAAGATGCCTTGGTACTCTGGAGGTGTAGACCGAGATCCCTGGCATTCATACACCCCACCCAAACCTCATCTCTGGCTTTGGTTTGGCTGATTTCTGTCTCTTCCCAGGTCACCCAGCCTCTCCAGGTTACCTCTTTACATTATATCGATCTGCATGATACCTTTATATTGGAAAGTAATTTAAGCTTGCACCCAGATGAGCAATTTTAGTGACAGTAGTATGTTAGAATCCCAGGTATAATGTTATAACTGATAATACCCAACACAGTGAAAAGTTTGCATTTTAAAATTATAGAGATCGTCAAACAATCACAGCACTAGGCTGGATAGAGAATAGATAAAAGTCCAAAAGTTCAGTTAAAGAGCAGTAAAGTCACAGTATAACAGCATACTTAGCGTATTTTAGAGATGAGAACATGTTGTGTAACGAATGTAATAGCGCCAAATGTTGCAGCCAAATTCCTGTATGTGATTGCTGAATTGTTTTTGTTTTGTATAAAGCTGAGTTTAAAAAAAATAGAGCAGGGTCTAGCAGGGTAAAGCAACCAGTACCCATTAATAGAGAAGGGCCCAACTGGGATAAGTGAACCAATACGCATAAATACAGCAGGACCCAGCAAGGATAAGGGAACCAGTACCTATTAATTGAGCAGGACCTAGCAGGAGTAAGGGAATGAGCACTCCATTAAAAGAGCAGGGCCCAGCAGGGGTAAGTGAACCAATATGCATTAATACAGCAGGACCTAGCAGGGGTAAGGGAACCAGTAGCCATTAATGGAGCAGGGCCTAGCATGGGTGAGAGAACCAGTACTCCATTAATACAGCAGGGCCAGCAGGTTTAAGGGAACCAGTGCACCATTAATAGAACAGGGCCTAGAAGGGGTAAGGGAACCAGTACCCAATATTAGAGTAGGGCCCAGCATAGGTAAGGGAACCAGTAACCATTAAAACAACAGGGCCTAGAAGGGGTAAGGGAACCAGTACCCAATATTAGAGCAGGGCCCAGCAGGTGTAAGGGAACCAGTACTTATTAACAGAGCAGAGCCCAGTAGGGGGTAAGGGAATCAGTACCCATTAATAGAGCAGGGCCCAGCAGGGGTAGGGAAACCAATACCTCATTAATACAGCAGGACCAAGCAGGGTTAAGGGAACCAGTACCTATTAAAAGGGTACCCTTATGTTTCGGCGAGACTCACTATCTCGACACTGACCTGCCCGTGCAGTATTGCCTGACAGGTTCAGTATCCAGATAGTGAGAATCCTGGCAAGTGCAAACCCGTAGGACATTTACAGGGGTAAGGTAGCGGATGTGATGGGTTGCTACCTTACCCCTGCCGATGGTATTGAAATCCTGGATGGATCTGGAGGCTGACTAAGCTGCCCCAGTAGTCTTGAGGGCTAAACCACTTGTAGCTCGACCAGCGTGCCCTGGGAGGCTTGGGTTCTGGTCCGCACTGCGTCCGTTTGTGTTTTTATCCCTGTAACTAATATTTTTCTAACTCTGAGGTCCGCTCCCCCTCGGAGTTAGTTATTTTAGGTGCGTAGGATGTGGGGGAGGAGATCCCCCATGGGGGTGGGGGTGAAGCCCCCAATTACTTTTTTTTAGTCAGATGTCCGACATTGTATTGTTGGACATCTGACTGACTTGGAGGTGAATTTTAATACTAAACTCAGGATCCTGAGACTCAGGATCTTGAGTTTAGGGATATATCATAGTATATCCATTAAAAGAGAATGTTCCAGCAGGCGTAAGGGACCAATACCCATTAACAGTGCAAGTGTAAGCAGAGATAAGGGGGCCAGTATCCATTAATTGATCAGGGCCCAGCAGGGGAAGGGGAACCAGTACCCCATTAATAGATCAGGGCCCAGCAGGGGTAGGGGAACCAGCACTCCATTAAAAAAGTAGGACTCAGTGGGGGTTAGGGATCAAGTACCCAAAAGGCTTATGGTGATGGTGTTGAAGTTGACAGACTATAATTGTTTGGATGTTTGATAATGATGTAGTATTGTTAAATCATTTTAACTGTGTACTGCACCTTGATTTTGAAAGGTGCATTATAAAATAAAGTTTATTATTATCATAATATTTTTATTATTATTATTATTATTACCCCATTAATAAAGCAGGACCCAGCAGGTTAAGGGAAAAGAGGGAGTATCTGTCATAGAAAACCAACCCTGCTGGCCAAATGACAGACGGCCTTCTGATAGGTTTGGCATCAGTGCCACCTTCTAGATACTGCTACAGAGTGGCACAGAGAAGCCCCATCATCCCTGCCATGAAGGGTTACTGGTAGGAGAAATGGTTATGTCCCATGGATGGTGGGTGAGCGAGCAGGGAGGGGGCTGGCAGACAGAATTGGTGGATAACTGCAAGTGAGGGAAAAAAACAGGCATGTTTTGAATTTAGGGGTGCTGTCTGCTGCATGAACAGCCCCAACCTGCTCAGTTACAATAAATCCATCAATTAAATATTTAGGAAATCTGATGAAAACCAACATAAGGCCTTTCAAAGATCTGCTTCCCCTGTCGTGTGATACAAAAAACAGTTGGTACTTGCTGGTTAGAAGGTTCATGCACTCAGGGTTCCAAGGGTTTGTTAGTGGAATGTACCACTCAGTTTTCTGGTAGGGGTGAACGTTATCTGTATGTCATTATTTCCCACTGACACTGTGGAGTGACACTGAAATTTGAATGTAAAGGGTAACCCATCCCCTCCATGTCTGATCCCAACTCCAGTTCATACCCATAGCTTTTGTCTCCATGATGCCATGATGCAGAACTTGAAAATTGTTGTTCATAAAACACTAGTTACTGCTTCTTCTGTTGGTTACTGCCCCCCCTCAATCTCTAATAAACTCTGACATTCAAAAACTGCAGTGCACTCATTCAATTCCTACATTCAGCATTTGCTAACAGTGAGGGATTAGCCGGCCCGCTCCCACATCGGAATGATTAACACTCACAACGCTGGTGACCTGGTTTCAGGAATGAGCCCGGTGCATCGGAGGTGAGGAGGGAGAGGAGGATCTAGTATTGCAGTGGACTCTTTCCTTCTCTGGGGAGGGAGAAACTATCTTTCCTGAAACACAGCTAGTGGGCTGACCACAGGAGGCAGTACAATCAGAGCTATGCTGTGGATGGGAAAGATGCTAGAGGGTGAAGCACTGTGCACCCTCACATACATGCTCGGACATTCACACCCACACGTGCCCGTGCACTGTGGGTAGGAAAAAGCCCAGCATGGCAGGATGAATCGCTGACTCAGCCATAGCAAGCCCCACACCAGCGACCCAGGCACTGACCCCATCTGGATCTGTTTGCAGCTGGCAGAGTGAACTCTCTGCTGTCTCTGCTGGGGAGGGGGAAGGGGAGATGGGGGAATAAGTGAGTCTGATAAGTCTGGGAGAAACTGAGTGAAGGGGCTGGGAGATGGCCTGAAGGGATAGGATAAGGGAAGGGATAGTTGGGATAGGGAGTATAAAGGGATAAAAAAAAAATAACAGTGATAAGAGTAATAGCACAGGGACAATGTGAGTTCAAGGGTCCCACCCACTAGTGAGGCCCCCCAATCCAGAGAACTGAACAGCTGCTGACCCTCTGTGTTTGTATTAAACCCTCACCCTTCCAAAACTGCGATGCTCTCATTCTGTTTCCTACTTTTAAAAACATGTAAACAGTGAGACCTCACTGGTATAGGGATAATTTTTTTATTTAGTTTTTGTTGACCGGGTACGTGCACTAGACAAATCCTGCCTATTTTCAGGCATGACCCGGGGGAAGGGGATGCAGATGAATGCCAACTGACCTTGAACCAGATTAAGCTGTTGGTGGTATATATTTGGTTTTTTTTTAGTGAATGAGGGAAATTTGGCCATGACATCGGGGAAATTCTCACTCTTTCGATAAGTGCCATGGGATCTTCAACATCCACCTGAACTACCACCAATCCAGGCAGATGGGACCTCGGTTTAAGGTCTCATCTGAAAGACGGCACCTCAGAAGTGCAGCACCCCTCTCATGCTGCACTACAGTGTCAGTACTGGGATATTAACCCAAGTGCCTGATGTGGGAACTGAACCCACAGCCCTCTGATCTCCCAGACTCAGAGGCGAGTGTGCTACTTACTGAGCCACTGGCACTGCATGTGTCATAATACATAATGTGAGTCCAGGGGTCCTACCCACTGGTGAAGTCCCCACTCCAGAAAACTGCAAGAATATTGAAGTCCACAGAAGGCAGCACTCACATTAAAGAGCAGGTACTGAAAAATAAAAAATAGTATAGGACAGTGAAAGAAGGGATACAGGAGCACCACAGAGCTATACAAAAAATGGACTTGTCACTTACTAGTGGGAGACATCATAGTGAAGTGCAAAATACAGAAGAATACACAATAAAATACATGAGGTTTGATCATGTCCCTCACAAATTTTGGGTGGAGGGGGACAGTGGATTATCCTTAGATCAAAAAGAGTCCATGTGGATTTTTAAATTAAGGAATTTAAAATGGTTTTAATGACCAGATGGACTGGAAACCTTTTGTTCATTGACTGTTTCTCTTGTTGTGAAAATGAGATAAACGATTACATGTGATTTAACATTTACCTTTTGAAAGGAAAATGAGGAGCTTTGGAAATGAATCAATGTGCAATATAGTTCAATACTATGGTGCCATAGTATCCTAGGAATGTCTGGTTTAATATCAAGTAGGATAAAAACAAATATTTTAATGAAGTTAATTACATGGTGGCCTGTGTACCTCTTTCACTGCCAGCAGTACTGCAGGTCTGGCCTTAGGAAATTTTCATTTAATCTAGCTTGTTAACTACAAGTGCTCAGTTCCAAAGGGTTAGTGCTGTGATCGGCATTTTCCTAGGGTCAGTGCAGCAACTAAAAGGTGGCCAGCCCGTTACAAGACCAAACACAGCGCTTCAGGGTCTGATACCCCTTCATCAGGACACATGGCTAACAGTATCCCTGAGTGCTTAATATACTCTTACAGCCAGGTGCGTGTCATAAGGAAAGTATCAAATGCAAATAAACAAATTAATAAACATTAACCAATCGTGACACACACTGTGGTACAAATGGTATTCGATAACACTGCTGTCACTGTCAGCTCTCACTAGTAATGCTGATCTGTAAGGGTTTGTAGTTAACAAACACAAGCACCAGTTGCTACTGCGCTCAGACCAGTAATTTGCACATGCAGTTAGGAATGATTGAAGAAAATATATTTATTTTACTGTAACTCCTAGATGGCGCTATCCCAGGGGCTACTACCCCTGCCTGATTTGCCACTAACAGGTTGAGGGGCCTGGATCCAATGGCGGGTGCCTCCACCCAGAGGTCAGGGTTTGCAATAGTTAAACTTACTTGGTCACAGCCCTCTGGGACACTGCAACCCCCCTTTCTTCCCACTAGTGGCCCACACAATATATCAGAATTATCTTCACAGTATACCCTTACCCCCAGGGGTGGTTCAGGCACTGGGACCTCCTGTAAAATAAGATACAGTGCAACAATCACAGTACAATACTTTAACATAGACAAATACCTCAGGCAGTATAACTTTGCTGAAACAAGCAGCTTGGATTTATTTAGGGGGAATATAACAAGGACAGGGGGAAATCAGGTTAATTAGCTTATCACTTTACTCATCTACCTATGGCTCTGTGCACAGGTCTATCCCTAACAGTTACTGTCCCTGGGTACCCAAGCCCTAGTGGCTAGTCCAAACTGTGGCAGCTGGTAGGGGCCCTTTCCCACAGAGAAAAGAAAAATTAGTTTAAACAGTCAGCAGTACAGTGATTCCATTTGGATTCAATGTGGCAATTCAACAGGGAGTGACCCTGAATTAGTACTCACGACCTCCAAACAAGATAGGGTCCTTCAATGTCAGCAGGGCTACTCTTGAGCTCCACGAGACTCCTCACACATTTATATGGCAAACTGCAACAGGCAAAAGTCCTTACTGGCAGCAGGATTCACTTGAGGTACACAAGCCTCTTCACACATTTATATGGTAAAACAGAAAGTACTATACCAGGCAGGCTGCTTTCATCCCGATCGCACTACTGCACAATACCGCGGAGAACACACAGCAGATTCAGTTCCTGACAGACCGAGTGCAATTCCGCAATTTCTCCAGTCTTCTACAGGGTGAGCCTGGTTTCTATTCTTCAGATATCCTTTGATTCTCTTCACAGGACGGTTCAGTCCTAACAAGCAGTTACACAAGCTGCAGACCGGAACTCTGGCCTCAATCGCTTTCCCCGACTAAAACTGCACACTGAAAAAGCACAGGCTCCTTCCTTCTGCACTTCAGAGCTCAACTGAAACTCCAACAGACAAAACTGGCACTTCCTTTGAGTTCCTCCCAGTTCTTGACTGGATTGGCTGTCACCACATAGACTGCTCCTGTTGGTCCAAAAGGCTCAAGTCTAAACTACATCTCCCAGAGTCACTGCCCATACAATCCTCTTGTGGCTGGCTCAGATTATGAGTCCAAGTTCTGATTCGTCCAAGGCACCATTTTAGAGCTAGCTACCCCACACTGATTGGTCCAGTTCAGCAGTTCAAAACCAGAATGGGGAACTAGGCAGACACAGTTCTGACTGCAAAGAAAGCAGGTTAGACAAACTGTAATTTCATTATTACTCTAAATGGTTTCTGGCAAACAGTTACATTTTTCAGATAGGTTCCTTTGCACTCCTAGTGACTGCAAAATGGAGTGAATTTGCAGCAGCTCGAGTGGTACTCAAACAGAGAAGCACACAGTCCCCCCATACAAACTAATTATGTCTGCAAGCAGACAGCTCTTAAAGAGACAGTACCAGAGGCTCTAAAAACACTCACTGATAAATGGCATAAATGCCAAACACCATTCAGGCTTGGAGCATTCAAGCAAGCTCCTGGAAGTCTTTTGGGAACCCCCATTTGCAGGGGGTTACATTACAAAATAAAGACCTGACACTGGTCGCACAAAAACACTACCAATTCCTCAGTGCTTTGATTCAAATTGAGTCTTCCTCAGTGGGTGGAGCTTAGAGTGATATTGGAACTCACTTACAAGGAGGTCCCATCAAATGGAGGTCCCCTCATTACTTAAGAGTTGCCATGAAAAATAAAAAGAATTGGATGCCTTGGCTGACTGGGAAGTTTGGACATCTGTCCCTTTCCTTTTTTATGTTGTTTGCGCACATGCACAAGAAACATACTGTGGCAGCTTTCTCCAAAGCAGGTTGTGGAGATGTGGCACTGTTGTGGCCAATGCCCCCACAGCCTGTAAAGGCTTGGCCTGCTTCCCTCAATGCTGTGGCACGCTGCTGCTGACACTAGTTCGGCCAGCGTGCCACCAACTTCTAAAAAATTAGCCACTGCAATCAGGGGCCACCTCGTCATTGCAGCATCAGCCATTCGCCGCGGCGAGGAGTGACCCATCATTGCAGGGCGGAACTATGAAACATTGATATTGTTTGTGAACATGGCAGCAGCTTTAACCGTGCTTCACAAACACATCCACACACCGCCGAGGTGCTCAATTCCCCTCGGCAGCATGTGCTGCCCTCCCCCGTGTTTGTTTGTCGACGGGGGCCCCAATCCCCATTGGCTTCAGTGCCGTAATGTTGCTGATGGGAGAACCCACTTCCTGTCGGCATTATGTAACTCCCCCCCTTTTGTTGTCGGTCGACGGGGTGCCCAGTCTTCGTTGGCACACTATAACACCCCGCCCCCCTTTTTCTTGGGTGCCGACAGGGGTGCCCAATCCCCCGTTGGCTACAGCTGCCCCCCAAACACAAGACTCCATTGGCATGCTAGGAGCCCATCCCAGTGTGCCACATTCCCTGTAAAATTAAAAATGGTCCCGTGATGTCATTTTTTTTTCCTGTAAAGAAGGAACGATCCCTTGGCAGTCTCCTGCCCCCAACCCACACCCACCCACCCACTGTGCACCCTGCCTCCCACACCCCCTTTCACTCCATACTTACCTCCGGAGTCCGGCGCGATGATCTTCAGTGGACCAGAAACACGTCTGCTCTCTTTAAAGCCGACCGTGAACTGAGGAAATGCCGGTAAGCTGTATAATGGAATAAATAGGGGTTTTTCAACTTTGGTGCATATTTCAGGCATTGTTTTGAATTTTGGCACCAAATTTTCAACATAGGGTTTTTGGGACCCCTCCTCATAAATTCTATCACTGTCATGACATTACTTGGTCCCAAAAGGTGATTTTGCGGACACTGCGTGGAATCACCTTTCAGGATTGATTAACAAAACAATAGAGCCAGTATTTATGAGGTGGGCTCTCAAAAAGCCTATGTTGCAAATTTGGTGGAAAAAATCAAAAAAATGACTGTTTTGCAAGTGTGCATTGCGTAGTTGCTACGCACACTCGTATCTTTGCAAATCTGCAATATTTTCACACCAGATTTTCAACATTGGCATTTTTTCACACCTCCTTGTGAACAGTACAGCTGTCATTTTTCACACCCTGGCTGAAATGTGTTTTCGCACTTGCGGCACTGAATTGCGCAGTCGCTGTGGGAAATCAGTGTTTGGGACAGATTACGAAAATGACAGTGATGCTGTTCATGAGCAGAGGTCCTAAAATGCCTATGTTGAAAATTTGGTGATGATACTTCATAAAGTGACTGTTACGAGCGTGCATTGTGCAGTTTGTACGCACACTCGTAAGCTCACGATTTTATAATATCTTCACTCCAGATTTTTACGATTGCCATTGTTCTGCACCTCCTTATGAACAGTACAGCTGTCATTTTTCACATCCTGGCCGAAATATGTTTTTGCAGTTTCAGCACAGATAGCATGGTCACTGTGGGAAATCCGTGTTCAGGACACATTATGAAAATGACAGTGACACTGTTCATTAGCATAGATACATAGATACATAGACAGTGTCGGCAGATAAGGGCCTATGGCCCACCTAGTCTGCCCATTTGAGCTTGTAAGTTCAGTTTGTTTTCCTAGAAGTCTATTTCCCCTTACCCCTGACCTCTAGAATTCCTTTATGTCTATCCCATGCATTCTTAAATCCCGTGATTGTTTCAGCCCCCACCACTTCCTCTGGCAGGGTGTTCCACTTGTCCACCACCTGTTCTGTGAAGAAATTCTTTTCATGTTTCCTCTGAATCGTCCCTCCTCCAACTTCATCCCATGCCCTCTAGTCCTGAAACATCTTTTTGCTTAAAATAGTGTTTTCCTGCACCCTGTTCCTCCCTGTAAGATACTTGTATGTCTCTATCATATCCTCTCTCTCCTCTCCTCCAGGGAGTACATGTTCAGTTCCTTCAACCTGTCTTCATAGGACTTGTGATGCAACCCATGCACCATCTTTGTTGCCCTCCTCTGAACCTTCTCTACCCTGTCTATGTCCTTACGTGGTATGGTCTCCAGAACTGTACACTGTACTCCAGGTGGGGCCTCACTAGTGTCTTGTATAGCGGAATTATGACCTCCTTTTCCTGCTGGTGATGCCCCTGCCTATACATCCCAGCATCCTATTTGCTTTACCTGATGCCTTGTCACACTGTTTCCTAACTTGAGGTCATCAGAGAGACAACCCCAAGATCCTTTCCTGCTTGGTGCATGCTATACCTCACCCCCAACTGATATATTGTGCCAGGGTTTTGTGCCCTATGCATTATCTTGCACTTCTTTGCATTGAATTTCAACTGCCAAACCCTTGACCATTCTTCAAGTTTCTGCAGGTCCTTCTCATTCTGTCTACACCCTCTGGTGTGTCTACTCTGTTACAGAGCTTTGTGTCATCAGCGTAACAGTGAAATTCTGCCTTCTATATCCTGTGCAATATCACTGATGAAGATGTTGAATAGGACCGTCCCAGCACTGATCCCTGTGGTACCCCACTGGTCACTCTTCCTCTGTGGAGTGACAGCCATTTACCACCACCTCTGTGTCCTGCCACCCAGCCAGTTACCTACCCACCACACTACTGTCCTGCCCACACCCATATTCCCCAGTTTGTGTAATAGTCTTCTATGTGGCACAGTGTCAAAGGCCTTGCTGAAGTCCAGATAGGCCATGTCCACTGCCCTCCCCTGATCCACCTCCCTAGTCACCCAGTCAAAAAATTCAATGAGGTTGGTCTGACATGACCTCCCCCTGGTGAAACCATGCTGCCTTGGGTCCTGTAGTCCATTGACAAGCAGATGTTCCACCAATCTCTCCTTCAGTAGTGCTTCCATGATCTTTCCCACTACCGAGGTGAGGCTGACTGGTCTGTAGTTCCCTGCTTCCTCTTTGTTCCCACTTTTGTATAAGGGGACTACATCTGCTGTCCTCCAGTCTTTGGGTACCTCCCCTGTTTCCAGTGATTGGCTGAACAGGATAGCCAGAGGTTCAGCCACCACCTCTCTTAGTTCTTTAAGGACCCTGGTGCACCCCATCTGGCCCCATTGCTTTATCAGCTCTTATTACTTCCAGTTCCTTCAGGACCTTTCGTGTAAAGGGACTTGTGTCCATTTCTGCACCATTCTCACCCTTGTACTCCCTTCAGACCCATTACCCTCTTCCTTAGTAAAGACTGAGCAGAAATACCTGTTCAATATGTCAGCTTTACTGTTGTCATCCTCCACGCTCCCATCCTCCCCTTCAGTCTCACTATCCTCCCTTTGTCCTTCTTTTTCACTTATGTACCTGTAAAAGGTTTTGTCCCTTTAACCACTGATTTTGCAATGTGTTCTTCTGTCTGAGCTTTGGCTTCCTTACTGACTTCCCTGCCTCCTTTGTTTCTCCTGGTACTTCCCCATCCCCTTCTGCCTGTGTCTTTTTGTATTGCCTGAATGCAATCTTTGGCTTTCACTTTCTTGCTACCTCTTTGGAAAACCATAATGGTCTCCTCTTTCTTTCCTCTTGCTAACCTGCTTAATGCATAATTCTGTTGTTCTTGTAATCCCCATTTTAAATACTGCCCACTGTTCCTCAATCCCTGATTCCTGTCCCATTCCCTTAATGCCTCTTTTCAAGCATCTCCCCATTTTCCCAAAGTCTGCCCCTAAAATCCAGGATACGTGTTTTTGTGTGGTTTGGTTCTGCTCTTTCTGTGATTTCAAACCACAATGACTGGTGGTCACTGTTACCCAGGTGCCCCCCACTGTTACCCCCATCACACTGTCCCTGTTTGTGAGCACAAGGTCCAGTATTGCCTTCTGCCGAGTTGGTTCCATGACCAGTTGCTTGAGGAAGGCACCTGAAGGAGTCCAGGATAAATCTGCTCTAGTTGATGCTGCTGCTGGGATGCTCCAGTCCACGCCTGGTATATTGAAGTCTCCAACCAGTACTACCTCCTTTGTCTGCCATCCTTGATGGCTAGCATCAGCTCCCTATCTGTTTCTTCCTCCTGGGCTGGTGGTCTATAGACCACACCTTGAGGATGGCTGGCCCCATTTTCCTTTCCAGCTTAACCCACAGTATCTCCCCCATTTTGTTCCTCCTGGATCTGTGTGGCCCTTATGTCATTTTTCACATACAGTGCCACCTCCTCCTTCCTGCCTGCTCTGTCTCTTCTTGAATATGTTGTAACCAGGTATGGCCATCTCCCAGTCATGGTTATCATTACACCAGGTTTCAGTGATGGCCACAATGTCCAGGTCTGACTGTACCATGACAGCCTCCAGATCTTCCATCTTGTTGCTAAGGCTCTGGCATTTGCACACATGGCTTTCCATGATTTGACCTCCTAGACTGCTTCACTGTTCTACTCCAGCCTCTTCCTTGGTTGTCATTTATCCCTGGTTCTCCTTGCTGTCTGCCCTTCTGCTGAATTTTGCCCTTTCTGCTTATCCACCTTGGACACTAATCTCCATCTTTGCACACTGCTTTGTAGAGATAGCCTACCTCTGGTTCACTGGTTCCATTACTAGCTGTGGGGGTGAGCAAGTAGGTATCATCCTTGCTGGCCTGCCACCCTTTGCCTAGTTTAAATGCTTGTCAATGTAGCATTTAAACTTATCATTGAGTGCTTGATTCCCTCCAGGATGGATGCAGGCCATCAGGCTTGAACAAACCTCCATCCCTCCAGATGGGTCCCCAGTCACCAATGAATCCAAACCCTTCCTCACAGCACCAGTTCTTCAACCATGAGTTAAAGTTCCTGGTGCATGCACTCCATGCTCTCCCTTGCTCTCGCAGGTAGTACTTCTGAGAAAGTGACAGAAGTAGCTACTTGCTTGAGACCCCTTCCCAGTTTCCTAAACTCTTCCTGAACTTCCTTTGGCTCCCCATTTGCCAAGTCATTAGTACCTAGGTGGATAATGACATCCAGCTCACCCTCCTGTCTTGCCTTCCCAGTGATCCCCAGTATCTTCCTTCCATCCCTCCATGCCGTGGCACCTGGTAGGCACCTCACCTCCCTGTCCTCCCCCTCCTGTGTTCCTAGCTGGATCCTAGAGAGAGGTCCTAAAATGCCTATGTTGATAATTTGGTGATGAAAGTCCATAAAATGAGCGTGTTACGAATGTGCATTGCGCATTTTCCATGCATGCTTGTAACTTTGCAATATTTTCACTCCAGATTTTCAGCATTGCCATTTTGCCACACCTCCTTATGAACAGTGCAGCTGTCATTTTTCACATCATGGCGGAAGTGTGTTTTCACTCTTCCAGTGCACAATAGCGTGGTCGCTGTGGGAAATCAGTGTTCGGGACATATTAGGAAAATCACACTGACACTGTTAATGAGCAGAGGTGCTAAAATGTCTATGTTGAAAATTTTGTGATGAAACTTCATCAAATGACTGTGTTATGAGCGTGTGTTGTGCAGGTTCCATGCACCCTCGTAAGTTTGCAAATTAGTAATATTTTCATGCCAGATTTTCAACACTGGCATTTGTTCACACCTCTTTATGAACAGTACAGCTGTCATTTTTCACATCCTGACTGAAATGTGTTTTCACGCTTCCGGCACAGAATACCACAGTCGCTGTCAGAAATCAGTGTTTGGGACAGATTAGAATCGAGCGACTGAGGGGGGGGAATGACCAAGCTCAACTGAGCTGTGTCAGGACTGCTGAAGATTTCTTTGTGGGCAGGAAAAGGTGACAACGCAGGCAGGAGCCCAGTACAAAAGGACAGCCTGTAGCGCCAGGAGACATAGAACGAGTGAGTGAGGAAGGGGGAGTGAGTGAGCTCAATGGAGCTCTGTTGGGACTGCTGCGGATTTCTCTGTGGGCAGGAAAAGGCAGCAATGCATGCAGGGGCTGAGTATAAAAGGGTAGCCTGCAGTGGTGGGAGAAACAGAATGAGCAAGTGACAGAGGGGGAGTGAGTGAGCTGAACAGAGGTGTACCGTGACTGCTGCAGATTTCTTTATGGGCAGAAAAGGGTGGTAATGCAGGCAGGAGCCCAGTACAGAAGGGCAGCCTGCAGCACTGGCAGAAACAGAACGAGCGAGTGAGATGGGGGAGCGAGTGAGGCCAACGGAGCTCTGTCGAGACTGCTGCAGATTTCTCTGTGGGCAGAAAAAAATGCCAACAGAGGCAGAAGCCCAGTACAAAATGGCAGCCTGCAGCACCAGGAGAAACAGAATGAATGACTGAGACAGGGGGAATGAGCAACCTCAATGGAGCTCTGTCGGGAGAGCTGCGGATTTCTTTGTGGGCAGGAAAAGGTGTCAACACAGGCAGGAGCCCAGTACAAAAGGGCAGCCTGCAGCACTGGAGAAACAGAATGAGCGAGTGAGAGAGGGGGGGTGAGCGAGCTCACCGGAGGTCTGTCATGACTGCTGTGGATTTCTTAGTGGACAGGAAAAGGTGACAACATAGGCAGGGGCCCAGTACAAAAGGGCAGCCTGCAGCGCCAGCAGAAACCGAACGAGTAAGTGAGGCAGAGGGAGTGAGTGAGGCCAACAGAGCTCTGTTGGGACTGCTGCAGATTTCTTTGTGGGCAGAAAAGGATGCCGACAGAGGCAGGAGCCCAGTACAAAAGGGTAACCTGCAGCGCCTGGGGAAACAGAATGAGCAAGTGAAACAGGGGGAGTGAGCGACCTCAGCAAAGCTGTGTCGGGACTGCTGCACATGTCTTTGTGGGCAGACTAAGCCGGCAACGCAGGCAGGAACCCAGTACAAAAGGGCAGCCTGCAGCAGCTGGAGACACAGAATGAACGAGTGAGGGAGAGGGAGTGAGTGAGCTCAACGGAGCTCTGTTGGGACTGCTGCGGATTTCTTCATGGGCAGAAAAAGGCAGCAATGCACGCAGGGGTCCAGTACAAAAGTGCAGCTTGCAGCGGCAGAAGAAACAGAACAAATGAGTGAGAGAGGAGGAGTAAGTGAACGAGCTCAACGGAGCTCTATCATGACTGCTGCGGATTTCTTTGTGGCCAGAAGAAGGCGGTAGCACAGGCAGGAGCCCAGTACAAAAGGACAGCCTGCAGCGCTGACAGAAATGGACGAGCGAGTGAGAGAGGTGGAGTGAGCAAGCTCAATGGAGCTCTGTCAGGACTGCTGCAGATTTCTTTGTGGGCCAAAAAAGGCACTAGCAGAGGCAGGAGACCACTACAAAATGGCAGCCTGCAGTGCCAGGAGAAACAGAATGAGCAAGTGAGACAGGCGGAGTGAGAGACCTAACCGAAGCTCTGTCGGGACAGCTGCAGATTTCTTTGTGGGCAGAAAAAGGTGCCAATGCAGGCAGAAGCCCAGTTCAAAAGGGAAGCCTGCTGTACCAGGAGAAACAAAACGCACGAGTGAGACAGGGGGAGTGAGCGAGATCAATGGAGCTCTATCGTGACTGCTGTGGATTTCTTTGTGGGCAGAAAAAGGCAGCAATGCAGGCAGAAGCACAGTACAAAAGAGCAGCCTGCAGCACCAGGAGAAACAGAATGAGCGAGTGAGAGAGGGGGGAGTGAGCTACCTCAATGGACCTGTGTCAGGACTGCTGCAGATTTCTTTGTGGACAGAAAAAGCCACCAACAGAGGCAGGAGCCCTGGACAACAGGGCAGCCTGCAGCGCCACCAGAAACAGACTGAGCGACCCACCTCAACAGAGCTCTGTCAGGACAGCTGCAGATTTCTTTGTGTCCAGCAAAATGAGCCAATGCAGGCAGAAGCACAGTACAAAAGAGCAGCCTGCAGCACCAGGAGAAACAGAATGAGCGAGTGAGACAGGCAGAGAGAGTGGCCTTAATGGAGCTCTGTCGGAACAGCTGCAGATTTGTTTGTGGGCAGAAAAAGGTGCCAAAGCAGGCAGAAGCCCAATACAAAAGGGCAGCCAGCAGCGCTGGGAGAAATGCAATGAGCGAGTGACATAGGGGAGTGAGCGAGCTCAACAGACCTCTATCGTGACTGCTGCGTATTGCTTTGTGGGCAGAAAAAGGTGGCAACACAGCCAGGAGCACAGTACAAAAGGCCAGCCTGCAGCACCAGCAGAAACAGAATGAGCAAGAGGAGGGAGTGAGCTAACTCAACGGACCTGTGTCAGGACTGCTGCAGATTTCTTTGTGGGCAGAAGAAGCTGACAACAGAGGCAGGAGCACCATACAAAAGAGCAGCCTGCAGTGCCAGCAGAAACAGAATGAGCGAGTGAGAAAGGGGGAGTGACCCACCTCAAAAGAGCTCTGTCAGGACAACTGCAGATTTCTCTGTGGTCAGAAAAACATGCCAACGCAGGCAGGAGCACAGTACAAAAGAGCAACTTGCAGCACCGGGAGAAACAGAACGAGCGAGTGTCACAGGGGAAGAGAGCAAGTACAACGGACCAACGCATCAACATTCGGCATTGACATAGAAACATAGATTTTGACGGCAGATAAGGACCGCTTGGCCCACCCAGTCTGCCCATTTCCCTACCTAATGGATAAGCTGCAGATCCTAGTTAACTAGCAGCCTACTTCTTCCTACCCCCACCCCCTAGAATTGCCTTATGACTGTCCCATGCATGCTTGAATTTCCACCACTGTTTTTGACTCCACAACCTCCTCCAGAAGGCCGCTCCATGCATCCACAACCTCTCAGAAAAAATACTTTCTTAAGTTACCTCTGAGCTGCCCCTTCTATCTTCAAATTGTGCCCCTTGTTCTTGCACACCTCTTTTGAAAGATGCTACCCTCTTGGACTGTGTTGATTCCTTGAGGTACTTGAAAGTTTCTATCATGTCCCCCTTTCCTCGAGGCTATAATATTTAGCTCCTTAGTCTCTCTTCATATGTCTTCTGGTGCAGACCCTGCACCATTTTAGTTGCCCTCCTCTGGACAGCTTCCATCCTGTCTATGTCTCTACGGAGATTGGGTCTCCAGAACTGCACGCAGTACTCCAGATGAGGTCTCACCAACTGTCTGTACAGAGGGATAATAACTTCCTGTTTTCTACTGGTGATGCCTCTCCCTATGCATGCCAGTATCCCCCCAGCCCTCCTTGCTGCCCTCTCAGTGCTTGCCCACCTTTAGGTCATCTGATATGATTACCCCCAGGTCCCTTTCCATTTTTGTTGTTGTTAGTATCTCATCCCCCATTGTGTACTCTTCCCCTGGGTTTTTGTTTCCCAGGTGCATTACCTTGCACTTCTTAGCATTGAATCTAAGCTGCCATACATTTGAACATTCCTCTAACCTTGCCAAGTCCCTTCTCATCCTTTCCACCCCACCCCACCTTGTGCATCAACTCTGTTGCAGATCTTTGTGTCATCTGCAAAGAGACATACTTTTCCTTCCAGTTCCTCTGCAATGTCGCTTATAAAGACATTGAAGAGGACCGGTCCTAATACTGAACCCTGCGGTACCCCACTAGTAACCCCCATTTCTTCAGAGTGGACTCCATTTACTATTACTCTCTGTGTCCTATTCTCCAGCCAATTCTTTACCCAGGCTGTCATCTTGGGACCCACTTCCAGGCTGGCTAACTTGTATATTAATCTTTTGTGTGGGACTGTGTCAAATGCCTTGCTAAAGTCTAGGTAGGCTGGTGTCCACAGCCCTCCCTGATCTACTACTTTGGTCACCCAGTCAAAGAAATCTATCAGATTTGTCTGGCATGACCTTCCCACTGTAAATCCATGCTGCCTTGGGTCCTGTGCCCTCTGGCCTCTAGATACTCAACAATTCTTTCCTTCAGAAGTGATTCCATCATTTTCCCTACCACTGAGGTTAAACTAACAGGTCTGTAGTTTCCTGCTTCTGCCTTGCTCCCACTTTTGTGAAGGGGAATCACATCTGCCCTCCTCCAGTCCTCGGGTACCACCCCATCCTCCCATGATTTGTTAAAGAGGGTAGTTAGTGGTGTCACTAGTTCTACCCTTAGTTCTTTTAGAATTGTGGGATGAATCCCATCAGGCCCTATTGCTTTGTCCACCTTCAGTTTTAAGAGTTCTTTCAGAACCCTTTCTTCTGTAAATGGGCTGGTATCAACTTCTGTATCCAGAGTGTTTCTGCTGTTTGTTTTAGGTACCTCCCCCTCTTCCTTTGTAAATACTGAACAAAAATATTTGTTTAGTATCTCTGCCTTTTCACAGTCACCTCTGCCCACCCTCCCTCCCCTTTATTAAGCCTCACTAACCTCCCTTGGTCTTTCTTCGCTCCCTGATGTACCTATAAAAGCTTTTATCCCCCTTCTTAACTGAGTTGGCTATCAATGCTTGTCAATTGTCAATGCTTGTCTTTTATTCCTTTTGTTATTAGGCTATCCTGTGTATTAGCTTGCAGTAATTTAGGACTTTGTTTCTTTACATTTAAATTTATTATGAAATATGCTCGTGGATTAATGAAATGAAAACATAAATTTTTCAACCTCAGGTTCCCTGTAAGGGACAAATTCTGCTGTAATGTTCGTTTGGGCTACCTGTACATGGTGGTGACTATCTTAAGAAGTCTATTCCTGGAGCTGTAATAAAATTAAGAATGAATCAACTATATGGTCAAGGAACTGAAAATGTCTATATCAATGCATCACTGTATGCCTTACCATACTGTGAACTGGTGTATTTGTAACAGAGGAATACAATTTAAGTGAAAAAAAAAAGGAAATGTTACTTTAAAAGAGAAAGCTCCTTACTTAGGCTATGCTGTGATGATTAGTAGAAATATACTGAGATATACTGAGATAATGGAAGAAGTAAAAACCTGAACTTCACTCTTTATGTAGTATAAATGGAACTTAGAGCACAGTAACTTATGCTACAGCTCCACCTAGTGTTTTGAAAGGGACCCATGAATCATACTTGATGCACTTTTTTCCTTTTAAATATTCACTGATTGTAAGCACCTGTTCAATTGTTTGATTGTAAAAATATAAATAACAAGTCCTCACTCTAAGCTCCACCCACTGAGGAAGACTCATTTTGAGTTGAAGCACTGGGGCGCTGGTAGTATTTTTGTGTGACCAGTGTCAGGTCATTATTTTGTAAAATAAATACATTTTCTTCAGTCATTCCTGACTGCATGTGCGAGTTACTGGTCTGAGTGCAGTAGTAACTGGTGCTTGTGTTTGTTAACTACAAACCCTTACAGATCAGCATTACTAATGAGAGCTGACGGTGACAGTGGTGTTATCAAACACCATTTGTACCACAGTGTGTGTCACGATTGGTTAATGTTTATTGATTTGTTTATTTGTGTTTGATACTTTCCTAATGACATGCACCTGGCTATAAGGGTACATTAAGCACTCAGGGATACTGTTAGCCACACCTCCTGATGAAGGGGTTATCAGACCCTGAAGTGCTGAGGCAGATTTATGTGTGGGAGCTTAAACTGTCACTGTGACCATATGATTATGTTAGTCCTCCCCCCATGAGGGGCTTGTTAGCCTCGAGATTACCCCCCCCAGCAGCACTAGTAGGGAGTTTTGGTGCCTTTGGGGAAATTTAGGTGTCTGCCATTGGGGGGCAGCACCACTAGTGAGTATATAAGGGATAGGCAAGTGTAAGGGGAGAGAGGCACAGTCAGCAGTGCGAGACATTGCAGTCAGCTGGAGGTGGCCCCCCACCAGTTTTAGGCAGGTTGGCCTACAGTGGCAGTATGCCAGTTCAGCTGGGGAGCTCTGTGGGAGGGAGCAAGTTAGGCAGTAGTGGTCGTTTGAGGGTCTGTGGCAAATTGTTTTTTTCAATAGCATCCCCCCCCCGGTAGGAGGCAAGAAGGAAAGAGGACTGGTTACATCGTGGAAGATTTGTGATGGAAAACAAGAGAGGGGGGCCCTGGACTCTTAATGGTTTGGAGTTCTGGGCCAGTGTGGCTGTGGCAGTGGTGGCCGGGCTGCAACAGGTGTTGTCAGTTGGTGGCAGCACTGGCAAGCCTTTTCCTGGGTGGCACATTAGCCTGGGTAGGAGGATGGAAGGGAGGAACATGGCCTGGGACTCGTTGGGGCCTGCCATGCCTATAATCGAGGCAGGTCCCACGACCCACCATGCCTATGTCTGGGGTGGGTCTTTAGGCTGGAAAAGTCTATGTGCCTCAGGAAACAGGAAAAGTAAAGCTGGGAGCCACTGCACTGTCTAATTTGAGCTGCTCAGCCCTGATGGGAGAGCTCGAGGTGGAATTTCAGATGCCAGGGGGCACTGGGAACAGCTTCAGGAGGAAAATTCATAGGGATGGTCACTACACTGGGTGCAGCTGTGGAGGCTAGGCTGCTCATCGTCCCAGGAATCATTTCTCCCTGGTGGCACTAGAGGAGTTAAACACTCCCCTGCCGAGGAAATAAGGAACAGAATGAATTTGGGAAAAGTCAATGCAGGAAAATGGGTTTCTGTAGAAGAGGCTAAACTAGTTACATAGGATGCAGGATCTATCATTTAGAACTGAAAGCTGTATAATCTGCTGTTCGCTGATTGTGTAAATATTCATGCCTAAGGCCGCCAAAATCCTCTCTCCCTGTAATTGATTTGTTATCCCCAAGGAACTGTGTTTCTGAAGCTGGATAAGTTAGTTAGCTCCTGGGCCTGTAATCATAGTCCCAGTAAATAAATTGTTCTTGGTTTGGCTAAACCGGTGTCCTTTTGGTGATTGTAGCAGCATCTCCAGTGAATTAACTGAGTTATATCTTATTTATTCAAAGCTAATCAATTCCTTCCACAGTCACAGTGTGGGGTTTTAGACTAATTCCACCTTGGTCCTGGGTCCTGGAGCAGTGTGACAGTGAGATTTGCAGCTCCTGCATCTGGTGTCCTTGCCGGTGGGTGAAAAGCTGGCATCTGGGGGGTTCAGAGGTGTTCTGCAAGTGAGAAAGATATCAAAAGGTAAAGTACCTTCTTTTAGTTATTTCTGTCTGAAAATGCTGCCATCTAACTCATGGTAATGCTTAGGATGGCACTTTATGTCTGAGGCCCCTTTCCCACACTTCCACCAGGTGCCCCTAGATAAGGGGAAGGGGGAGCTACAGATGTGGGTGCTTGTCTGGGATGTTTCTGTGCCCCAGCAGGGTGGACCCCCCCCCGAATTTGGACCGAGGAAGGTCATCGGGATTGACTGTCCCAGGCCTGAAGAAATGTAGCACAGTTGTTTGGTGGTGCTCAAAAGAGGTGGGAGGGAAGGTTAGGGAGAAAAAGATAGCATTCAGGAAGTATAAAGAAACACAGAAGGAGAAGGACAGAGAACAGTACCAGTTAAAGCAGAAGGAAGTGGGGAAGGCCATCAGAATAGCAAAGGCCCAAACTGAGGAAAAGATAGCCAACTCGGTTAAGAAGGGGGATAAAACCTTTTATAGGTACATTAGGGAGCAAAGAAAGACAAAGGGAGGGATACTGAGGCTGAATAAAGAGGAGGGAGGGTGGGTGGGCAGAGAGAGAGACAGTGAAAAAGCAGGGATATTGAACAAATACTTCTGTTCAGTATTCACAAAGGAAGAGGAGGTGGAGGTACCTAATCCAGTCAATAGAAGCACTCTGGATAGGGAGGTCGATATCAGTCCTTTCACAGAAGAAAGGGTTCTGAAAGAACTCCTAAAACTGAATGTGGACAAAGTAGTGGGACTTGATGGGATTCACCCCAGAACTCTAAAAGAACTAAGGGGAGAACTAGTAACACCATTGACCACCCTTTTTAACAAATCTTTTTTTTTTTTTAGTTGTTTAACCAGGAGTAGCACATTAAGCTGAAAGCTATTTTACAGGTGCGACCTGGGAGCACAGGGAAGTTAAGTTACTTGCTTAGGATCACACAGTATGCAAGTGGAAGCTGTGGGATTCAAACCCAGATCTGGTCTGCTTGATGCCACCAGATTTGCAGCTCAGAGTCTTAAACCACTGCACTATACTGCCTCCAGATCATGGGAGGATGGTGTGGTACCTGAGGACTGGAGGAGGGCGGATATGATTCCCCTTCATAAAAGTGGGAGCAAAACAGAGGCAGGAAACTACAGACCTGACAGTTTGACCTCTGTGATAGGGAAAATGATGGAATCACTTCTGAAGGAAAGAATTGTTTGAGTGCCTAGAGGCCAGTGGGGCACAGGACCAAAGGCAGCATGGATTCACAGAGGGAAGGACATGTCAGGCGAATCTAATAGTTTTCTTTTTTTTTTTCATTCAACTTTTATTAAAGTTTACAATACAGAGAATGAATCCACAAGGCATCTGACATAAAAAAAAAAACAGTAATTACTAGATAAAATTCTACTGATTCGTCCTCTCCCTACCCACCCCCTCTCCCACTCACCCAACCCCCACCAGGCCCAAGCACAGCATCACCTCCACCAAGCTACATCATGTATTACCATGAACATGTACCTCAAACTTGTATAGAGTACAGGGTTTGAAAGGAGCCCCATATCCTATTAAACTTGTTAAGTTTATTAGAAAGGCTTGCAATGGTTCTCTCCATTCTGAGATTAGCTAGAAGCTCCTGGAGTGACTCAAAATAGGACAAGTTATCAGAATCTTTCCAATGTCTAAGGACCACCTTTTTAACAGACATGGAGATTAATGCCATATAATATTTCCTACTCCGTACAGAAATACCAGAAAAATCCCCCAAAAGACATACTTCCGGCGTAAACAAATCCCCAAGCCCCAACAATGGGTCTACTCTTTGTTTAATATTAGACCAAAGTACAGCAACACTGGGACAGTTCCAAAAAATGTGAAGAATGTCCCCAGGATGCAACTTGCACCTAGTACAAACAGGAGAGGGCACCACACCCAACTTAGCCAACTTTTGCGGGGTATAGTAAATAGTGTGCCAAATTTTAAATTGCATTAGTCTAAGTCTGTCCTGGAGTAAAAATTTATGACAGTTATGCCAGAGTTAAGGCCATTCTAATTCCTTATCTGGAAAGAGAGAAGACCAATATGAAACCGGGGCTAGGTTATCAGGGTATGCCCATGCGAATAAAATACTATATATCTTAGACACTGCATGGGGTGATCCAGCCATATCTGCCAATGTGGCCTGAAATGAGATATGGGCAGCAGGGGGCGGAGTAACTCCAAAAACTTTTAACACAAGGTGCCGAAGCTGAAAAATTCTAAAAATGTTCCTCTCAGGTATCCTAAACTTATGCATAATTTCCACTGAGGAACACCACTGTCTGTCAATCGTTGTAAAATCTTTCAGCTGACAGTTTTCTAACTGGAAGAGCCAGCTATGTGATAAGAACTTGTTATATAGTTGTAGACTAGGATTACCATGTATTGGCTGAGATAAGTCCTTAACATTGTCATATTTGAGAAATGCACACAATTGAGCGTGGGCAATAATCGATACTGCGATGGGAGAATTACGCAACGCACCCGGGAGAGACCCTACTTTAGTGTACAGCAACGCTCCAGGAAGGAGACCATATTTTTTGATGGAAGCTAACTCCACTCTAAGCCAGGCCGGGACATAGGAGGATTGTGCTAGTAGCTGCTCCGGTGTCACCCACCTGAGATATTTGCTAGCCTGGCTAGCCCAATAATACAGCCCTATATGAGGAATTCTTAAACCCCCTTTTCCTTTGGAAATAGCCAGTTTGTGAAAAGCCATTCTAGATTTTTTATACCCCCCATATAAAATTTGAAAACATGCTATGGATTTTTTTAAACCAGGACAACGGGAGGCCAATATTTAACATATTAAGGGGATAGAAGAGGCGGGGAAAGACGTTCATTTTAATTAAATTAATCCTTCCGCAGAGGGAAAGAGGAAGTAGCATCCACCTGCGGAGATCTTGGTCTATTCTTTGGGCCAACAAATCCAAGTTTAATTGTTTAAGCCGGGATACAGTGTGCGTCAGAATGAACCCAAGATATTTAATGGAATCAGACTGCCAGGCAAGCCCTAAAGACGTGATCTCCTGCTTGTAAGCCTTGTGATTAAGGGGAAAGACCAAAGTTTTTCCAATATTAAGTTTATAATTCAAAACCTTACTAAACTCATCTATTATATTGACAGTAGGGGGAATAGATGTCACTGGATTGGTAATCTGCAGAAGAAGGTCATCAGCATATGCGGCAACCTTAACCATCTGCCTATTTAAAGATATACTTAGAACATCCTGAGCTTTGGTTAGCCTCTGAATAAGGGGCTCTAAATATATATTAAAGAGTAGAGGAGACAAGGGACACCCTTGCCTGGTTCCCACATGTAATTTAATTGGATTAGAAATCAGTCCATTACAGGAGATTCTAGCCGAGGGTGATAAATATAATGAACGAACCCATCCCAAAAATTGTTTGGGAATACCAAATGCCTCCATAGTAGCAAATAGGTAATTCGAGTAGACCCTGTCAAAGGCCTTCTCGGCCTCAAGGGATACCAAGGCCATTGGAACATCAGCATTCCTCGAAGCCGAGAAGACGTGCGCCAGGGTTCGCAAATGGTCTACTGATGCTCTACTCCTCATAAAACCAACCTGTTCCTCCCCTATTATACAAGGAAGAACCGTACTCAGATGATCAGCCAATAACTTTGCTAATATTTTAATGTCGTGATTAATTAACGAAATGGGCCTATAACTCGAGACCAGATCCTGTGGCTTATCAGGCTTGGGCAATAAGACAATCAGAGCTTCAAAAAGGAAAGGATCGGCCCCTTGGCCGGAAAGTAGAAATTGAAAAAGTGACAGTAAAATAGGGGTTAGTTGCTTGGAAAATACCTTATAAAAATTGGCGGAAAATCTGTCAGGACCCAGAATTTTGTCAGATGGCAAAGATTTAATTACCATAGCTATTTCATTCTCAGAGATAGGAGATATTAATGCAGCTTGTTGAGAGTTAGTAAGAGAGAGAATTGTAGGTCCCCCAGATACTTTTGCAAGTCTTCCTCAGAAGGAGGATTAACCATGGGACCATATAACTCCCGGAAATAACACAAGTAAACACATCCAGTATCTCTGAGGATACAGTTTTAGGGGGGGTCTCCCTCTGCGGGATGGACGGCTGCGATAAATTTTGCTGATTCTTGTTGCTTAACTCATGTTGTCAACAACCGCCCAGCTTTCTCCGCTTGGTCTGTATAAACTGCATTTGTTTTTAAAATAGCAAACTCCGCTTGCTCCCTTAACAAACTGAGATAAGCATCCTTAACTTTAACTAATTCCTGCTTAAAAGTTTCGGAAGAAGTAGGAGAGAGACGGGATTCCATATCCCTAATCTGGGACAGAAGGCGGGAAGATTTATTTTCCCGTTCCTTTTTCCTTTTCGAGGTTAGGCCAATTAAATCCCCCTCAAGAACACCTTTAGAGCGCTCCATTCCATATCGGGCTGCCGTTGTGGAATTAGCGTTCACAGCCGTGAGCTGCTTTATTTGGGATATTATGTACTCAATCTTATCAGGTTCCTTAAGAATTTGATTATTTAGCTTCCACCTACCTCCCCTTCTAGATAAAGAGGACAGGAAAATTTGACATACTACCGCAGAATGATCCAAAAGTGGGCCAGAGACAATATTTGAATCTAAGACCCCAGATAAAAGCGTTTGAGAGATGAAAATGTAATCGATCCGCGATGAGATGCCGTGGACTTGCGAAGTAAAAGTGTATTCCCGCACTTTGGGATGAAGCACATCGCAAAGGCCTGCTGAGTCTGCCAGATCCCTGAACGATCTTTGGGCAGGGGAGAGGCCCTGACGACAACAACCCAACCTGTCTAGCAGTGAATCGAATACCAAATTAAAATCCCCGCCTATAATTATAGGGACATCCAAAAGGGGAGTGAGAACTTCTTGTACTTTCATAAAGAAACTCGGAGTGTCAGTATTGGGACCATAGACACTACCCAAAACAATATCCAACGTGCATAACCTCCCCTTCACAAACAGAAACCTTCCAGAAGGATCAGAAATGCATTGGGTAGATCTAAAAGGAAGCGATCTGTGTAGAAGGATCATAACCCCCCTACTATGGGTATTACCCTGTGCAGCAAATATCTGCCCCACCTGTAGTCTTCTCAACTTATCTGCTTCATCATTAAGCAAGTGCGTTTCTTGCAAAAAAAATAACATCAGCTTTTAAATGGCCAAGATATTTCAAGATCTTGTATTGTTTAGTCTTATGCCTAGCTCCTTTAACATTCCAAGTGGTAAACTTAAGATTACTCGCCATCACCCGCTAAATCCCTGAATGAAACCATAACATTTCTCCTGTACTGATATACAGCTTCCATGCCCCATATTATACAGGCTCTGCTGCACTTGAGCACCCCCACCCACCTCCTCCCAACTCACCCCTACCCCAGTAACAACCCCCAAAAACAGCCCCAATACCCCACAATGACCCCCAACCCTCCCACTCCCACCCTTTATTCTCATGGTACATGATGATCAGCTCACCTAAACATCTCCTCACCTACCCCTCCCCGCCTTCCGTAACTAGAACAACTTGACCGATACCTAATTATATCTATCATTAAACACAGAATGCAGTAGTAAAATTAAAACAATAATTGTCCATGCACAGAGGGTTTCAAGGCACCAGCATATGACAATAAGCAACCCTCCAGTCCATACCAAAAGGAAAATAAATTAAATAATAAAGGAGGGCGATCCCCCACCCGGAAAATGAAATACATCTTTCTTTTCCAGACCAACAAGAAAATGGAGGGGGTCAGAGTGAAATTTAAAACAGAAATCCTCCTACAAAACCAGACATAACAAAAGGGTTTTATCGCCATTGGAAGCCTTTCCCTTCCTATAAACGTGAACTATATGAGATTCAACAAACTGCAGCCTCCAGTGCCATCTAGTGGCGAGAAATGGGGAGTACATGCTCTGGTGACACCGTAAATGCCAGAACTATTGCCCAGAATTTCAAAAACAAACTTTGCAACTAGCTCCCTTTATGTTTACACAACAAAGGAGACTAAAGGGAGCTAATACACCTCTAGAAACAAACATAGTAGGTTTACATCCATCGCAGATCTGCAAAGGAGAAATCAAAGTCAGCTGTTAAGCACTATGATTCTACATCCATTTGGCTGTTGCCAGTTCCCAGCTCAAGGAGCCCGAAACAAATCAGGAAGTATTAGCTTGAGACCAGCAGCCGCTAATTCTGCATTTTCATATGTTATCCAGGAACCAGCAACAAGAACTTGAAATTTAGCTGGATAGTTCATTTTGAACTTGATTGCAGCAGCTATCAGCTTCGTTGCAATAGGATGATAGGCGGCTCGTTTCTGGTGCACAGAGAGAGGTAGATCCTGTACTACCCTCAATTTAATTCCTTCCCACAAAAGATCTTTTGTTTCTCGCACTTTAGACATAAAATGCTGCTTCTCTTGAAAGTTCAAGAAACGAAAAAAAAAAGTTCTGGGGGGAACTCCTTGGGATGGCATAGGTCACAACGCTCTGTGGGCATGCTCGATAATATATTCAGAGCCAAAAGGGGTAGGACCAGCAACTTTCTCCACAAATTTTTTTATAAATTTAAGCGGGTCTGAGCCTTCCTCCCGTTCAGGTAAACCTATTATCACCACGTTATTGCGGCGGCTACGACCCTCAAGGTCTTCTATTTTAGTTTCCATCCTGGCTAGTTGTTGCCTCACCGCCACCAGCTTGAGATCAATCTGCTCCTGCTTGTGCTCTAATGAGCATATTTGGGCTTCATTGTCTGATGTCCTCTGAGAAAGGGATTCCAGGACACTGGAGGTACTTTTAATTTCTCCGGCGATGCTCTGAATTTCAACTTTAAAAGGTTGAAACTCCTCCCAAAATTTAGCGAGAGTAAGGGGCTCTGATTCTGCCTTCCCGACATCAGAGATCTGCAGCTGAAGCTCAGTAGAGGCTTTAGGTTTCTTCGGGGCCTTTTCGGGGATTGCAGGAGTGTGTTTTGGATGGTTTTTCTTCATCTCCGTCTCCATCCAAAGCCCGTCGGGTGAACACCGATTAATAAGAAGGCTTCCACCACTTGCTAAGTCATAAACAATTTTACTTAACCAATTTAATTAAACAAAAACAGACAGGGGGCAGGAGCTCACAAAGGAGAGTGCTACTCCGTGGACTGCATCACGTGACTCCCCCCAATAGTTTTCTTTGACTGGGTGACCAAAGTAGTAGAACAGGGAGGGGCTTTGGACATGGCCTACCTAGACTTTAGCAAGGCATTTGATACAGTCCCACACAAAAGATTAATAAACAAATTAGCCAACCTGGGAGTGGGTCCCAAGGTGGTAGCCTGGGTAAAACATTGGTTGGACAACAGGACGCAGAGGATAATAGTAAAAGGAATCCACAGTGAAGAAAAGGGGGTCAATAGTGGGGTACCGCATGGTTCAGTACTTGGTCAGGTTCTTTTTAATGTCTTTATAAGTGACATTGCAGAGGGACTGGAAGAAAAAGTATGTCTCTTTGCAGACAACACAAAGATCTGCAACTGGGTTGATACACAAGGTGGGTGAAAAGGATGAGAAGGGACTTGGAAAGGTTTGAGGAATGGTCAAATGCATGGTAATGCACCTGGGAAACAAAAACCCAGAGGAAGAGTACAAAATGGGGGGTGAGATACTGACAACAACAAAAATAGAAAGGAACCTGGGGGTTGTTATATCAGATGAACTAAAGGTGGGCAAGCAATGTGAGAAAGCAGTAAGGAGGGCTGGGGGATATTGGGATGCATAGGAGAGGCATCATCAGTAGAAAACAGGAAGTTGTTATCCCTCTGTACAGACAGTTGGGGAGACCCCATCGGGAGTACTGCGTCCAGTTCTGGAGACTCCATCTCCGCAAAGACATAGACAGGGTGGAGGCTGTCCAGAGGAGGTCAACTAAAATGGTGCAGGGTCTGCACCAGAAGACATACGAAGAGAGACTAAAGGAGCTTAATATATTTACCGTCAAGCATCTTTCACAAAAAGAGATGTGCAAGAACAAGGGGGCACAATTTGAAGATAGAGGTGGGACGGTTCAGAGATAATGTGAGGAAGTATTTTTTCATGGAGAGGGTTGTGGATGCATGAAACAGCCTTCTGGAGGAGATCATGGAGTCAAAAACAGTGGGGGAATTCAAGAATGTATGGGACAGACATAGGGCAATTCTAGTGGGTGTAGAAGGAAGTAGGCTGTTGGTTAACTGGGATCTGCAGCTTATCCATTAGGTAGGGAAATGGGCAGACTAGGTGGGCCAAGCGGTCCTTATCTGCCGTCAAATTCTATGTCTCTATGTTTCTATGTGAGGCCTGTTGGTGGTGGTGGTGCTTAGGTCTGCTCTCCCTCTCCCTCTCTCTCTCTCTCTCTCTGGTGCCTCTGTGGTGTAGGAGTGATCACATGCTTGGCTTTAGCACTTCTGATTGGTGGAATGCAGAATGTGCTGAAGGAGAACTGGAAAGGAATCACCATTTTGTGAGAAGTGTGAAAACAAGAGAGAGAGAGAGAGGGCACCAAAAAAGAGACAGTTTGGAGTTGAGAGTAGCTGGACTGTGGTACTACAAACACCAGAAATTGGAAAGATTCTAAGGTAAAGGTGTGGCTTGTGCTCAGCAACAAAAATGGCAGAGGGATTTTTCTCAAAAGAGGAACGTCAAGCGATGGTTCTAGCCTCCCTTCTTATGTGGCTGTGGAATTTAGCAGGGAGGGAACAGGCTGAAGAACATTGTCTTAGATGTGACTATCATGGAGAATGGGTAGTGCAACTGCCATTGTGCTCCATTTGCTCTACTGCTGCCTTTGGAGGTATTTTTGGACGCCCACCCTATACCTTTTCTTGGGAGCATCCTGCTAGTGTGTCCGCTGGCACTGCATCATTGTTGTCCCACAGCAGTGTGGAGGTTGGTGCTGGTGCCACGTTAGAACTGCAGGAAAGTGTGGAAACTGAAAGGGAGGAAAGAAACAGCCCCCCAGACGTAAAGGTGGAGGAAGTAAAAGAGGGTAGAGAGGGGGAGCACGGCTTTTTTCCCCACTCCTCCTCCTGACTGTTGGCTATCCCCATAGCAGAGGGAGGGGCAAGGGCTTTCAAAAGGCATCAGGGGATCCCCCAGGGCCCGGGGGGTCTCCAGCAGGGTCCCTACTCGGCGACAGTGAACTTGCTACTCCAGCTGTAGCAGAAGCCCCACTGCCTATGCATACCCACCCTGCAATTCAGGTGGAAGCCACTGGAGTTTGGATTAAAGGTGAAGAAATAAAGGATGAACCTGAGCCAGATGTGGCCTAAAGACCTCCTATTCATTACCAATTTTCGAACCATGAAATTCTGTGGATCATTCCTAGGACCTATCACCACCCTGACATCACTTTACCAGATAAGACCTTGTGCCTTGTAATGCAATCAAAGGCTTTAAGGGAATAGATGGATGGACTGTTGAGCAATGACCCAGTGAATGCAATGTACAGATCTTGGGTGTGGTTAGAGCTAGGCATGGCTCTAACCACACCCAAGATGTCCAGGACCTCCCAGAATGGTCACAGGCAGAACACTGGGTAAGGAGAAGATTGCAAGCAGAACACCCCCAGTTGGAATACCCTTATGTATCAGAGAGAATGTTGGACATTATCAAGGAGATGAGAAGTGATTGGGTATTCAGAGAGATGCTAAATAAGTTGCTGTCCTAACCTGGAGGCTCTGGCAATGCCTTCTAGCAGCTTATTCAAAAGGCATGGGCAATGTGCCAGATTCAGCCTTGGGCAGGCCTTACTCTTTTCAATCATTTTGCCATGGTGCAAGATGTGACTGATTGCCTTGTAAAATTCTACATTGTAGCCAAGGATTCTTTTGGGGATTTGACCACCAAGCCTGACCCTGATTACTATTTCCCTCTGGGTGGAGGTCCTGCTCTCTATAGCCCTCCGTTGTGAAGCTGCGGACTGTGCTAGGATTGCAGAAGCCCTTTGATGCAGCAAACAGTTACTTATCAAGACTGTTCAAAGTTTGCAGAATTTCTGTTTCTTTAAAGATGCTGTGCCCAGGAACTGTGCTAGTGTCGATTCTGGAAGAGATGTGTGGCTGGATACCCTGAGATTGTTTTTGAAAAAGTACAGAGACAAATGTCTTATTTTTTTTTTCCTTCTTCCCTTAAGGACTTTGCTGTCAGTGATTTGCTTTCTGCATTGAAGGACCAAATGGGACTTTTAAATTGTCTGAAAAGACACTAGTGATTAAATGCTGTTGAGAGCCAGGTGTAAGCCTAGCTCTGGAGAGTGTGAGATTATAAGCGCTTGGTGTGAGTGGTGTGAGAAAGAAAGTGTGTGTGGTGATTGATTTTACAGTTTCAAAAATCTCTTAAAGATTGAGTGTTCTAAAGTTATAATGTGTTTAATATTTTTTTAATATAATGTTTCTAATTTTATTAGGTAGCCTAGCACATATGAAAAAATTCTGTTTATTTTCCTTTATTCCCTTTAGAGTGTTAAGTGGGTTGGTTGCGATGGGATGAATAGGAGTGGGGTAGTAAGCCTGCTGGGTGGTTATCTTGGTGGGGCTAAGGATTGCATATTACCTGGTTTCTGGTTTGGAGTCCATTCCGGGAGTCTCTGCCCCCATTTCCAGGAGGAAATGGGCTTCTAAGTGGGGGGAGAGCATAAGCCCCCCCCTCACGAGGGGGGGGCTAGATAGCCTCAGGGCAAACCTCCTCTGATACTGGAAGGGAGTTTTGGTGCCTTTGGGGAAATGTAGGTGTCTGCCATTAGGGGGTAGCACTGCTAGTGGATTACTTGGATTACTTGGAAATCAAAGACATAAGAAGGCCATGGCCCACCCCAGGTGGGTATTTAGTTGTGTTTTCCACACCATTTCAAATGGGAGTCTAATCTACCTTTGAATGTTTCGAAACTAGGAGCATCTACCACCTCTTGCAGCAACAGATTCCAGTACTTTGAAGCTCTTATGGTGAAAAAGTTATTTCTTCTATTGGAATTTGCCTTGGGTACCATTATTTGTTGGTTATGTCTCCTTAAAGGGATTTGACATTCTGATTTTTTTAATATCACAGTATTCCATAAGGGTGTTATCTTGTAATAATTTATAGAGTTGTAGTAGAGCTCCCCCTTTCTTGCCTATCTTCAAGAGTGGCCAATCCAGTGATGGATAACCGTTCATCATAGTTCTTGTTTTTTAAAGCTGGTATCATTTTTGTGGCTGTGCACTGCACCCCCTCCAAGAGTCTAACATCCTTCTTCAAATGGGGGCTCCAATATGGTGAACAGAAATTGAGATGGGGTCTAACACAAGTCCCAAAAAGTGGGAGTATCATGTTTGAGTTTTTATTTATAAAGGAACGTTTAATACAATTTAGGATATGATTTTCTGTAAGCACCACTCCTTTAGAGTGGTCTGATGATGAGAGTGTTCCGTTAATAATTATCCCCAGATCTCTTCCCTTGTTAGTATTTTTTAATAAGGTATTATTCATAAAGTAATTGTATTGTCTGTTATTAAAGCCCAAGTGAAAGTGCTACACACTTATCTTCATTTAGTGTCATTTTATTTTTCCTTTGTCCATGCATTAATTGATTCCAAATCACTAACTAAGGACAAATATTTATCTATTAATCAACTTCACCTCCAAGCTTAGTATCATCTGTGAATTTAGTAAGTATTTTTCAAGTTTATGTTTAAATGCCCAATAAATAGACTAAATATGGTGGGCCCCAAAACTGATCCCTAGGGGACCCCACTGGTCACTTGTCCCACCTCAGATAATTCCCCATTTATTCTAACACATTGGGTACATTCAGAAAGTCAGTTGTTTGCCTAATTAGTAATTTATTCGGTCAAACCTATTTTCTTCAGTTTATTAATTAGTTCTAAATGTGGTACTTTATCAAATGCCTTTCCAAAGTCCAGTAAGATGACATCCACTGGTATTCTTTTATCCAAACTCTTGCTTATACAAATATATTAAATTAGTGGTACATGATCTCTAAGGTTTAAATCCATGTTGTGTAAAATCATTATACCCCATATTTTTTAACTGTTCATCAATCTTTCTTTTAATTATTTGCTCCAATGTTTTGCATATGATTGAGGTCAAACTAATTGGCCTATAATTATTTATCTGTTCTTTATTTTCTTTTTTAAATATGGGCACCACGATAGATGTTTTCTAATCTGGTGGAACATGTGAAAAAGTCAGTGATTTATTAAAAATAATAGTTATCGGTATAGATAATATTGAAGCTAATTTTAATATTATTTGAGGGTGGATTCCATTAGGACCCAGTGTAGTATCTGATTTGATTTTATTAAGGGCCATAAGAACCTCTTTTGGTGTTAAAGGTGGAGTACAATCTTTTGTAGGGGGAGACTAGTAAGTACCACAGGTTGGATTGTACACCGAGCAGAAAAAATTGTTAAATTCCTGAGCTATTCCCTTATTGTCATTAGACAGGTTGTTATTTATTTTAATAGGTCGTATGCCTTGTACGACATGCTTTTTATTATTGATGTAAGCATAAAAAGCTTTTCGATTGTCTTTAATATGTGCAATTTTGGATTCTAGTTTGTATTTTTCAGATTTAATTAATTATTTTAACTTTTTTTCCTCATTTTTATAGATGTTATAATTTTCTTCGGTGTTTTTTTATAATCTGTTGTATGCCTTCTCCTTCAATTTGCTCTGTTTCTTAACGTTGACAGTAAACCATGGTGGAATCCTTCCCTTGTTATTATATTTTATTTTATTTGGAACATACCTGTATTTATCCTCCACTTCATATATTTTATTTTTTTAAGAACATCCATGCATCTTCGCAATCAAGGTGCTGTAGTTCCCGAACCCATTTAATGACATTAAAGTATTTATTTATTGATGGATAATTGGCTTTATTCTAATTTTTATAAAAGGTGGGATGCTTAATTATTGGAATTGTTATTTTCATTGAGCCTACTAAGGTTATATGATCACTTGTACCAATTGTGGGGTTGGGATTCATATTGTCTATAACATTATCCATATTGGTTAGAATTAAATCTAATATGTTATTTCCTCTAGTTGGTATTGAGATCTGTTGTATGAGTCCCATGGAAGCCATAGAGTCAATGAAATTGGACTCTGCCCTATTTTCTCCCACCATAAGTTCCCAGTTTATTCCGGGGAAATTAAAATCACTGAATACAAGTGTATCTCCTTTCTCTGCCATTGTTGATTTTTCATTAATAAGAGATTTGTTGTAGTCATCACTGGCACTAGGGGTCTGTAACAAGTACCGACAGTGATTCTATGGTTACGTTTTAATGTTTATTGTACTCAAATACTCTCAATTATCTCTTCAGAAGGGACAGCTTCCAATTTTATTGATTGCCAGTTTTTCCTACTATATATGCATACTCCCCCTCCTTTATAAGTGATAGGCAAGTGTGTGGTAGGGGAGATAGGCAGAGTCAGCGGTGTAAAGCAGGGCAGTCAGTTGGACCCAGTTTTAGGTGGGTCAACCTACAGGGCGGTATGCGGTTCACCTTGACAGCTACGTGAGGGAAGTTGTGGGCAGTAGCAGTCATTTGAGTGTTTGGGGCAAATTATTTTGTTCAATAGCATCCCTCCCCAGGTAGGAGGCAAGAAAGGAAAGGACCAGTTACATCAGAGGAAGATTTATGATGGCACACAAGAGATGGGGGCCCTGGACCCTTAAAAGCATGGAGCTCTGTACCAGTGTGGCTGTTGCGGTGGTGATAGGGCCACAACAGGGGTTATCAGTCGGTAGCAGCACTGGTGAGCCTTTTCCTAGGTGGCACATTGGCCTGGGTATGAGGATGGAAGGGAAGAATGTGGCCTGGGACTCTTTGGGGCCTGCAATGCCTTTGTCTGGGACAGGTCCCATGACTCGCCATGCTCATGTCTGGGGTGAGTCTTTAGGCTGAAAAGGTCTATGTGCCTCAGGAAACAGGAAAGGTAAAGTTGGGAGCCAATGCACTGTCTAATTTGAGCCATTCAACTCTGGTGGGAGAGCTCAAGGTGAAATTTCAGGTACCAGTGGGCACGGGGAACAGCTTCACAAGGAAAATTCATAGGGGTGGTCACTGCATTGGGAGCAGACGTGGAGGCTAGGTTGCTCATCGCCCCAGGGACCATTTCTCCCTGGTGGCACTAGAGGAGTTAAACACTCCCCTGCTGAGGAAATAAGGAACAGAATGAATTTGGGAAAAGTCAATGCAGGAAAATGGTTTCTGTAGAAGAAGCTAAATTAGTTATGTTAGCTGCAAGATCTATCATTTAGACCTGAAAGCTGTATAATCTGCTGTTCGCTGATTGTGTAAATATTCATGCCTAAGGCTGCCAAAATCCTCTCCCCCCTGTAATTGATTTATTAGCCCCATGGAGCTGTGTTTCTGAAGCTGGAGAAGTTAGCTCCTTGGACTGTAATCATTATGGAGTCCTAGGAAATAAATTGTTCTTGGTTTGGCTAAACTGGTTTCCTTTTGGTGATTGTGGCAGCCTCTCTAGTGAATTAACTGAGTTATATCTTATTTATTCAAAGTTAATCAAGTCCTTCCACAGTCATGGTGTGGAGTTTAAAGGGGAAGTAAACATTGCAGGGGGTCTTTCAAATTGTGAAATCACATAAACAGATATTTTAAATGAGGTATGTAACTTCCTTGTAGGTGTCAAGAGTCCTGAGATATGAATATCTAAATACTCTGTAAATCAAAACAAGACAGCAGCCATTTCATGGGATCTTGAGACAGAAAGTGATGCCACTGAGGGGCAAGTTGTAATGAACATAGAGCTGGCCCCTCAGTGTCATCACTTCCTGTTTTAAGATTACATGAAATGGCTGCTGCTTTGTTTTCATTTACAGATAATTTGATATTCATATCTCAGGACTCCTGACACCTACAGCTAAGCCTAGTACCTCATTTAAATGATCTTGTCTTGTGCGTTCACAATTTGAGTGACCCCTGAAATGTTTACTTCCCCTTTAAGATTAATTCCACCTTGGTTCCGGGTCCTGGAGTGGTGCGATAGTGAGGTTTGCAGCACCTGCATCTGGTGTCCTTGCCAGGGGTGAACAGCTGGCATTTGGGGGGTTCAGAGGTGCTCTGCAAGTGAGGAAGATATAGAAAGGTAGAGTGCCTTCTTTTACTTATTTCTGTCTGAAAGTGCTTGCATCTAACTCATGGTAATGTTCAGGATGGTATTCTGGGTCTGAGGCTCCCTTCCCCATACTTCCACTAGGTACCTCTAGACAACGGGGAGGGGGGGTTACAATTATGTTGTGTGACTCTTTCTAAGTATTATGAAGCATATTCAGTAAAACTCTTGGTCTGAGGCTCCCTTCCCCATACTTCCACTAGGTACCTCTGGACAACGGGGAGGGGGGTTACAATTATGTTGTGTGAGCCTTTCTAAGTATTATGAAGTATATTCAGTAAAACTCTTGGTCTGAGGCTTCCTTCCCCATACTTCCACTAGGTACTCCTAGACAATGGGGGGTTACAATTATGTTGTGTGAATCTTTCTAAGTATTATGAAGTATATTCAGTAAAAAAATTCTTTCACTGAATTGTCTCGTGTCTGGAGTGCTGGTTCTTTGCTTTTTAAACTGCAAGAATATTCATGTCTACATGGATCTAAATGTTCCCAAGAAGCCTCCCAAACAGCAGTTGTAATTTAAGTAGACAGCACCTGTAACAAAAGAAAGAAAAAGAAAAGGTAATCACCAACCTGTTGTTTTGGGAGGACACCTACATTTCAGCCATGGTCTTCTTGACTTTGTAGGTTCCTAGTGAAATGCCAATGTAGTTGTCAAACAAAATCTTGATTTTATCACCCCTCTCTCTTATTCCCTGGACTATGCGAACAGCTGGGCAGTTATAAAATGACACACCATCATTAGCCCCCACACCCTGTTCAGCTGAAGGAGAGAATATCCCTGCTCTCACGCCTGATTAGGGACTCATCACCTGGGGTAAGAACTCACTTTAAAGAGCTCCTGACACTGTTCAGACAATTTGGAAAAAATGTAATATTCATGCATAATTATGGCTTGTATTTCCTATTTTATTCTGTAATTCTCATCCTTATTTCCTTTTTACTAAAGGTATTTGCATGAATACAGTATCTCTGCCTTTTAGCTCTGGCTGCGTGCCTGCACCTGATATCATAATTCTGTTTATGACATCAAAATATGTTGCTGTGGAGATAATTATCATGTCATAAACAGGGGATTGTGATGTCATGTGTAGAGAAGCAGCCAGAGTAGATATAGTCTAGGTGACAGGGATCGTTTTCATGCAACTATTTTCAGTAATAAAGAAATGGGGGTATTAATTACTGAAAATAAATTAGGATGGAGCCGAATATAAATCTTGCTTTTTGCAAAGTTTTCCTAATACTGTCAGGGGCTCTTTAAACATTAGTGCAAGTTACTTCTGACTGGAGAGCCTTTTTGTTTTCCATTTTCAAGTCCTGTTTAACAAATTTTACTAGGCACTGCATAATTAAAAGGGGTCCTCTCTAAAAAGGGCTGCTTCAGGTTTTCAGTTGTTTCTGATTGTTTTAGAACATGTCTTGTGATTCATTTGTTTGTAAATTTCATGTCACAATCTGAGTTAGTGTGCCCTGCCTTAGTAGGTAAAGCTGCCATGTTCCCCTCACCAGTGAGACAGCATGTAACTGGAGAGGTATGGTGTCAATCTGTATCAGGGGGTTACACAATCTCACCAAAGGTCCAAGGTCCAGAGGGGTGGGGATGCAATAAAGAAAATAAGAATCCATGCCATATGAAGTGATTTTGGAAATCTGGAATGCATCCACCGGACCCGCAGTGCTCAAACATGAAATACCACAACCAGCCAGGCACAAAAAGGTGCCAGCCAGCATGGAGTCGGCTTCAGTTAAACTGCTGCACATACTTTCATTTCAATTAACCTTGTGCAAAATGGTGCTTAGGAGAGCGGGCATCAAACACTCTGCTGCCATGCAATGGGGTATCGCTTCCAGCTCATGTTGGAAATGTAGTTGTGTGGTTGCACAGCTTCGAGGCCCGGTTTCTCCAATCACCATTTTACACAAGTGTTATTTGAAAGGAAGTATTTGCATTGAAGTAGTCTCTGGGATTCTGCTTGTGCAGAGCAACCTTTATTGTTCCTTGATGGATTTTGTAGAGCACCAGTCATGCTCACACCCAACAAAATGCCCCAAACAAATTAAAGATAGCATTTGTCTTCAACCCGGTGCTACTGGCCAGTGGGGCATTGCACTTCCATGTGGGTGGCAGACCTAGGATTAAGTCTTGATTCTGCCCCCCACCCCCACCCCCAGGGACAGTGAGGTCCAGGATGCGATAAATTAACTCTAACAGTGAGTTTTGATGTGTCATTGAACTAGGATGCCTCGGGTGAACTCACAGTGTTGGTTAACTACACCTGTAGGACATCATCACCTGGTGACCATGCAAGGCATACCTCTCAACTGTCCTTGATTTTGCATTACAAATTTTCCTCTATCCCTCCTAAATTTAACATTTTGACACTGAAGAGTAGAGATCTGAATCACAAAAAAAATCATACCACCCAATAGTTTACAGTCTAGTTCTCCATCAGAAAATGCTTTAACCACTAAACCACTTATTGTAACAGCTGCACGGACTGATCTTATTCCTTTTCTAAGATAAACCACTTATTGTTAATAGCTGCATGGACTGATATTACTTCATTTAAGATGCATTCTTGATTGACTTACTTGATTGATTGATTGATTGATTGATTGATTCTTTGTTCCTGATTTTTGAGGTGGGGGGTTTATCTGTTATCGAAGAAAGGAGCTCTAAGCAATTTTGCCTATTTCAGCCTAGTACTGATATGGGGGGACAGATGCAAACTGACAGACTCAGTTAGAATGCTGTTGGATATGGTGTTTTGTAGTGAGTTGAGCTGTATGGTGCATGAGGGGGTATACCTGCAGGTAAGACCAGTACCTTGTTTGAAGGAACATGGCACTTTCCTTCCCCTTCAACATTACTTTATAAAATGGGTAGGGAAACATCTGCTTCCTGATTGGTGAGGAAGGTTCCAGAGCAGTGATAGTAACAGCACTGCTAAACATATCTTAATTTTTACAGCTGCATAGCATCAGAGCTATATTGATGTACTGCTATCAAAAGAAGGTGTCTGACTGGAATTCCTAATGCAGCACAGCTGTGTTGTCATGGCAGAGCGGAATCAAAGTACAACTTCCTCCAAATCTGTCCATGTCCTCCCCATTTACAAAAATGTGTTTAATTCTTCTGCCCTTCCCCATGGCACTGTTTTCTTTATCTATGCAGTATGCAGCTATATCAGCAGTTTTCCCCTGTCTCCCTCCCTTCCCCAATGCACTATTCTCCCCTCTTTTTATAGCTATATCAGCGGTTTTCCTTTCTCTCTATCTCCGTCTCTCTCTCTCCCCTCCCCGCACTATTTTCTCTTTTTCTATAGCTGTATCAGCAGTTTCCACTTTCTTCCTCCCTCATGCCCTACATTTAGACTCACAGTTAATACTCCCAATATTGAGACTGGTCCCGTGCAAGAACTGTGGGATGTACAGAGTTAAAATGAATCCAGGAACAGAGAGCATGAAGAAGAGCCCTGCTTGTAAAAGGCTTTCTTTAGATGTCACACAAGCTCTTTAGAGCTATTGCCTAGTGGCTAATATATGCATCTGTAGATAGCTTTTGAAAAGCGTATTTGTAATATTGCATGTACACATGTACTGTATAAATTGCTGGGTGAATGGCACTTGAATTTTAGTATGTTGTCAGTATGTTGCCATTGCCCCCACCTACCCCAACCCATCAGCTAAACACTGTTGAATACTGTAGTTTTTTTGGACTAAAAAAAATACAATTCTGTAGGAGCCTCTGCAGGCAGACAAGGAGGCAGTATAGCGCAGTGGTCTAAGGTTCTGAGCTGCAAATTTGGTGACATCCAGCAGACCAGACCTGGGTTTGAATCCCACAGCTTCCACTTGCATACTGTGTGACCCTGAGCAAGCCACTTAACCTCCATGTGCTCCCCGGTCGCTCCTGTAAAAAAGCTTTCAGCTTAGTGTGCTATACCTGGTTAAACAACTAAATAAATAAAATAAAAAAAATTATAGAGAAAGCCATTATACTGTTATGCACATCCTTCCTCAATAAGGATCAGAAGGGCAACAGTAGAACAGTGTATAGCACCACCACAGAATGCCTGAATATCAGCTGCTTTCAAGCTCACTGGGGGGAGTGACTTCACTTGCTGCCCCCATTATGCTATTGAGTTTCCGAAAAATGAAGTACTTACAGTGTAAGATAACATGCTGCCTTTTAAATGGTGTTTGTTTTATTCAGTGATCTGCTTTTTACTGGTGCCCAAGCCATAATGAAATATAATTATCTCAGAGGCTGTCTTCTGCATTAGTAATTGGTGATGCTGCCTTCAAGTGCCGCAGTCTCTGGCTGGACTGCTGTAAATGACCTCTCTAGCACAAGGGGCAGTAAGGGAACATGACCCAGTGATGCTGCAACCTTCATCTTTCCCTCAAAGGAACCTTCCCCGCACACCCCCATATTTGAACATAAATAGTTAATGTGAGGAACTGGTTCCATTAAAAACATATATACAGTAGGTTGCCAGGTGAAAGGTACTGCAGCATGGAAACTGAAGTTCGTGTTACTCTTTCAGGTATCTTCCCTTCTCAGCTCTGCAGGCAAATTCTTCTCCCACTGATCACAAAGCAAGCTGAACTGAAATATGAATATACAGTTATTTACCCTGCAGTGAACTCAAGGTAAGACATTACAACTGAAAATAGTTTACTATTATATTGGTTTTAAATTATTGCCATTTTTTTTAACTCTCTTTATCCTCCTGTTGCAGGTCCTTCATCACCATCCACCAACCTACTGGACTCGGGGTCTTTCGGGGGCTCGTAGCGCCATACGTGCCCTGGCAGATCCCCAGAGCTGGTCTGGAGGTATCATCCTCGGTGGACCCCCACTTTTTCCTCCATTTTTCTCCCCGTGGACCGATTCCTGAGACCCCCAAAAGTGGTGATGCATGCGTGTGGAGGCGCACATGTGTACCACAGTTCCAAATGGGGTCTCCTCCTTCCTCCCCCAAACGGCCTAATGCCGAAGGTCCTTGGAGAGGCGTTGCTACTCTGGCCTCCACCAGAGGATGGCCAAGCTCCGAGGTACCTGCTACCTCTATCCCTGAGGTAGAGGGCTGCCTGTTGGCTGCCAGCTCTAGTCCTCTCCCTCCCCCCGGTCGACCTCCGATGACCCAAGCTCATTTCCGAACCCGGGTTACCGGCACGGCGTGAGGTATGGCGTCCAGTGCCTCAACCTTCTATGCCACCGGGCCGGCTAAATTATAGCCATATAATACTTTTGTTTTCAGTAAATTAGACTTAGATGTATAGTATGTTCTAGGCAAAATCCTATCCGCAAATATAGCTGGTACCCATAGCATCTCATTTTGAAAAATGTTAAGAGATTTATCTGAATATCCATTGAAATATAATGTTATATCCGAATCTCTTTTGTCTTTGAAGGGAGTTGCATAAACAAGAAAGGGTCGAGGACTCAAATGACAGTTTGTAAGTTCTCATAACTGATACTTAAGTTTGCAGATATTATTTTTAAAGCTAAATGCAAAGTGCTTCATTTTATTTACGTCAGTCTGCCAAGATGACCATCTCCTCCAACACACATTCCAGCTTGACATTCTTTGCATCGAAACAGTGCCATCAATAACAGCTTGGATTCAGCTTTAGGAACAGCACAGTTTAACAGCCAAAGCAATGTTCTATACTACATCCACCACTGCAGTATCAAACAAGAGTATATTACAAACTACAGTATAGCAGGGTAACCCATCTACAGAATCACTGTAGTCTGAGCCTATTACGCACTGATGGCAGACTGCAAAAAGTTTGTCGCTAAAGTGCTTATTGTCAAAAACTGCAAAGCAACACAGATAACAGTGTAAACTGTCTTTGTCTTTTATGATTTCAGATGCAGAAGTGTGCTGGTGTGCTGCGCATCTCTTTAATGCTGTGTGCCGCTCTTTCAGAGACATTTGGGCAAATCTTACCAGTAATTACATTTTCATCTAGTACTGTACCACCACCACCAAAAGTTCATAATGTTTTTTAGATTCACAGAACTAGGGCAAGAACCTAAACAAGGAGTCAGGTAACTAGTAGTACTGAAGTCAACACTGCACTTTACTGTACTATGGTAAAAATGTCCCATCTTGCATCCAAGTTATACATGTTCCTCTTTGCTTACTCCAGTTATGCCTAAATAAAATATATGGGGCAGTTTTGTTATGACTTATGAAATGTATTATTCAAAGTTTGAACAGTCAAAGCCCCATCATTAAATGAGAACTGAGCTGAATCTGTAAGTTAATTTTCCTAGTAAAAGCTGTTGTTGGAATATTGGTTCCAGTTCTTACAGACACCTTGCATTGTATTAAACTATGATGTGAGTCAAGGGAAACATTTGAAAGTTATGGGATGTTAATATCCTGGAAATGAAACTGGAAGTTTAAGGTGTTTGTTCAAAAATGTATTTAATAAGTGTTGAAGAACTGCTGTAATATAAGGCAGCCACTATTAAACTCCAATAATTTGGACATAACTAAAGCATTTCCATCACAGGGTTCCACACTGCAACACAGTACACTGTCAAACTACACTGACATACCAAATATTAAAAAGAAATTCCTATTAAAAAATGTTCATATAATCTGAGATTGGTGTTAAAAATATAAATATTAAGTCACTTGTTACTTTTATTCATTTATATTATTGTTTGCTTTCTTTAGTTAATTTATGTAATTGCTCAAAATGCTTGATGACTTAAATATAGAATATTATAACTAAAGGGATACGGATGTATAGAAATGGATTTAAATACAAAAATAAAAAGAATGACTAATAAACTCCTTTTTTATTATGTTGATTGCGCGCATGCACAAGAAACATAATGCGGCAGCTTGCTCCAGAAGCAGCTTGTGGAGGCACAGCACTGTTGTGGCCAATGCCCCCACAGCCTTTGGAGGCTTGACCTGCTTTTCCCAATGGGGTGGCATGCTGCTGCTGACACTAGTTCAGCCTTGTAAGGTTTTAGCCGCTGCAATCGGGGTCCGCCTCGTCATTGCAGCATAAGCCATTCCGCTGCAATGAGGAAGTGTCTTGTCATTGCTGGGCAGAACCTTGTAAGTGTGATATTGTTTGTGAACATGGTGTGGCTTACCACCCTGTTCACAAACAATATGAAGTAGCCCCACTGTTGAGGGGGTGCCTAATCCCCCTCGGCAGCATGTGCCCCCCAAATGTGTTTGTTTGCCGAAGGGGGCCCCAATCCCCATCAGCTTCAGTGCCCTAATGTTGATGTTGCTGACAGGGGAGCCAACTCCTCATCAGCATTATGTCCCTCTCCCCAGTGTCATTTGCTGATGGGGGAGCCCACTCCCCGTTGGCATAATCCCCCCCAAACATGCAGTACAATTGTGCCAAGGGGGTGCCCGATCCCCTATCGGCTAGAGCTGCACCCCCCAAACAAACAATCTGTTGGCACGCTGGGAGCCCACCCCAGTGTGCCAAATGGCCCTGTAAAAAAAAAGTCCCGCAATTTTTTTTTTGTACCTGTCAAAAGAGAAAATGGTCCCTTACAGTCTCCCTGCCCCTCCCACAACCCGCACCCACCCTCTGCGCACCCTGCCTCCCCACACCCACCTCACCACATACTTACCTGCGGAGTCCGGCGCGATGATTTTCGGTGGACTAGGAACACATCTGCAGTCTTCAAAGCCAACCACGAACTGAGGAAATGCTGGTAAGCTGTATGATGGCATAAATAGGGTTTGTTTTTTTTCAACTTTGGTGCATATCTCAGGCATTTTTTGGAATTTTGTCACAAATTTTCAACGTGGGGTTTTTGGGACCCCTCCTCATGAATTCTGCCACTGTCATGGCGTTATTCAGCCCTGAAAGGTGATTTTGTGGTCACTGCATGGAATCACCTTTTGGGACCGAGGAATGAAATGACAGTGCCAGTGTTCATGAGGTGGGCTCTCAAAAAGCCTATGTTGCAATTTGGTGGAAAAAAATACAAAGAATTACTGTTTTATGAGTGTGCACATGCCTGTAACTTTGCAAATTTGCAATATTGTAATGCCAGATTTTCAACATTGGCATTTTTTCACACCTCCTTGTGAATAGTACAGCTGTCATTTTTCACATCCTGGCCGAAATGTGTTTTCGCACTTCCGGCACAGAATAGCGCAGTTGTTGTGGAAAATCAGTGTTTCAGACAGATTAAGAAAATGACACTGACTGTTCATGAGCAGAGGTCCTAAAATGCCTGTGTTGAAAATTTGGTGATGATACTCCATAAAATGACTGTTATAAGTGTGCGTTGCGCAGGTTCCACGCACCCTTGTAACTTTGCCGATTTGTAATATTGTCACGCCAGATTTTCAACACAGGAATTTTGTCACACCTCCTTATGAACAGTACAGCTATCATTTTGCATATCCTGACCAAAATGTGTTTTTGCGATTCCAGTGCAGAATAGCGCAGTCGCTGTGGGAAATCAGTGTTCGGGACAGATTAAGAAAATGACAGTGACACTGTTCATGAGCAGAGTTCCTAAAATCCCTATGTTGAACATGTGGTGATGAAACACCTTAAAATGACTGTGTTACAAGCGTGCATTGAACTGTTTCCATGCACCCTTGTAACTTAGCAAATTTGTAATATTTTCACGCCACATTTTCAACACTGGCATTTTTTCACACCTCCATATGAACAGTATAGCTGTCATTTTTCACAACCTGGCTATAATATGTTTTTGCACTCCTGCCACAGAATAGCACAGTCGCTGTGGGAAATCAGTGTTTGGGACAGATTAAGATCGTGCGAGTGAGAGGGAGAAGTGACTGAGCTCAAGTGAGCTCTGCTGGGATTGCTGTGGATTTCTCTGGAGGCAGAAGAAGGCCCCAACGCAGGTGCCCAGTACAAAAGGGCAGCCTACAGCAGTGGGAGAAACAGAACGAGAGAGTGAGTGAGGGAGAGGGAGTGAGTGGACTCAACGGAGCTCTGTCGGGACTGCTGCGGATTTCTTTGAGGTCAGAAAAAGGCGTCAATGCAGTTAGGGGACCAGTACAAAAGGGCAGCCTGCAGTGGTGGGAGAAACAATATGAGTGAGTGAGAGAGGGGGACTGAGTGAGCTCAATGGAGCTCTATCATGACTGCTGCAGATTTCTTTGTGGGCAGAAAAAGGCGGCAATACAGGCAGGAGCACAGTACAAAAGGGCAGCCTGCAGTGCCGGAAGAAATGGAAAGAGCGACTGAGAGAGGGGGAGTGAGTGAGCTCCACGGAGCTCTGTTGGGACTGCTGTGGATTTCTTTGTGGGCAGAAAAAGGCACCAATGGAGGCAGGAGCCCAGAACAAAAGGGCAGCCTGCAGCGCCAGGAGAAACAGAATGAGCAGGTGAAAGAGGGGAGTGAGCGACCTCAATGGAGCTCTGTTGGGACAGCTGTGAACTTCTTTGTAGGCAGACAAAGGCGCTAACACAGGCAGGAGACCAGTACAACAGGGGCAGCCTGCAGCGTGGCAGAGACACAGAATGAGCGAGTGAGACAGGGGAGTGAGTGAACTCAAGAGCCGTCTCGAGACTGCTACGGATTTCTTTGTGGGCAGAAAAAGGCACCAATGCAAGCAGGAGCCCAATACAAAAGGGCAGCCTGCAGCATCAGAAGAAATAGAATGAGCAAGTGAGAGAGGGGAAGTGAGCGAGCTCAATGGAGCTGTGCCGGAACTTTAGAGTTGCCCACCCTCCTGCCCAGGGTCCTCCGTGGTCCTATATTAAAACAGGGTCTGTGGAGTGGAGACAAAGCAATGAGTAGATACACCCACACCTCTTTATGAACAGTACAACTGTCATTTTTCACGTCCTGGCCAAAATGCGTTTTTGCACTTCCAGCGCAGAATAGTGTGGTTGCTGTGGGAAGTCAGTGTTCGGGATACATTAAGAAAACCACAGTGACACTGTTCATGAGCAGAGGTCCTCAAATGCCAATGTTGAAAATTTTGTGATGAAAGTCAATCAAATGACTGTGTTATGACTCTGAGCATGCATTGTGCAGTTTCCATGCACCCTTGTAACTTTGCAAATCAGTAATATTTTCACGCCACATTTTCAACACTGGCATTTTTTCACACCTCCTTATGAACAGTACAGCAGTCATTTTCACATCCTGGCTAAATGTGTTTCACACTTGCAGTGCAGAATAGCGCAGTTGCTGTGGGAAATCAGTGTTCAGGACAGATTAAGAAAATGACAGTGACACTGTTCATGACCAGTGGTCCTAAAATCCCTATGTTGAAAATTTGGTGATGAAAGTCCATAAAATGACTGTGTTACAAGCGTGCATTGAACTGTTTCCATGCACCCTTGTAACTTTGCAAATTTGTAATATTTTCACACCACATTTTCAACACTGGCATTTTTTCACACCTCCTTATGAACAGTACAGCTGTCATTTTTCACATCCTGACCTAAATATGTTTTTGCACTCCTGCCACAGAATAGCACAGTCACTGTGGGAAATCAGTGTTTGAAACAGATTAAGATTGAGTGAGTGAGAGGGGGGGAGTGACCAAGCTCAACTGACCTCTGTCAGGACTGCTGTGGATTTCCTTGTGGGCAGGAAAAAGGCCCCAACACAGGAGCCCAGTTCAAAAGGGCAGCCTGCAGCACCGGGAGAAACAGAACGAGCGGGTGAGGGAAGGGGACTAAGTGACCTCAACGGCGCTCTGTTGGGACTGTTGTGGATTTCTTTATGGGCAAAAGGCAGCAATGCAGGCAGGGGCCCAGAAAGGGTAGCCTGCAGCAGCGGGAGAAACAGAACGAGCGACTGAGAAAGGGGGAGTGAGTGAGCTCAACTGAACTCTACTGTGACTGCTGCGGATTTCTTTGTGGGCAGAAAAAGGCAGCAACACAGGCAGGAACCCAGTACAAAAGTGCAGCCTGCAGCACCGGAAGAAAAAGAATGAGCAAGTGAGAGAAGGGGAGTGAGCAAGCTCAACGGAGCTCTGTCGGGAGTGCTGCAGATTTCTTTGTGGGCAGGCAAAGATGCCAAAGCAGGCAAGAGCCCAGTACAAAAGCACAACCTGCAGCACCAACAGAAACAGAATGAGCAACTGATAGAGGGGGAGTGAGCGAGCTCAACGAAGCAAAGCAATCAACGTTCAGCATTGACAAATGCTTGTTAATTTTCTTTTAATTGAAAATTTTATCACAAGTAAAATGGTACATCAGGCACCTGAGGAACAGTATAACATAACAGAGGCAAGTACTGAATGTAAGAATATCAGAGTCTAAATCCCCCATCTTCTACATATAGCACAGCTTCTTTTTAGGAATAGACATACATACTGTTTTCTAATTGTAACTGCTCTATATATGAACAATCCTTTTCAGTATATTCATTAGTGACATGGGTGAGAGTATAAAGGGCATCATTGCCCTGTTTGCCAGTGACACAAAATGTAGAGGCAGAGTGGACAGCATGGAACGAGTCAGAGAGTTTCCGGAGGATCTTAAAAAGTTGGAACAGTGGACACATACTGTATAGCAGTTAAAATTCAGTGCTAAGAAGTGTAAAGTGATGCACCTGGAAAGAGCTAATCCTAAAACAGAATACTAGCAAAATGGGGTCAAACTTAGCTCCCCGGCACAGGAACATGATCTGGGGGTCATTATTAGGTATGACCTCAAACAGCAAGTCAGTGTAATAAGACTTACAGCAAAGCTAGCAGAGTACTGGGATGTATTGAAAGGGGCATTGATAACAGGGACATGGAGGTTATGCTGCCACTCTACCAGTCCTTGGTGAGGCCTCACCTGGAGTATTGTGTCCAGTTTTGGAGGCATCATCTTAGAAAGGATAGTGATAGGTTGGAGGTGGTCCAGGAATGGGCATCAGAGATGATACATGTCCTTCAGGGAGTCACCTATGAGGAGAGGCTTAAGGCTTTGAACATGTACTCACTGGAAACTAGGAGAGAAAGGGGGCATATGCTCGAAACTTTCAAGTTCCTTCGAAGCATAAACAAAGTGCTGCACACAGTACTTTTCACCAGGAACACCACTTCTACAACACAGGAGCACAAGTGGAAGTTAATAGGTGGGAAATTCAGGAGCAACATCAGAAAGTATTACTTCTTGGAGAGGGTGATGTAGCCATGGGATAGACTTCCACCCAAAGTAGTGGCTGCAAAGTCGGTGTTGAGTTTTAAGTGCATGTGGGACAAGGCTTGGGCAGAATCACACAGCATAAGAGAAAGCTAGGCTGGACGTCTCAGGGGACAGGTCCCCAGTGTGACAGTAGGTCATGGCAAACTGTGTTTGGGCAGACTCAATGGACCACAGGTCCCCTTCCACCATCATTTTCTATGTTTCTAACACTTAGACTACTGTTATGGTACTCAGTTGGCATTTTAGGTTGCCATTAACAAGTAACCAGTGTTCGTTTATGCATATTAATAAATTGTATCACATTATTAATGTTCTATTTCATTTTGAATACATATGCATGCTATGATAATATTTTCTCAAGATTTTCTGATGTTAAATAAATGATTTATTAATTATGCCACACTATAGCTTGCACTTTATAGCACCTACAAATATGTTTATTTTTACATTTTGATTTATATTTGGCATTGCAGATTTAGTTAACTGCCATTTTTACACGGCTGCATAGCAGAGCTATGCATGATGTCTTGCTATTACACAGGTAAGCAATAGTACCCAACAGAGTGGGCATTATTGGGAAATACAAGACTGCCTAGGGGCGTAATGAGGCCAGACACCACAGGCGGAGTGCCTTATAGCTCCTGGAAGGTCCGGTATTTCCCAATAATGCCCACCCTGGAGGGTATTATTGAGCTTAGAAAATGGCACATTGGAGAATGTTACTCTGTGAACAGGCACTTGTACTGACTCTTATTTTTAGCTGGGCATCTATTGAAAAATAAATGCCCAACTTAGAGTCTGTCTCAGCCAATCAGGATGTTAGCATTTCCATTGCCATTTTCTAAAGAGAGAAGGGAGCTCCACAAGCACATCACCAGATTCTGAACAAAGCACAGCATTTTGGAGTTGAAGTGCAAACATCCCGCTACTTGAAGCACTCCGCTGTCTCCTACATAGAAACATAGACTTTGATGGCAGATAAGGAACGCTTGGCCCACCTAGTCTGCCCATTTCCCTACCTGTTGGATAAGCTGAAGATCCCAGTTTTACCAACAGCCTACTTCCTCCTACCTCCCACAAGAATTGCCTTATATCTGTCCCATGCATTCTTGAATTCTCCCACAGTTTTAGTCCCCACAACCTCCTCAGGAAGGCAGTTCAATGCGTCCACCCCACTACCCTCTCTGTGAAAAAATATTTCCTCACACTGCACCCGAGCCATCCCCCTCTATCTTCAAATTGCATCCCCTTGTTCTTGCACATCTCTTTCCTGAAAGATGCTATCCTCTTGGACTTTGTTGATTCCACTGAGGTACTTAAACATTTCTATCATATCCTCCTCTCCCTCCTTTCCTCAAGGGTATACATACTAAGCTCCTTTAGTCTCTCCTCGTGTGGCTTCTGTTGCAGACCCTGCACCATTTTGGTTGTCCTCCTCTGGACTGCCTCCATTCTGTCTATGTCCTTGGAGATGGGGTCTCCAGAACTGGATGCGGTACTCCAGATGGGGTCTCACCAACTGTCTGTACAGAGGGTTAACAACTTCCTGTTTTCTACTGGTGATGCCTCTCCCTATACATCCCAGTATCCCCCCAGCCCTCCCTCCTGCCTTCTCACATTGCTTGCTAACCTTAAGGTCATCTGATATGATTATTCCCAGGTCCCTTCCCATTTTTGTCGTCGTTACTACCTCCCTCCCTCCCTCCATTGTGTACTCTTCCCCTGTGTTTTTGTTTACCAGGTGCATTACTTTGCACTTCATTGCATTGAATCCAAGTTACTATACTTCTGACCATTTCCAACCTTGTCAAGTCCCTTCTCATCCTTTCCACCCCCCTTGTATCAACCCTGTTACAAATCTTTGTGTCATCTGCAAAGAGGCATACTTTTCTTTCCAATCTCTCTGCAATATTACTTATAGAGACAATAAAAAGGACTGGACCCAGTAATGAACCCTGTGGTACAGCACTAGTAACCCCCCTTTCTTCAGAGTGGACTCCGTTTACTATTACCTTCTGTGTCCTGTTGTCCAGCCAATGTTTTACCCAGGCTACCATTCTGGGACTCACTCCCAGGTTGGCTAATTTGTTTATTAATCTTTTTTGTGGGACTGTGTCAAATGCCTTGCTAAAGTCTAGGTAGGCCATGTCCACAGCCCCTCCTTGGTCTACTACTTTGGTCACCCAGTCAAAGAAATCGATTA